>JAWWMO010000121.1:79474390-79521234 GCA_035047845.1 Dendrocincla fuliginosa | reverse complement strand
GCGCCCTGTTCCCCTCAGCGCCCTGTTCCCCTCAGCGCCCTGTTCCCCTCAGCGCCCTGTTCCCCTCAGCGCCCTGTTCCCCTCAGCGCCCTGTCCCCTCAGCCCCTCAGCCAGCTGCGGGAGCCGACGGCGTGTTCTGCCGCCCCTGCTCGGGCTGCAGGGAACCATGGAATCACAGAAGGGTTTGGGTTGGAAAGGGGCCATAAAACTACCGAGTTCCAACCCCCGTGAGATGGGCAGGGACACATTCTGCTAGACAAGGTTGCCCCGTCCTGCCTGGCATTGAAGGGATGGGGGATCCATAACATCTCTGGGCAGCATGTTCCAGTGCCTCACCACCCTCACAGCAAAGAATTTCTTCCATGCTCTGATTCTGTATTCCAACTAGCCTAGGTTTCCCCTCTTTCAGTTTGAACCTGCCCGGTGTGTGCAAAGCTGAGACCTGAGCCCTAGGGCTGCTGGGTGGGTGCACCACAGTGGGGTGTGGGCTGTCCTGTCACATGTAAGGGTTAAAAACACCCAAAAACAAATGTTCCCTGGAACTGTAATTTTATACTGATGCTGCTTGGTCCACAGGTAGCTAAAGCATTAGCCAAAGCAAGTGATAAACCCCCAGCCCACTATCAGGAGATTTAGATATGCTGTATGAAGATATGCCTCTCCAAAAGTTAATTTTAGGGCACATAAAATTAGCTAATTGGTATGCTTAAGATGGGAATGTTAGGTGACACCAAAGGCAATCATTAATATATATACACACAAACTAAAGTTCATGCTGTAAGACAAATTGAGTGCAAACTCATATTCAGTGAATTTAGCTCTTCCAGTTTTTTACAAAAATGATGTTTGTTTTTAATTGTGCTTATAGGAAGTATTCAACATTAAGTAAAATGTCCTCTACCAAACCTCCAAATGAAAATGGAACACCCAAAGAGAGAAAACCAGGACTGAGGAGCGTTCAGACAACTATGCTCTTCCGAGCAGTGAACCCAGAGCTCTTCATTAAACCTGTAAGATGCTTGTTATGAGAGAAACTAAATATGCTTGAATAGACACAGTTACTTTAAAGTAATCATCACAATTCTGTGTGCATTATATAACCATCTCTTGTCATGCAAACCACTGAGAAACGTAACTAAAAGTATTTTTACTTTTTTCCGCTCTGTTAAGAGCCCAGACATTACATTGTTTATTGAAGCTTTTATTTCACTGTTGTATTGTCTGGTTCTTTTGTACCTAGCCAAGCTGCTTTCAGAAAGACTGTTTACAAGCATATTACCCATGTAATTTGGCAGGTTAAATAATAGGAGTTGTTTTTAATATTTAAAAGGGAAAGAAATCATAAAATGCAAACTTTTTTGATATGAAATGGGGGGACTTTGATAGCTTTTTGGTATTTTTGATTTTTCTTTTTCTTGCTTTTATAATTAAGTTGATGATCTTCAGGTTTTATTTGCACTTGCAGAACCCAGAACGGAATGAAATTTTGTGCATATAATAAAAGCAGATTTTGTGATAATAATACAAAATCTGTTTTAGAGGACTGTAATCAAGGTTGCTTGGCAGAAGCAGAGTGCATTGTCCCAGTAGTATACCCAGATGAGTTCTGGTAAGAGTTTGTAGTAGTGACCTTTAGTAATTGATTTTGGCTTGTTCATTCGTGCTCAAGCAGCATTTTCAACCAGCAAAATACAGAGCACTGAGTAATATGCCGTCCTATCTCCAGAAAGGATCTTCTTTTCGAAAGGGAATTCCTTTTCCTATCAGAAAGTTCAGTCTGAAAGAAGGCAGCAATGATTTTTGCAGTTGTCATAATAGTTCACTGTTCACTTTCTAAGCTAATATAGAAGAATGCAATGTTTGAGTTGAACGAAAAATATTTTTACTAAAAACATACACTCTCTTCTTATTTCTTGTCAGAACAAACCTGTGATGGCATTTGGACTGATAGCAATTAGCCTCTGTGTGGCCTACCTTGGTTATTTGCATGCAACAGCAGAGAATAAAAAGGACCTCTATGAAGCAATCGACAGTGAGGGGTCCAGGTATATGAGGAGGAAAACTTCCAAGTGGGACTGAGAATATAAGAAAGGAGATCGGCAAATAAGTCACAGAACTTTTCAAGGCAACTACTGTTTTTTTCTCTTTCCACTGAGTAATGGGTAAATGTCTCTTGCTATCTAATCCAATTCAAGTTCCTTTATAAAATGCTGTGCCTGTACAAATAAATTGCAGTAAAGATACATGCAAACGTAAAAGTGATTTTAAGACTTGCTGTCTGAAATCTCCACAGTATGTCAGAAGACGTGAAATTTCGTTGCACCCGCGGTCTGATAAATGCCTTAGAAATTGATACGGTAGTTAAGCTCACTTCTCTCTTTGCTTTGATTAAGTGAAACAGGGGTTTCTCTTTTATTTTTTTTAAACACAAAGCATAATGTATTGTCTGTGAAATGAAAAATTTGATCTCTTGTTCAGTTGAAAGTTGATAACTGGTGCAAGTAAAATAATATTTAAGGCAAGAAAGATCTGATAAAACAATTGGTGAAGGGTTTTATTTAATAAAGGGATCTGTAAAATACCAGCCAAAATAATCCATAATTGGATGTTAATACACGCTTCCTTACAAATGACAAAAGATAAATCAGTAGCCAGATAGAGGAGAAAAAGTGAAATATTTCTGCCAAGACAAAGGCAGGAAGAACCGAGCCATTCCCTCTCCTGTTTGGCATCAGTGAACATGCTGGGATCAGCCTGCCAGTCAATAGGTGTAACTCCAGATCGGCCAGAGCTTGTGCAATGTTCTTGACTAGGCAGCAGGACTAGCTTTGTTTAAGCTCCATTTAAAAATTAAATTTCTCTCTGTTGCAAAGTAGGTTATATAACATTAATTTATTATAGCTTACTGAACTCAAGGAATGGAAAGTTTAAAATCCAGAGATGTTGCTGAGAGTGTGGCTGGAGGGCAGGTGGGCATGCTAGTGTTTCCCAAGCACATGTGGGGGTCCCGGGTGAGCCTTTGAGTAAACTCTACAGGCAAGCGTGTTCCTGTTCCAGCACTGAGTCCTTTTCCCATGAACTTCCCCAGCTGCTTCTGGGTGCCTGCATTTCCTAGACAGTGTCCCATTAACCAAACTCCAGAACGTGGTGGGACAGCACCTGCCATGCTGTGCCCTATTTCCACCACAGACCCTTGAATTGACATTCTGTTTGCATTTTTCTATTCAGCTTTTTGTCCTTACAGCTCCATCAAGGGTTCCTAGGAAGCTAAGAGATCTCAGGCCAAAGAAAGAACAATCAGGAACATCTGCTTTGCCACTCTGGCAATTTCTTTGAGTTTTGTTAGTGAAAGATTTTGGTACTGAAGATAAAAAGGGTGACTGGCTGCCTTGAGGGACAGCAGTTGCTGTATGGGATTTCTCTGTATCTTCCTCTAAATCCTTCTCTTTGATTTTCCTCCTGTTGGTGTTTTATAGTTAACTGTATCCTAAATTCATCTGGGTCTTGGTTTGGCTATCTCCTTCCTGAGAAGGGAATTGTGCTCTACCTATGATAAAACTGTTTAAAAAAGGACATTTTTACAGCCTTTAAAAGCAGATTCCCCTCTGAGAGTCTAGCTGCCTGACAACAGCAAGGTTCCTGGGCAAATCTGAAAAAGCTTGCAGGTGAGGAAACTACTTGCCTTTTGATTGGTGAAGGAATTTCTGTGCGAAATGATCAGATATTCAGAACTGTACATGCTGTGCATATCCTGTAGAATACATTTTGTTTGCTGCTTGCGATGGATCTTTAGAATTAATCTGTTTTGTCACAGGATTTTACCTCTTTTCAGTTCATTAAAATACAAAAGTCTCATGTTCGCATGAGTTTAACTAAATTATTCCCAAATCAGTGGTACAGTAAGCATTTTACCCTGCTTTTCTTCAGAGTTTTAAAATACACAGTTAGTTATACCTGCAGATGATTTGAAGCAAAAAATCCACTCTCTTATGTTTACATATTTGGGAATAATGCAGTATTTGAGTTCTCTAAATATTGAATTATGTTTTATGAAGTGAGTGTGGATCTGGAAGGTACTGGGGAAAAGGAATTGGGGTGGGGAATAAAAGATAAAGGAGTGGGACTGACTTGGACCAGGTCCAGGCATGTGCCTACCAATGACACCTCCTAGAAAAGCCACCTGAGATGGGCCTCTTTGTTGGCTGGGGTCAAGTCCTGTTAACCAGGTTGCTTTAGAACTGCCCAGGTTTGAGGAAGACTTGTCCTACTATTAAGGAGCTTCTCCATATTTATTTGCTGCAACTGCGGTACAGGTGGCTCTTAATCATACAAAAATTACATATAAAAAGGAGATAAAGTAGTGCAAATACAGAGAAGAATGTAGTAAGTTAATGGGTGTTACAGTATCAGTAAAGGCATTTGCTGTTTTAAGTACCTGATTTATATCATAACAACAATGTGTGTATAGGGATTAAAGAAAAGAAAATCTCACCCAAACAAAACTGCTTTGTTAACAAGATTTTTTTGCTCAGCTCTGAAAGCATGGCACCCCTTATGCATCTGGACAATTAGCACACAGCACCAGTACAATTTATTTTGTTCTACTTTTCCTAGATTCACTCTTCAATATAGTGGTAATTATCTAAAATGGATGCAAGCTGGCTTGACAGGGACTGTGAGTCAAAATGATTTCCTGGGCAGAGGCTCTTTCAACCAGTTTCTTACTGTCTGTGCTGGCTTTCACATCTTTTACAAAGAACAGCAACTAAATGCTCTGATTAAAATACCTGAAACGGTAGCTATTGTACTGCTCCTAAGATCTCCTTAGTCTACATGGTGTGACTAGGAGTTGTTGGCATTCAACAACAAAAAGCAATTGATCAATTAAAAGGCCCAGGCCCCCAGGGATGCTGCTTAACTATTACCAGGTGAAGGTAGTTCTTAGTGAGCAAAACCAGCCCTGCCCAGTAGTAGTTGCTATGTAGGAAGCTGCCTTCAGGCTGGAAGAGGTCACTTCATAAAACCTTTGCTCATTAGCTCCCTACTGCATGTTACTGAGTTGTCAGCATGTGTAAATCCCAATCTGAACGCAAACGTTTCAGCTAACTTGATAAAAAGTAATTGCTGGTGATTTTTCTCCTCTCACCGGCTTGCATGTTTTCTGTAGCAACAATTAGTTTTGTCTGCAAGCAAAATCTATCAGTAATAGAAATAGGACACTCTAGTAACTTCTACATGACAACACTAGAATACCACAGTGATTAGATATGGACTCCTTTGTTTGTTGTGCAGTGTGATCAAAAATAATATGACCACCACCTTTCAGTGCTACTTTTGATCAGATTCAGGAACATAAGCCTTGCAGAAGATGGTAGTGCACTCATCATGAGATACTGGCAAGTTTGTTTCTGAAATCCTTTCCTTGCAACCTGAGATTGAGGTAAACTCCAAGACTTGTTGAACATATATATTCTTGACAGTCATGAATGCATTCACAACTCCATAAGAAAGAACTATACTTACCTGCTGAATATCAGTTAACTCTGGTATCTTCAGAGAGGAGACAACGTCAGCTGCTCTGCAGTGCATGAAGCATTCAGATTTGGGCATAATGAAATATGAAAGACCATAGGAAAGTAACTGTAAGACTGTTAGCAAGTGTTTTCCAAAGCTCAAGTACTTTGGTAAGAACTGTGTTTGACTTCACATTTGCACAGATCATCCATGAACAGGACACAGCTGTGATGTTTTATCCTGAATCCTATCTTCTTACACCTGATTCTGGTTCCTGACCTTAGCCTGAGGCTTTGTACAGCCTGAGGTTTTGATTTTTTTCATGGCATACCACAGTGGTAACCCTAGCAATGAAGGAAAGCACATTCCTGTGTTTGAATATCTAGGAAGAATCTGAAGTATATGCTAAGCCCAATTGTCATAGAAGTTTCTGATCAGCAGTATAAAGTTTTGTCAAAATCACGTTGTGCATTTTATTTAATGTGCGTTCTGAAGAGGAGTGTGTTTGGTTTCTATTTTAAACACTGCCAAGAGATTGTCCGTGTCCTGAGAGCCCTGGCAGCAGGGTGAGTGCCTTGCATTTCCTGGAGCACAAGGCTTCAGCCTTGCGTTGGCACGCACAGTGTGAAGCACGTCCAGAAGGCCAGATTCCTCTTTCTAAATTATTTTCTCTTTACTGCTTAATCAAATGGACAGCAGAAAAGCACATCATGCTTTCATTTCTGTGGAAATAGCCAGCATGACAGAACCATGTGTTTCATAACCAATATAATTCTAAATTTAAAGAAAAAAAGTTGGATTTTTTTAATGCTTGCCATAACCAGGACCTTCATTCACAACACTAGTGCCAGAAGAAGTACTTGGCCTGAAAAATGACTGGCTTTGTCTTTGTGCTCAGTGAGATGTGAGCTTGAGCTATCTGGATTTTTAATTCCCTTTCAGCACATTTCGCTTTTTTTATTGAATGAAGTTTATGGACTTTGTTGAAAGTTCATTGTCATGCCTTGTTTCAGTCAGACACAGAACTGACTAATAACATTTCTTAAGGACAGTTAAATACAGGCTTAACTTTAAATCTGCCCTGAAGATTCATGTCCATCGAAGCTAAAAAAGTGTTTAATTGATTTGCTGAACCTGGATCCTGACTGGGGTGGAGGGGAAGGAAATCTGCCAGCATATGTTCCTCAGTGAAGCACACTAACTGTAGCTTTCTGTTTGTATATATGCTCAGCACATGCTTTGTATGGCTGTTTGGATATCTGAGAAAAGACTGACATACACAAAGAGAAAGGAAGACAACTGCCTTCTGGATCTGAGCTTTCCTGCTTCCTGCACTGCTTCAAGAGGCTTTTTACGGCTAGAGCATCCAAGCACTCCTCAGCCAGGCATTACACAGTACGTCTGACACCTGTCAGCCTTAGTCTTGCAGCCTCCCACTGGCTGATGAAAGGCACACAGAGGATTGCTGGAGCATGTTGCTTTGGAATTTTGTTTTACACAAGTTTCTAAATAGCTATCTGTTTATACTGCAGGCGGTCAGAGTAACGTGCTTGGCATCTGAAGAGGAAAAGCAAGGAGGTTTAAGTGGTTTAAAGTTTTTGACAGAGTTTATTCCATTTTATCGAGCTGTTTTCCAGGGGAGCTCTGCTTTTTGCTGTCATTGCTTCTGCTGACAGTAGCTGGCAGAAGCCCAGTTCCTTGTGTTTAACCATTCAACTACTTGCCATAACCCTATTATATACCTTCATAGACCTTGAGTGCTCAGGATTTGAACATACACCATTTGTCCTGATAATATTGTCTCCAGGGACTAAGGGCTGGGGAGCAGGTACAGAGTTCTACAGCTGAAACAAAAGAAGTGGCAGATATAACTGAAGTAATTGCAAGATGTTTTATATTTGTTGCGGTTGGTTTCTTGAAGTTCATTTTAAGAGGTGTGTTAACACCGCTCACTGATAGCTAGCTTGGAGAGGTGGTAGCAGAAAATTTACTCATCATCTGTCACTGAATGAGTGATTGAAATGGGATTTTAAGTGTGGGATAGTTTGAAGACATCTGCTTTCAGCTAATAGCCTTGGGACTGGCTTTTTGCAGCAGTGCAGGTGTGGCTGTTCCACCACCACTAATGATTTTAGTTAGGCTTCTTGTAGGCAGCTCCTGTTCCTTTGCCTTAATTGTTGTTTTGCAAATGCTAGGGCACAGGTTGGAACATATTGCACCTGAGGAGTTTTCCACTGAGTCTTTGAAAAGGAAAAAATCAGAAAATCTGTCACTTAGTTGAGCATCAGTACTTGGACCGTGAGGACTTTTGGCTCCACCCTTGAATCCTCAGGTGCAGGGTAAGACACAAGCTTTGAACACCTGCAGCTTAGGTTCTGAGATTTACAGGGTTGTTACTGCATGTAAGAGTGTGAATGACTGTAGAGCACTGGCAAGTGAGTGGTTACATGGTCTGAAAACTCACGTGGCTTGAGAGACAGCTTTTGGGCAAAAAGTGTGTGCCACCAGGCATGCAAAATAATTTTCCTGTGTAAGGATTCAAGTTTATCTGTTCACATATGCTTGAAGTCTGGATGGCTTTAGGCCAGCCTCAATACATTGATTGGGCTGGGATTTCAGCCTGCCTAAATGTCTGATTTGCCTTCACTGTGTAATAAGACTTCTTACAATGTTCAGTTAGTATTCACTGACGTTTTGTGTCTCATTTGTTACCTGTTAATCTGAAAACACTGTGTAGGATCTTGAGTCTGAGCTGAGGAATATAAAGGAACTGGTCCTTACTGTAGGTGATAGAAAGTATGGTGAAAGAAACTCTCCAAGAGCATTTTGTTCAAGAGAATTTTAAAGTGAGCAATCCATGCAGCCTTCTCTTTGTCATGCTCAAAAATAACTCCACAAAACAAACAAACAAAAGAAGCAGAATAATCTCACAGGTGTTCATCACTTTACCAAACTAAGAAGTGAAGACAAGTGAAGTCACTAGTTTCTTGAGGAAGAGTGCAATTCATATAGAATACTTTGAATAGATATTTGGCATGTTTCATCACTGTTCTGACTGACGTGCCTGTAAAACCTTACCTCACTGAATGATGGAAGCTCTGTGGAGAGCTGACATTCCCTGTTCATTTCCCCCCCTACATTCACATTGGAAAAAATCCAAGCTTCATGTTCACAGTTGTCTACAAATACATAAACTGCACAGAACGTGCTGTTTTCATCCATGTGTCTCTGTGTAAGGTAGCATGAGGGGCAATTCTGCAAGTAACATGTCAGAAACCAAGATGGTGATGAAGTGCTTCAACTCTCCTTGAACAAACAGTTGAAGTTCTCTTACAGTGATAGATAAGTAGACTTGTTTTGTTCTTCTCTGCTATGGAGAATCTAATATAATCATCATGTGCTTCTGCACTGATTACATGGAAAAAAGAAGTCACCCTGTCTTACAGGGTTAGCCCACTTTTTATCTGGAGTACAGTGGCAGTGACTGATACAGACCCTGGCTGTCTACAGGGGTGAGTCTTCTCTGTGGCAGACCTGAGTCCTGGGCACCTCATTTGTCCAGACAAGACCAAAGGCCCTTGTCAGTGCATGTCCCAGGGCCCCCCTGACCTACACCCTTTGGGGGCAGCTTAAGATCTGGCCAGCTGAGTCTATACATATGCCAGCATGCTCTGGGATGGACTTACTCATCACTGTATGCACAGCACATACAGCTTGTAACAGTTGTCAGACACTGGTATTGCTCCTCATTTCCTCTTGGGAAGGGAAAAACGTTTTACTGCTTTCAAATGTTAGGTTGAAGGTGTATTGGCTCTGCTTAGAAACAGCATGTCCTCCCAAGTCTGTGTGCTTGGTTTTGTAGAGATGAAAAGAGCCACAGCTTGGCCTAAGCAAATAGCTTGGTAATATAAATAAATAGACAAGGTAGCAAGTGGGAGGATCACTATGGAATCTGGAGAGCTGTTCACCATGGACACTGGTATTTCAAGGTAATATTTTAGCAAGTAAAGTAACTAAGCCTGATTTAAGACATTTTGTTTCCCTTCTAGATGTACTTGATGCATGATATTAGTTATGGTTGACTGGCAGGCTGAAAAAAAGGCTGTTTCATATTACATAAATCTCTGCATATCAGGTACTATGAGTACATGACCTGTTGGTAGCTAATAAAAATCATGAGTTCAGAGCAAGCCTTTCACTGCGTGAAGCAGAGACAGCAGCATATGTTTGTTGGCTTGATTTTGTTCCTGTTTGAGAAAGATTGCAGCATAAGAAGTAACACTACCCACTTTACTTGCAGTCTGATTCCAAGGAAGTGTGAATACATGCTTTTTGACTGTTTGTCTGAATGGTGAAAATAAAGAAGCTTTCAGATAACATCTGGACGCTCGAGTGCCAGTGATGGCACATATTGACAGCAGAGTGCATGAGACAAAACCTAGAATGGGGAGCTGTAATGCTGCAGTGAATAATACAGAAAGTAGGATTTCGCTATTAGTAATTCAGGAGATGTCTAATAATTGCCAGAAAGTACCATAGTCTCGGGAACAGTGAAACTTTCTCTCTAAGGCAATGCTATAAAAGACTGAAAAGTGGGTTGTGTAATTACTGTAGCTGAGCAGCTGAACTAGTAGAGAGCTGTGCAGTATGGCTGATAAGCAGCTAATTAATAGAGACATCTTGCTCGTTAGTCCCTCAAAGGTCTGCAGAAGAGCTCTGTGATGTCTTAAAAGGAGGATATGCAGATTGTGAAATCTCTGAATGCCGTGCATGGAGAAATGAAGTGTGAAAGGAACTAATGATGCTGGTAGCATTTGTGGTGTGAGCACACGCTGTCTGTGCATGTGAGGCAATTAAGGAACCACGGTGCCTGACGGGCAGCAGACTGCAGAACGATTACACTGTGCATGGGTGTCGTGTACCCACACAGATATAAACTGAGCCATTGTGATAAAACTTACTGATGCGATTTCCTTTGCTGGGCTTAATTAACAACAGTTCAGTGTCATATTTGCTGCTACTTAAAATACAGATAGAGAAAAGGAATATGAGTGACTAATCACAGAATGCATCAAGTGACTGTTGGGAGATGCAGATGCTGGAACAACTAGCATTAATGTTGCCTAGTAAGTACAGTACATGCGTGTTTTGGGGATATCTAGGCAGGGTTCTGCCTCGGGACATGTCTGCAGAAGGAAAGACAAATCCTAGAAGGAGGACTGAGCCAACAACAATGACAGAAACATCCTGGGAAGTGAGAAAACCTGTACCCCCTCCACTGCAGTTTAGTGGGACTAGCAGTTAACAAGCTGTCTTTTGGTTTGTGAGCAAACTAAGAGTTAGGTAAACAGCTTGACTAATAACAGCTAGTTATTAGCCTCATTCTTATTATTTCTTTTGTGTTCTTGGACTTTTCCAATATACAGCTGCAGTCCTCTATTATGCTTTTCCTAAAGGTTGAGTGACTAGAGAAAAATCCTACCCAACAAGGTGCCTGAGCACCATATTTTTCCATTATTTTTCTCATAAGATTACATTCTTCCTTCCTCTAATAAATTTTCAAAAAGGTACAGACACCTTCAGATTGTTTATTTGAAAACTTAATCCATACTTTAAATGAAATATTGCTGGCTATTCCAGTTCATTCTATCTTTTCTCACAGCTTCTTGGGAACTTAAATTGCTGATGCCAGATTAGTTGCAGGGCTCTGCTACTGTTGCTGCTGGACACAAAAGCTGCAGTCCCTTCCCTGTGCTGCCTGGGTGATTCCTGTGTTTTGTGTGGTTTGGGTTTTTTGGTGTTTTTTTTTTGTTTGTTTGTTTGTTTTTTTGTTGTTGTTGTTTTTGTTTTGTTTTTTTGGTTTTTTTTTTTGTTTTTTGTTTTTTGTTTTTTTTTTTACCTTACTTGCCATGTACTGCAAGTGTTAGATTTTGGAAAAGAATAATTTAACTCTAAGGCTAACATCTGAGCTATTTTGACTCTATACCTAAGGTGCTGATCATCTTTAATGTGTTTCTGATAGTCCCTCTTTAGCATGAGGTTTATAACCCTGATTTGTGTCCAGTTCTGATTTTCAATGTGGATTTAAAATTCAGTCAGTAACCTGGACTTTGTCTTAAATTTCATCATGAAGTTTTACCTCATAATTTCATTATATTGGTAGAAATCTGATGCTGAGACAGTTATTCTAGTGAGCACCTGAAGCCCTTCTGTGAAAGTACTAAATATGTCTCTCTGCCAGAAGTGCTTATTTCTGGATGAACTGACTGGATTCCACCTCATCCATAGAAGATGTTTTCTGCTCTTCTGCTTCTATCTGAACAACATCACCACTCACTTTTGGTGAGTTTTCAAGGCATTGCATCTCATTTCACAGTTATGAAGGACATTTCTAATATAAATATAATCAATAATAATATCAATAAGAATCTCAATTTGAATGTATCCTTTCCTATATTTTGAGGAAACTCATTTTCTGCATGCCACTGTATTATAAACACCTTCCTTCTATATATGAAATTTAGAGACTTTTGAAATAAAGGTAATTGTAATAAGAGACTTATTCTTAGGCTGCCCGGTCTAGAACATTTAATTGCATTAAACCTTTAGAGATAGTTGACTGTCATGAGAAAATGACTGAGGAGTCGACTCTCAAAATACTGTTCAGCAGGATATACATTCTCTTACATTTCCATCCTGACTTCATGAACTGATCTACATAAGCTGTTGTTTGCAGTCATAGCTTTAAATAGCCTTGGAAAGTGTCTCTTGAAGCTCCCAGACCTCTTCCTGTAAGCTCTAACATCTTACTTCTGAACACCAAATACTTACCCTTTCTGCCTTCTGACTTTCACTGGCCTGCAAGGATGGAGGAATCAAGATGCCAACACTTAAGTAAAGTAAGGTTGCTACTTCTCCCTAACCATATTTTCTAGATTCAAAGTATAATTCCGAGTGTTCAAGAGGTTTTCATAAACCATGAAGTCAAACAGAAATGTTCTGAGGAGGTGCAAGTAACCCTTATTTGAGTAAATACATCACTGCTGCACTTGCATCCCATTCCCTTTAACCTGACTTCTAACCCAGGAGTTGTGGTGACAACATGACAGGTATGTTCCTTTGTCCTCTGTGTCACCACAGTAAATCCTGGCAAGACTACCTGGATACAAGCATATTTTGGCTTATGAGCAACATCAATTTAGTCTAAAATCAAAATTGTCCACGTGTTGTAGTAAACAAGGGCCCTTTGTGTTTGAGGAAGGGGAAAGTATAACACTGAAAAGGTTCTGCAAAGGGAGTTCTTAATGCTTCTTTGAATCTTTTCCTTCGTTCATTGCTGAGCAGGACCAACACAGAAGGTTTTGGGAGACTGCACTGAAAACCAATGTTCTCTCAATTCTTGTTTAGCTAGATAAAAGTAGAGCATATTTTCTTTTGGGCACTCACAGTTACAAATCCACTAAGTTACAAATCCAACATTTATACAGCTTACCTGGTGCTTCAGCAGAAAAAGGATGAAAAATCCATAGCAGAAACTTGTGGAGGCTCTTGCCAAGTTACAGTAGAAGCTGCTGTGGTTGAACATGCATGCAAGTCCCCTGAAGACTGGCAGTCCTAGAAAGAGGAAAGTGTAGTTTATGGCTCTTACAAAGAGGACCTTTACAAGGAGTTGCTGCCAAACACTACAGGAAAGTGCCAGAAAATATCTTTGGCCTGCAAACTCACTAATCCCAAAGAGCCAGGGTGCACATGACGCAGATAGGTCAAAGCACTAAACTAGGCTTGAAACATTTCCACCATTGGCAAGGCTAGTAGCAAAATGTCAGTTGGGTCAGCTCTGAAGCTGAAGTGTCGGTGTTCCTCAAAGTACTTGCAGGGCTGCAAGGCAGCACTATAGACAGGACTCTTTGGGGGTAATTCTTGGTACAGCCTATCCCTGTTTGTTCAAAAGGAGGCTTTTCTCATTAGAACTGGAAAATTATTCTGCACTTGGAACTACAGGTTGGAAAGAGATTGTGCCCCTTCACTTTCTGAATCAGGTAATAAAAATACCCTCACCTTGCTAAAAAGACATTGGCAGTACCTTCAAGCAAGGCCACATTTTCACATAAGGAAGTGTCCCATGGTAAAATTGGATTAATGGATTCACCTTCCCACTGGCTTTTATTTTGGCCCAACTATTTGCTGTGGTGCTGTGAACTGGATTAGAGACCTGATTGCACTTTAAGAGGGGACAGTTGAGAGTCCAGGCAACACAGATATTTGTAGATCTTTTGTTATAAAACAGGACCTTTGCTCTTGATTCAATAGAGAACAAGGTAAATGCTTGCTGGCATGTTTAATGCATTATCATTAGTCATGTGGGGAATGCAGAGGAGGAACTGGCTGCTGCTGCTGCTGTGGTGTCTGTGTTTAGCTTTTCTGAAACTTTTATCTCTGCTACTGTTTTTTTGTTGTTTGTGGGCTTTTTACACAAAACTTGTTTCTTCACTAGAAACTAAAAGTCACATTAGTGATCCTTTGTGAATAATAGCTTGGGCAAGCCTAGGTTTAAAGTTAACTACCTGAGGTGTGTTTCTTTACAGAGCAAGTCTTGAATTTCACAACAGAAAACAAACTGTGAATGTGTTTGACTTCTGACTTTGATCTATAAATATATTTAAACCAAGCTTTGCATCCTTGTGCTAATGAAAAACCAGACAGCAAAGACTGTGATAAGGAAGAGGAGGCAGTTCAAGGAAATGAAAAATAGCTGCATTTCCCATTTCTTAGTGTGTTTAATCAATATCATAGAATACCTGTGAAATTACTATTCTTGTAAGCCAATCTTAGTTGTCCATTCTACTTAGGGACTAATTTAATATAATTAGTAATTTATCTATGGATAATTGATAATGGAAACTGGGTAACATTCAAGAATATATCTATGCATTCGATAATATCCATATCTTGGTTATTAAACAGATCGTGTTCTGTAGAAGACTTGCTGGGCTCTCTTGGATAAAGACTCCTAAATGGTTTGGAATGCTATATTTGTTAATCATAGAAATCTGATCTCCATCACAAGCTAGACTGATCCTTTCTTCTGTCACAAACCATATTAAATGAAACTGATTGCTGTAGCCAAGAGCAGAAACTTCCCATGCCATCTCACAAACCATGTGAAAGAAACTGTGTTTCAAAGCATGGCTCGGATAAGGCTGTAGTACTGGGTTCAGTTCAGTAAGCTGAGCTCTGTAAGTGAAAGTTTGGAATTACTAACTTTGCTGCCAAGGGAGAGTTCTCATTCTTTTAATTCTGCTGCCAAAAGGGGTTGTATTGGCAGGTACTGAAGAGTTCCTGGCTGACTTTGCTGGAGACCTTGCTGTGTTACAGAAGCCACCAGCCACCCAGTCTGCTGCAGATGGGACATGAACTGTGATTCACGAATATTATTGCCGGTCAATTAGAGATGCACCCGTGTGGCTGAGGCCCTGATCTGTGTCTCTGCTGTGCAAGCTGACACATGCTCTTGCAGGTTTGCCAGTTCTGAGCTGAGCTCTGTAGAGACCATCCTCTGCAGGGCTTTCACTGAGAACAATGGGGAGTTGGATTCCTTTCATAGCGTGATGTGGGACCACTATGATCTTGCCAGAGGATTCCTGGGAGGCTGCCAAAAAGACAGCAAAACTTTCTTTTATTCCATTCAGAAGGAAAATAACCTGGGATTCTCTACACACACCACACTAGCAGAGTTCTTTCACTATGTGCCCCCAATCTTTTTAGCTTTAAATCCAAGGTTAAGATGTTGGAATGTACATCGTTCAAAGATTCTCCTGAACACAAAGCTCCTAATACTGTAAAAGCGTGAAAGCCTTAGTTTCATCTGTTCCTGTGCTTGGTTCTATCTAAGCAGCAATATGTCGAGTGACTTGGAGTGGGTAAGAGGACTTTCGTGGTATTGAAAGACTGCTTGAAAGAACTGAGCTCATTTGGAAGTGAATAATATGGGTCCAAGTCTTTAAGCCCTGGAAGTTTCTAAAGTCCCTGCTGCTTGCTTCTTTTTCTTTTTTCTTAGCTAAAATTATTTTTCCTTTACTAAAATTATTTTTCCTCTGAGAATACTAAAACTGCATATCTTTCTTTTCCTCCAGTGAAAAAAAAAAGACTTTTTTTGATACTGTAATCCTAAACATAAAATCAGTACACATCTTATTTTAATTGCCTTGCAGCCTTACTTGGGACAAAGAGATCTGTGCTTCTTCAATTTACTGATCTGTTCTCACCCAAATGCTGTTACAACGACAGACTGGAAAACCTGAGAGGTATGTTACTGTCTAAAGCCCAGGGGAACACATTAACCATTACAACCCCACAGGGAGGATGGCAGCTAGTGTTAGGTGGTAGCTTTTCCTTGGTTCTCATTACGTTCCTGTCAGGCCTCTTCCCTCTTGGACACAAAATGTTTTGGTAAATTCAGTTTATGGCATTAAGGAGGGCCTGAGTTTGAACATGCTGTGTGGATTTGTCACTGTGAGCAAGGCTCCCAGTGCTGCTGCAGGTCTCCTTCCACAACTCCTGGCAATGATGCTCTTGCAGCACCTTCTAGTGAACTATTTTTTAAAAGTAGGAATTGTCCTTGCAGTAAAAAGTCTTGCAGGATTGCTACTGACCATAATGTGCTGGAAAAGCTGGAAGTCAGCTTGTATCAGTGTGACTTTTTACTGAGGATGGAAAAACTCTTCCCCTTTACTTGCAGGCTATCTTAACAAATCTGATTTCTGTGGACCAGAGAAATAGTGAGTTCTGCTGATATTTACAAAAGGATTAACAAGTTACAGAGTCACCCTCTTGAATATATGGTGGAGGCAGGAACTTCTTGAATGTTTTGCAGCAGTTTCTTTCTCCCCGCCCCCCCTCTGGAAGTGACCAGTGTCACTGTATGTGCACACAGACTATGTATGTGGAGGAAGGAACAACAATTTTTTTCAAAGTATTTCAGTGTTTTGACTAATTTACTAGAGTCAGAATCAAGGAAACCAGAACTAGCGCAGAAGCTTATGAAAGGTGGCAGACTAGCATCTTCATGGAATTACAGAATCACACAGAATCACAGAATAGGTAAGGTTGGGCAGGACCACAGTGGGTCATCTGGTCCAACCTCCCTGCTCAAGCAGGGTCATCCTAGAGCACATGGCACAGGTTGTGTACACATGGTTCTTGAAAATCTCAAGTGGGGGAGACTCCTCAACCTCTCTGGGCAATCTATTCCAGTGCATGGTCACTTGCACAGTAAAGAAGTTCTTCCTCATATTCAGGTAGAACTTCTGTGCATCAGTGTCTGCCCATTGTCTCTTGTCTTATTGCTTGGCACCACCAAGAAGAGCCTGGCTTCATCTTCTTGACACCATCCCTTCAGATACTTCATATATGGATGAGGTCCCCTCTCAGTCGTCTCTTCTGGAGGCTGAACAGGCCCAGTTCCCTCAGCCTTTCCTTATAAGAGAGATGCTCTAGTTCCTTCATCATCTTTGTTGCCCTTTGCTGGACCTGCTTCAGGAGCTCTATGTCATATTTGCATACGCAGTCATCTCTCGGCTATATTTCCCCCTCACACATACAGGCCCCATGTATGCATAGCCCATTTTTCTTACCTATTGTCTTCTTATCTTCTTGACTTCAAATGGTGGAAATGTTGACTCTGCTACTGTCAGTACAGGTAAGAGGGAAGCATCTTTCCTTTAGCTGCAGGCCTCTAGTTAGCCTCAAGTCTTCCACAGGACATGGAAACAGCTTTTTCCTTCACATGCTGGTCAGAAGCCACTTCTGCAGCTCATTGTAAGATTGCTCTGAGTTACCAGCGTAGGGAATTTTTTGACAAGCAAAGTAGTCCACAGATGTGGGTGCTAGGAATAGGGGATGCAACACAGGATCAGAGCAAGAGGCTACTGCATGTGTGCCCTAAGTACAATAGCATTCTAGTCTGGTATTGTGTAAATGTTTGATCTGCTGCTCATGTTTTAAGGTGTGGCTTGGGCAGGTTCTACTTGACTGGGACATAGACAGGTTTACTGTCAGATAAACCCATTGATATGTAGTCATTAACTCAAGCTTTTGGGGAAGTTTGACATTGTGGGTGTTTTCCAGGCAGTTCTAGAAGTCTTATATAGAGAGGATACAAATCTTAGCAGTCTGTCAACTTTTATACTTCCTTTTGATATTCTATATTTACCCATTTTTCTAGAATCCATTATCTAGAATGCTGTGAAGCCTCCAGTGTAAGCAAGTGGTCAAAGAAATGACCAGTGGTGTTTCAGCAAAACATTCCTCCATAGTTTCACTGGTACTTTTGGAAGCAGTTTAGGCATTAAGTGTCATCCATAAAGCTGAGAAATAAGCTCTAATGCTAGTGTGGGCTTCATTCAAAGACTCTAACTCTAGGAGCAAAAGGATATTCCTCAGGTTTAAGTAAAAGGGGATGTCCTTTTGCAGAGCAGTCGAGCTGGCTGGAAAGGTTTAAAGTCTTCTGAAATAAGGAATTACATCAAGTGCAGCCATCAGGCTTGGAACTGACACAAAAATCCTTGCTTTGCTCCAAATGTCCATTTCTATAAATCTGTAAGTTACTGCTTTGGTAGTGTAAGTCAAAGCTCAATCCTGAATTCTGTCTTTATGAAAGACACTCAGGTCAATACTTATTGTGTTGTCTTTTACATCTCATCCTAGAGACCATTTACATTATAAGTTATTTTTATCCATAACTGAACTCTGAAAAGAGGTTGTAAAAGTTCTTGGTTGGAAGTTATCAGCCTGGTGTGTGCAAACTTAAAGACTACTAATGTATGTTTTATCAACACAAATGATTCAGTTCTTCAAACACTGTAAAACAAAAATTTTACAGTTGGGTTAGGTTGATAATTAAGAGACTAAAGGAACTATACTTAGTTTAGAATAGAGAAACTACATGAAACTGAGGTAGGAGCAGCACTTCAAGATCACTGCTGCTTAAACATCAGCAATATGGTGATGAGTGGAGAGAATTGTATGGAGTTCAGAAAGATGAACAGAGCCAGACTACAAATAAAGCCCACAGAAAACTAATTAAAGCCACAAATGAAAAAGAAAACAAGACCTTCCTTGTCTGTCATATAAAGCTGACCATACCCAAATCATTACTCAGATGACCCAGCTTAACCATTTCTAAGAAAAAGGATCCTTTGTCCCTTATTGGGGGACTTAAGATTGAAATAGCAAGAAAGTACACATGTATTAAGCTAGAACTAACCATGAAGAATAGTATAAAGAAACTTGGTTGAACAAAGAGCATTATGCATTATGGTTAGCTGGTTCAAAATTTGTTTCACTAAGATAATCTTGTTTTCAAATGGAACAACACCGGGGTTCAGCTAATCAGAGAAAATCAGATTTTAACAGAAACTATTGTGAGGTGCTTTTTATTGGTTGGTTGGTTTGGTTTTGGGGTTTTTTTTGTGCATAAATACTGTGTTTAAAGGTGTTTGGCTTAACTCAAAAGACCACCTGTCAACAAATTAAATTTTCGTCTAAAGTGAAGCCAAATATTCTATATTAGAGGAAAAAAATCAAACTCATATTTTCAGAGATTTTAATGGATTATCTACAATACCTCTTTTCTCACATGCAGAAAGCCCACAATTGCAACACTGGTGTGGGATACTCATCTAGGCAGGTGAAAGTGCTTACACCACCCTCAGAGCGTGAGGTAAGTAGCTGTTTCAGGAGTCACAAGGCTTGCAAAAGCTAAGAATTCTGAGAAGTGAGCACACTGTATGGAGTTCAACCCTTAAAGGACTGCTTGGCTCCAGCAGAATGAAAATGAGAGATTCACTTTCCTCTTGACCTCCCCCTAGAAGTCAGCAAGGGCACTTCTCCTGGAAGGCCAAATACTGGCCACACCTTTTCTTGGTCCATGTCTGGGTGGACAGAGGAGTCTCTTGTTGCTTGGGCTTGGACTGAAATTTGGACTACCGGGTAAGACCTGGAGTCTGAAAGGCAAAACCAGGAGTGGAAATCAGGGCTGGTGATTTCCCACCAGTGAGTGAGTTCTGCCGGGTCATAAGGAAAGCTGCCATCCGTAGAGGCCCAAGTCAGGTATATGAAGTTTCTGTTTCTAATCAGACAGCTATCTAGTTGAAAGACATTTAAATACTTACTAGGAACTCTGGTGTAAAGATATTTCTTATAGCTCTCTGTTCTTTTTCGATGCTTCAGAGCAAGACAGCTATCAGCATGCTGACTCTCTCATGTGCAAGTATCCATATGTGCATGTCAAGATGTGTGTAACTTAATAATCTTCCTCCCAGGCACCACTAAAAGTATCTTTAGAAGAAATTATGATTAAAATGAGACTTAATGTTGACAAAAACCCCAAGATTGATGTGTAGAAATGTTTCTGCTTCAGGATGAAGGGGAGTGTACCGTTGGCTGGTGACACTCTTGAAATGATGACTGCCTTTGGCATCAGGGGAGCAAGGCATGTTCATGGCAGAGGGCCATGTCTCTTACATTCTTGTATTTCCACACGGCCATTACTGAGGGAATGCAAGAGGCAACAAATGGAACAGCTTTGGCAGCAAGAACTCAATGTGAATGTAGGGATTTCCTTTCTGCTTTTTCTAAGAAGTCCTAGATGTTGCAAGTGACCAATCTGAAAGAGCTGCCCAGAAGTAGGGCTTTTTGGAAGCTGTTATTTCACACTACCTTTCTCAGTAATGCAGTGTCTTGCTGCAGTACATGAGAGGACTTGTCTTCTACATCTATTAATAGCGAAAACTCTTTAAAACTGCCATTATGATTTAACTGTGCTCAAAATGATCTACCAGCAAACCCACTTCTAATTGCCTCAAAACTGTGAAGGATACATGTACTCTTCCCAAAAAGCATCTGAGGTCTGTGCTGTGGTGCACTGGAGTCAGTCTGCAGATCCCTATGATCTCCACCTTACACTTTGATAAAGGCTTGGAGAAAACTCCAGTTTCACTTCAATCATTGGAAGAAGCTGAATGGAAGGTCAGAGTAACTTAGCATGGTAAAATGTCCTAGCAAAGGGCTTTCAAAATTTCTTTTGAGACCTGCCTTTGATTCAAAGCAAACCCAACTGTGCTTCCCAAATATTTGTGCATACGAAGGAGCAGGACTTCTGCCCTTGTTTCAGCAAGATGGGCTTTATGGCCATCTCTAAATCTTTTCCGTTCGCATTTGATTTCTGTAATTGACTGGTTCCTTCTACATCACGTTTTCTGTACTTGTAATTTCACAAATTGGTTTCCTATCACCTCAGGCTATTTTCTATACAAATATTGTTTCCATTTCTACTATCAAGATTAGCTGACATGCCAGATTGAAAAAGTTATCACAGCTGGCCAGTGCTGAGTATCTGAAAAAAAGTCTTAGAATTCATTTCTAAACTAAAAGGTAAGAAAAAGTGCTAATTCAGCGATACTTCTGGCTTTCTAAGGGTTACCAGGCATCTATAATGTTAAAATAGGACTTTTTTCCAGTCCTTAGTGCGCCTTTTGAAGATTACTACAAACAGTCACAGCTTTCTAAAGTGTTTTTCTGCCAAGTATTCAGCACAAATTGACAGGATCTTAAGAATTAATAGCTCCTTTAGGAGAGAGGACTTGCCCTGGGAATAGAACTGCTTTGGGGAAACATAATTCAGAATTTTGGAGAAGGGTTTGAAATCTGCACGTAACTGCAAGGGTATCCATTTGGTTCCCAACTCATTTCTTGACATGGGGAAAACATTGCAGGGAGGGCTCTAGAGTAGTGTGGGTAATAATCCTCTTGCCCTCCCTGTCTGATTCACTGATCATTCCCTTCCGTTCTGACAGATGAGTTGAGAGCATCTTTGTACATCCCTGAGAAGCCTGTAACTGGATAAAAGTGAGCTGAGTTTACAAACTGTGGAATAACTACATTGCCATTATTAGTGCATTTTTCTTCTCACACTAAAGGAGTCAGTCACAGCAGGATATTGGCTGTAAGATTCTCTCCTTCATCTGCTTATTGAATAGTTGTAATTCCATAACTTTGGAAGAATTTTCTGTAGCCTGGACTGAGAAGAAAGTAACCAGTCCTGGATGTCCTGGTGAATCCCATGAGTGTGGGGTGTTGCCCAATAACTGATTCTTACAATTGCTCAGCTCATGGGAAAATTACTGCACACTTTGTTTTCCTTCTGTTTGCTTTCACATATTGGCTGGATTTAGGGCTGTTGCAGTGACTCATCTGAACATTGTACAAGGAAGTGGTCACCTGTAAAAATATATTAATGTTTCTGAATAATTATCAGGCCCAGTTACTATCTAGCCAAACTATGAAATAGTGTGTGCTTTTGGCCAAACTACAGCTCTTTGAAACATAACTCAGCAGGAATATGTGGCAACTTCATACAGATCAAGTCTGTGGTAAATCCTGGGTCTAGTTTTGAGCAGATTTTGTTAGAGGGGTGATTAATGGAAAAAGATCTTGATCTTGTTACTTTTATAAATGCCTTTGACTGAAATGTTAATGTAATATTAATATTGTTTAGGAGCCTTAAGTAGTGATTCATCTGAATACAGCTGAATAACCCATCTTTTGCAGGAATTTCCAGTTGAGGCACTTGATCATGGTATGTCTGGAATCTTTCCACTCCCTCTGCACAGCAAATGCCAGAGCTCTCAAGGTTTGAAGGACAAGTAATTTTGCTCTGCACCTTTTTCTGTAACACAGCAAACACAGTGTATCCATTGTGCTAGCTAAGGGATCCAGGCTAACAATAGTACATTTATTAATTGGGTTTCTGTGCTTCTGGGTTTTTTTCCAGAAATGTTCAAATGAAGGGTAAACTTTTTGTGTGCTGTGTTATCTGTGAGTGATTTTTTTTCTATTTCTAAATTAAAAGCCAAATTGGACTTCTTCGTCCAGCAAAATTTTGCTGCCATGGTGACACTTTCATCATGGGGATAACTGTTGTATTCCCTGATCTGAATTCCCTGTACAATGAGTAAGTTTAAGCTCCCTGCTAGGTAGCTTCATATTGTAGTGAAAGTCTGATATAGTGGGAATTAGGGGTAGACACAGCACTAGCATACCCAGGCATCCCTTCTTTACTGCAGAAAAATGATGGAGCTGGGAAAAGAAAATAGGGGAGCCGTCTGACATTCCTTTCTCATATTCCAAAAGGGAATGTTAAACCCTTCACAATATGTTAAATAACTGCTATAGGTGTCATCTAGGATTTCTTTAAATGTAAACCATTAATCTGAACTGTGCCTCAACCAGCCTGTAGTGGTTATATACCTACCACTTTTACAGCTTTCCAGGAGAGTCATGGAAGCTTAAATGGTGCTATCACTGCATGCTCTTGTGTGATTATGTCCCTAACGCTCAGCTGGTCAGCACTGGTGTCCAGCACCACAACTTTGTGCTCCAGGCAAGGCAGCACAAGCACAGAAGCTTCCAATTGCTGATATGCAGGTTTGAGGAGGAAAAAAAGAAACTAAAAATACTTGTACGAAAACACTCATAGCTTTGAAATTTAGTTTTATTGTGAACTAACAGACAAGCTGAAGAAGGTGGCATGACTCATCTGTCCTCACAAAATGGATTTCTGACTTTGAGACTTCTGTGTGAAATAATAAAAGCCAGACAGACTGAGTGTATTTCCATCTTGAAAGAGACAGGCTGTTGATTCCTGTGTGAAGACAGGCTTTCCTTGCACTGCTCCTTTGGAAGACCCAAGTGTAATCAAGTGCATCTTAGTTTCTGCATCAAGGTGCAAGGTAGTTTTAGGACTCTGAAGTGTAGCAAACAAAAACCTTCATCACACAGCTGATGTTTTAATTTCAGAGACGAGAAAAGGGACACTAACACAGCTTCTGCTTGGATCCTGCATTGTCAGCTGTTAATCCCTGCACTTAGGTGTATCATCTTCAAAGAGCTTTGACTGTTGCTTTGGAATGTTTACGGCAGCAAGAGACCTTCAGGCCAAGGGGGTGGTGCTCACTCACCAGCAGGGCACTGAGTCAGAGGAGGCCTGAGTGCAGAGAGAGGCTGACCTCTCATCAGGTGAGCTGTGAGTGAGAATGACTGGAGGGTTATTCATTGTGGAATTCCTTGGTGAATGTGGCTGTGTTAATGTAGCTCAGACAGACTCTTCCTCAGCCCAGCATCTCCACCAGGCACAGAGCAATGGGAAAAGCTTCATATAGCAATGTTTTTTGTCATCCTGGCAGTCATATCTTCGGGGTGCAAGCTCTCCGTTCACCTAATGTGACTGCCAAGTGCTCAGGCTGTGCCCTGAATTCCACTGGTGAGTCATGTAGCTGGTTCTAGGTTGTTTCCTCTTCAGCTCTGTGGTGTAAGAGCACCCGGCTGCAACTTTGTCCCCACGCTAGCCAAATGAGGGGATGTGCAACCTGTTAAGTAAATCCCATCTTCTGGAAATAGCTGGATAAAGAGGTGACTTCCTAAATGGGATAGCCAAGCTAATGTAATAGCAAACTCATCAAATAGCTGATATGCTTTCCCGTGAAGAAAGCACTATGGTGTCAAACTTTACAGAAATTTAAAAACAACTGTGTTTTTTCTAATGGCTCTTCAAACTAATATGGGAAATCCTCATATTACAAGCCCAGGAATCTTTTTACTGTCTCACTGTCAGTCAATGGCTTAGACGCGCCGCCAGGGGGAAGAGTTTATCTGTCTTTCAGGTGCCAGGCCTCCATTCCTAGAGCTGTTTAAAACTTAGCACTGATTCTAGAAGAGAAATCCAACTGCTTTGATTATGAAACAGTGTTCTGCAACCTGAAGTCTTCAGTAGGTTACAAATAAGTCAGATTACTTTTTGTGCTTTAATACAGGCTGCAAACCTTCCTTGAAGCTATGTTTTTCTCTGGAAAATAAATAATTGGCTGCCCCTTCCTTCCTGCCTGCCTGCCTGCCTGCATTTTGTAACTTTTGTATTCTAGTGCTATCTGAAATACAGGTTAATATTACTGAAATGCTTAATTAAAAAAATTAAATTCTCAATAAATAAGCTGTAAATGTATTGTTCTTCCTTTCCAGCCTGCAGCCTAAAAGCACATAGGTATTTGAATGTCTCTACTGGGATTTATGAGTGTAAGCTGGCACTGGTGGCTTTTCAGAAACTCCATATAATGTAAACTTCTGCAAAAGGAATGCAGTAACACTGTGATATAGTCACTGCTATTTATTCCCAATATTTTGTCTTTTGAATTAAGTGCTCTTTGGCACACAGATATCCTACTGACAACAGCAAAATTGGATTTTTCAGTGAATGTCAGTTATTTCAATTGATGTAAGATGTTCTTGTATCTTATTGTTCCTCCAGGAAATAGTCAAGCAGACAAATATGACTGTGAATATTGATAACTCAGATGGGGGGAAGAGAGATATGAGGGTGGGTGTTTTTTTTTAATTTAGGATCAAGCACGTGTTTATAGAGACAGCCTCCACTTAGTCCTTACCTGCTGTGCTTTGGATTGCATAGTATTGCAGGCTTTAAGCATGTGACTGTTTTGGGTGAAATTAAACTTACAGGAGGGCTCTGGGAGCGCCTCTGATGCTCTTCAGCCACAAGCTGGTCCCAGCTGCTGGGACCAGACTAAAACTAGTCTGAAGTAACAACCACTGAAGTAGGTATGGTGTGGCTTATCTGGTCCTCAGCACCAAATGCCTTGTTGAGATTGTGCTAATTGCAAATGTAGAGACAGACACGTTGAAGTAGTCTGTAAATTGTCTTTAAAATGTCTTTAAATTGTCAAGCCAAAACTGCACAATTATACAGGCTCTGCATGCATACTAAAACCTGGACAAATCCTACCTATGATTTCCTGCTCTTTTGAAAAGTGTTTCTGTACTAAGCCTGTGAATTTGTCCGCAATAGGCTCAGACAGTTACAGGATGGGAACTGGCTTTTTCAGCTGCAAATTCCACCTCCATCTCTACTGCACGTAGTGTTTGGTTGAGCTCTGTAAAATTGTCCACTTTTAGCTGATAGTCTTTTCAGGAGGAAAGCGTTACCGTCACTGCTTTGAGCACCAAGTTTTATCATTGACTTTTGAAATTTGCTTTTGTAGAGAGAAACCTAGCAGAGAAAAACTCTAATCCCCAGAACTATATCCTTCTCCTCTTGCTCCTCCCTGCATGCAACTTCAGAAGAGCTGGTTCCTGAGTGATTTGTCAGGAAGCACAGAAGGTAATCTCTGTGATCCTAAGCTCAGTAACAGCAACACACTTCTGCTCCAGGAAGGGCCCCAAGAGCTTCTCATCCTGCAATTTGTGGAAAAAAAAGTCCTGTGTTTTTATTCTCTTGATGAAAGTCTTGCTATAATTACTGAGCCTAAGGGTATTGATTTTTCTAAAATGTGAATGCAGAAAACACATTAAGAAGCCTCATTAGCTGTGCTACAAAAATGAGAACTGAGACTTCACAGTGTCCTTTGCAGGATTATTTTGGTGCCTGTTCCACAGACCTTCCTAAAGCATATCCTCCTTGCACTGTGCCTTTGTACACACACTGACAATGTAAATATAATCCTGCAGCTACTTGCTGGTTAGCATAGTATCATCTTAATTTTACTGATAAGAGTGACTTGTCTGAGGTCAGAGTGAAAAAAAAAATATGATCTTGATCTCATCATGATTCTCAGCAGAGTTCCCTCTGTCTGACAGCTTAAATCCAAGGGATAAAAATTAAATCAGTGGAAAACTGATGCAGCTTGTCAGCTGTTATCTCTGCATACAGTGTGGCTTTTGAGCTTACTAGATTGCACTTTAGGGACATGGTTTTTTAATTGAATTAACGTGCTATTACTCTTTCCTCTTTCTGACATCAAAAAGTTTGAGTTAATTGCATATTGACTAACTGAACTGGTTACAATAAGGCATTCACCCATCCACTGGTGTGCTCACTGGTGTGCTCACTGGTGTGTGCAAGAGCTGAGGATGAACTTAGGCCCTGCTGGGCTGCTACACCTGGGGGAACTGCCGTCTCAGGCAGCGAGCATGGGACCTGAAAGCAAATGTCACTGTCTTTTTGTGTTACAAAGTGAATTTGCCTCCTCTGTGCTGCCTCTGCCTCCAGTACTCGCTGTGTATCACACGAACACATGTTTTGTGTATACACTTGTGTGCATATATCTACATATTGCATTCATTTATACGTGTGTAGACACATTTATCTGTACTGGGTCTGGCTAGGATGGAGTTAGCTTTTTTCTCAGCATTCACTGTGGTGCTGTGCTTTAAATTTGTGGTGTGTTATCACACGTGTGTTTTGGCAGTGTGCTTGCATAGCTGGCCTCAAGGTTTTCTTTTTCCCTCTCTGCCCCAACAGCAGACCATTCATTGAATGGTTTGGGTTGGAAGGGGCCTCAAAGACCATCTAGTTCCAATCCTGCTGCCAGGGTATATATGTTGTATATATGTATATATGCCAGGGTATATATGTTGTATCTATGGGTATATATGTTGTATCTATGAGTATATATGGGTCTAGTGGAGGGCCACAAAGATGATTAGGGGTCTAGAACATCTCTTTTATAAGGAGAGACCAGGAGAGCTGAGCCTGTTTGATGAGAGAGAATCTCATTAATGCATATTAAATATCTCAAAAGGCAGGTGCCAAGAGGATGGTGCTGGACTCGTTTCGGTGGTGGCTAGTGACAGGATGAGGAGCAATGGTCATAAACTAAAACACAAGTTCTACCTCAACATAAGGAAGAATTTCTTTCTGTTGAGGGTGGCAGAACACTGGAACAGGCTGCCTGGTGGAGTCTCCCTCACTGGAGACATTCAAAACCCACCTGGATGAGTTCCTGTGTAACCCACTCGAGGTACCTTTGGATGGATGATCTCCAGAGTTCCCTTCCAACCCTAATAATTGTGTGATGTTGAGGTCAATATACCTATGCACAGTATGTACGTGTCTTTATACATACATATACGTGTATATTTATGCAGCCATATGCAGGCGTCCAGTTTTCAGCTGTTCTGTGTGCACCTAGATATTTATGTACACATCCACATACACTCCTAGGCCTCTACAGACGTGTGTTTGGCACGCTGCAGGTAGGTATGTTTCGCCGGCACACTGACAGCGATGTTGTTGTGTGAGACCATGCAGGAGGAACACGCCTCCGTGCTGCCCTCCCGCGGCCCTCCCGGCGTGCGGGATGCGGCCGCGTCCCCATGGCAACGCCGGGATGCGGCCGCTGCCGCCCTGCCTGCTCCGCCGCCGGGACCGCCGCGTTTTGGGGGCACCAGGGGGACCCCCGGCAAGCGACGGGCCCGGGACCACGGGGACCCTCGGGCGGAAAGGCTGAAGTAAATGTGACCCTGCTTGTGCTTGCCCAGCATGGCCGGCCAGCTGAGCGAGAGAGTCATCAAGGGAATAATCCGCAAAGTGGGACTGGAGTGCGCTGCCCGGGGACAAACCCTCTCTGAAACCTTGGTGGCGTTCATGGTAGGCGCCAGTGACGCGGTCAGGGGGTGGCGGCAGCTGAGGCTTTCAGGAGGGACATGAGCTTTGGAATACCTTTGGTTCCAATTGCCTGCATTGAGAAATTTTAAAGGGACATTCAGTATACAGTCCCAAAAACCTGAAAAGGTATTTTATTCCTCTGAAGTGCTATCTGTGTGAATGTAAAGCCCCAAGAAGGCTGCAGGTGCTGAGTCCTGGAAATGCTCAGAGCACCAGCTCAGAGCTCGCTCTTAGTTTTTTGTACAGAAAGATAAACTATTGCTTTCTTTCTAAAGTGAGAAAGATAAGTATTCCCAAGTTTTAATAACGTTTCTTCCCACTTTCATAAATGAACAAAAAAGGCATGACACATAGGTGAATGTTTATTGCAGCATTTGACATTTACCTCTTCCCTCTATTGTGAAGGATTATTTTGTTTGTTTCTCTTCTTAGGCAGAGCCAGGTAGTATAAATGGTCTGAATACTTGAAGGAGTGGGCTTGGATCCTACTTAAACTGAAAATTTAGTGGAATCAGTCTCAGTGTTGTCCTCGGAAGACAACTTTTAAGTATCCTGAAAACATACACACTTTGACATCTCTTTGGAGACACGGCAGTGCTGCAGAATATAGCCTGAATGCACCTGCAAAGATGTGTCTGGGGGCTAGGTTCTTTTTTTGTTGATGATCAGCTCTTGATAAACTTGTATGTGAATGTAAATGGTTCACAGTAGTACTGTTAATCTGCCCTTTTTTCCCTAAATGTGACACTGTGGCTTTAGAAAATACATTGGGCTCAAAAGCAGTATTAATCAATTAAGCAGGAAAATTTTAAGGAGTAAAAAATCCATACAAATGGCTGGCAAGACATCCAGCATGAACACCAGTTGCGAACATGCACAATATTTTCCTGCATTCAGAACACCATGGATTTTTTACCCAAATGGTAAATGTTTATACTGTTGCATATAACATCAAGTGAGAAGCTTATAAAGAACCATGGTGGATTTTTATAAAATGTTACTTAGGAAAATATTTTCCCAGGTATTTTTTGAAGAAACTGTATTTAAATATTTCTCAGTTTGTCTCACAAATAGATTTTTTTTTTCACTTATGCCTGAGAACTGAGGTTGAAACTGGTAACCCATGAAACAAAGTGAGTTTGTTTCATTATCAAAGATTGAAATGGTGAAAAAGAATGGTAAAGAAATATTGAATGCATCTGAGATTTTTCAGAAAATAAAAGATTATTTGCAAAGAGGGTATTTTGAGCTGTAAATTAATATCTTTCTTTTGGCAATCTCTAGGTGAGAGCTGTTGTTTTAGACCCAAGAAATGACTTTAATATGGCTCAAATCCTTACAGAAAAAGATGTGCAAAATCTTATCCAGGTAATTCTGACGTGATGTTGAGTCAGTACTTAGGAGCACTTCCATGCTGTATATGAACATTATTTGATACCTGTTCCTGTAACTAAACGATGTGAATGCTTTCAAAATTTTTGTTCTACTTTATTCTTATGGTTCTGTAGCTAAAGACTGGATTATGTATGTCCTCATGTAAATAAATGCCTTATACTTATACATGCCTTATACAGAGAGAATGTAGTGAGGAGGCTCTACAAGTGTTGTGAAACCTGTAGCACAGTCACTGTCAGTTCAGACACTTCCCCAGAGATGAGAAAGAACTCACTTCTCTGACTCTCTTTTCAGCTCTGTGTTGCCAGACTGCTTGACACAACAAATCCATCCCTGAGCACAATAAAGATGCAAGTTTATTTTGATATGAACTATGCAAACCGAGGTAATTTTGAATATGTTTTCATAGAAGTTGATGCTGAGTTTGGAATTTAATAACTCTCTCTGTAGGGCTAATAATGATTCTTGTTAAATGATTACTGGCAGTAATGCAAAATAAAAATCCTAGGAGAAATGTACTGATGTTTCAGTATGCATATAGTAGGGAAAAAAATGTACATTAGATTTGAGATTACACTCATCCTGTGTGAGAGATTTCCTGAATATAATGTAATTGCCTGAGAATAATTTTGCTTTCAGGTATAGTCGTTAGCTGCCTTCATCAAGAAAAGCTTGCACTGCACCTTTGTGTCTGAAAGTACTCCGAACTCTGCTCATATATCTGAAAGAAAACTCAATGTTTTATTAATATCCTTAACTTAGAGATACTGAGTAATCTTGAACAATCAGTTACCATTTTAACCAAGTATGTTTTGGTCTCATCGGTGGTAATTTCATACAGTGTGAGAGTGGGAATGTGTAAGAAAAATAAGATGAGGAAAATGCCTGTGCTATAAATGTAACTTCAGATCTCAGTGGGACACTGAAGGCTGACTGGGAAACAGAAGACACAGAACAAGAATAGACATTAAAAAAAAAAAATTCTGTGTGGGAAGATCATGAAAATGTTCTCTTGTTAACCTGGATTTTAGCCAAAAATTGGTAACACTGGGAATCTGATCCTAAGTCCTCTGGACTCTATAAGCTGAGTAAGTGCAGTAAGTTTCTGAGATCCTGAATAGTGTTCAGATTTGAGCATGTAACTTCAGGTGTGTATGAAATGTGTGTGTTTATGTTAGGTCCTGTTGCACACAGAGGAATCCAGAGCGCCAGAGACTTACTGCTTAATTTGGCCTGAATGGTTCTTTGGCCTCTACTGACTGATGTTAATCATGCTAATTATGTTAATGTGTAACTCTACTGGTTTTATTTTTAACGGTGTGGTGCTATGAATGTCTCTTCCATCTACCTGTGCTTCAGAAATCTTAAATTGGTGCTCTGGCTGTGGAAATGAATCGCACCCTTCTGTATAAGCCAAATTCCAAAGAATTTAGCTAGCACTTTCTAAGTGTCCTTCTTTCCTAGCTGAATTACTTCATGAGCAGCAGCGTGTTCTGGAAGGAAAATTGGCTCCTGTGGTCAGAGAGATCACGGATAGTTGCCCTCGTGTGCAAGAAGAAATGGAGAAAGTGTATCAAAATATTGTTAGCTATGTCCTGCTGAGCTCTGGCCTGGGATCCCCAACAGACCCTGAGGCTGTCAGGGAGGTAACAGGTCAGTAAACTTCCAGCTGTGAAACTGGGCTTTTCTTATTGAAAAATAAAATTTCTCTCTCTCTTTGCTGACCTTTAGATACAAATGTGGTAAACTGTGATGAATGCTTACTACCCAAACTCACTGCTCAGCCTTGAAGTGTAAATGTTCTACTTTCTGCAGTTGTTTGGGAGACAGTATTTTTGCTTATTTAATGTTTTCTGTTCTAAATAATTTTGCTTATTTAATCTTTTCTGTTCCCTCATATTGAGGTTTTTCTTCCCCTTTGTAATGGTTATAGCTGCCTTGCAGAGTGTATTCCCCCAGACAGAGGTAACTACTTTCATCTCACTCAATAAGAAGGACAAAGAAGAACAGCTGAAAAATCTTGCCATGCTAGTCACAGGAATTCGGTTGTACAACAAGGAGTGCGGGAAGGGAGGAAGTAGCATTGATAACTGTAAGTAGACAACTGCTTTTGGGCTGTGTATTCCCAATTTTTTCTTCCTGGCCTTCTTCACTGGAGCTGCTCCACTAATATCCCATCTCACTAGATAAACAGTTTTGAGTCAGGGCCTGTAAACCTGAAGAAAAAGGACATATTTGCTATTGATTATTTGGTTCCATGTAGACTGCTACTACAGGGAGCCCTACATGACTGACGTGGAAAGATTATAATTATTAACTTCATGCAACTAATTTACTTCTTGATGAGTTGTTCCCAGAGCCCTTGCCATTAAATGAATTAAATATGTAATGTTTGCCTTTTAAAGCAGTTAATTACAATCTTTAAAGTACACTGTCAATCCATTTACAAATGTCTGTTGAGTGTGTGTGATGAGAACTGATAGAAGTTGCTGGGCCATTATCTGTATTCTGGTAATTAGGATTCTTAAAATGTTCTTGAAAATATTTTGCATTTTGAAATCTTCCTGCTGCTTTAATAAGCAAAAGGTGTCAATGGCCATGCTGGAATTTTTCAAAAGCTGTATTCAGGGTAGGGCAAGACTTTGATATTCCTTTTATTTTCCCTTTCCCCCCATCGGCCACATTATTTCTGTTAAGTTTACAATTTATCAAATAAATGCCTGGTCAGTGGAAATGTTTATGTGAGTGTCCATGTAGTATTGCAGCTCAGTGTGGAGTCTTCTTTATAAGAAAGGTCTGCAGCCCAGTTTTAGGGGAAAACTTTTTATTTTAAAAGATCAAAGTTTCTGGAATAAAGGCTATAGTATGTACCTCTTCTGATAAGAAAACCATGCTTTATTGGAAAGCAAAGTGCTTGCTGAGCTAGATTGTATTATTTTAATTAAAACAGTATAAGTAGGGAAAAAATATATCTACTATATCAGAGCAAGAAGTAAACAACTGTCTAGATGTTAGTGCTTTTTTATTTTTTCACATGCCAAGTGACACATTGATGGTGTTCTCTTTTCATAATACATCCTTTCCCACAAATGTCACCTTTCTGTGATGTGGCTGTCTCTATTTTAGGTTCCCTGGGCCTGGGTTACAGTGTGAGGGAACCTTCAACTACTGTGGTTATACAAAAGCCATGATTCACAGCATATTGTGGTCTTTCTCACAGAATCACGGACTCTCACTGTAATATCTGTGGGGTTTGTAATTGATTCATATAGATAATGTGATCGGTGATCCTCTTACATTTCTTAGGTCACTGTAAGGTGAACTTCTTTGCGCTGACCTGTTTTCATATCACTTTTGAATTGATGGAAACACACAGCATGAATGCTCTTAGGTTAGGAGGTTAAATGGGTGTCTGTATGACCAAGGACAACAGTTAAGACCCCTAAAGCCTTAATTTCAGTGGTGGCAGCAATCTTGCTGGGGCAGGGCTCTGCTTTGGCTTTTTACCCTGCATCCAGGAGAGTAAATCAGCCAAGTGCCAACCTTTCTTCACCTGTGGTTAAACTGCTTGTAATACCTTTGCAAATTTACTTCCCTTTCTAGCTTTGTTAAATCTATCCTTTCTGTGCTCATGGGGTTTTGAGTAGACATACCTCAAGCCTTATTACTGCTGTGCTGCTTACTGATGTTACTATCATCAGAAGTTCAACACACACAACAAAGAGACACACTTAAAAGTGTAGCTAGGCCTCCTTATCCTATTTCCTTACACAGATGCCTGCTTAAATAACAAAACATTTCAAAACATTCAGTGTAATGGTTGCCTGATGTCAATACTAAAATTGTAAAGAAAAAAGATTATTTATCATATATTGTATATAAGCTTAAATATGTTTCATTGACCTGTGCCATTTGGGGGAATCTGTGAGTTTTTTAAGTGCTAATGGTGAATTTTAACAACTGCATAGGCATAATTTTTCATGTAAATTCTATCTTCTCTTTTTAATACTAATCTGACTCATTCTTAGAGCATTGTTAGATCTCAAAGTGCACAGGGAATGGGAAGCCTGTTATTGTTATTTGTATTTTACAAATTAGGAAACTGAGAATTGAAAATTGTGTAGATTGCCTGAAGTCTGTGAGGAAACCCATGTCAGTTGTAGCAACAGAACTGCATCTACTGTAAAGCAAATTTTTTTACACTCCTTGACTTGACTGTGATATTTCCACACCTGTAATTCTACATATTTGGAATTACTTGACTAGTAAGATACAGTGGTTGAACCTGATATGCAACTATTTAAAAATGCATGAATAGAAGGACAAAATTTAGAAATCAAAATTTTGTTAGAAGATTACTATGCTCAAATACTGCACTTTAACTATTTGATAATGATTTCGTTCGTTCTTTTTATACATATCTCATATTTATTCCATATGAATAGTGCCAGCCATTCTGGATGAAGCCATTCCATCAGCCACACAGAGTGTCGATGAAGGTCTTAATACTTGCCACATGCTAGCCCACAAGTACACAGCTCTGGTAGAATCCATGCAGGAAGACCCCCACAGATATATGCAGCTTAGTTCTTTTAAATTAAGAGAAGCACTATTCAGTGTGAGACAGCATGAGGCCTTCCTTTGCATCCTTTTGGTAAGATACCATCATGTTACATCCTGTGGGGTTTTATTGCAGTTGGAATGTATTCAAGTTACCTACTTGTAGAGGACAGAAATATAAGAAAAATAATTCAGAAATAAATGAAGTAAAATGTATATCTAGATAAAGAATCATAGAGCCATAGATGGTTAAGGTCAGAAAATACCTTTAAAATCATCTAGTCCAACCATTAACGTGGCACTGCCAAGGCCACCATTAAACCATGTCTGTAAGTGCAACCTGTGCACATCTTTTAAATACCTCCCCGGGTGGGGACCAAACCACTTCCCTGGGCAGCCTGTTCCAGTGCTTGATAACCCTTTCTGGGAAGAAATTTTTCCTACTATCCAACCTAAACCTCCAGCAGTGCAACTTGAGGCCATTTCCTCTCATCCTATCACTTATTACTATGGGAGAAGAGACTGACACCCATCTGGCTACAACCTCCTTTCATGTAGTTGTAGAGAGTGAGAAGGTCCCCTCTGAGCCTCCTTTTCTCTAGATGCTAAACAGGGCTGGCCCCAATGCTGAGCCAGCCACCAACTGGATTTAACTCCATTCACCACAACTCTTCTTGTTTGTATATTGATACTCTGCCCCAAAATGTATGAGAGGAAAAAAAATCTCCTTGATCAATCCATCATGTAAAACTAAATCATGTTAGTTTTAGTCTGTAGACACCCCCAAAATTTATGGAATCATCAGAAGTCTTTAAAGCATATAAATTCTTGTTTTGTTAATGAAGAGCTTTTCATGTGTCTTTTGAGAAACTGCAGGGTTTTATTAGTCTTTCCTCTGTATTATAAAGCATTGAAAAATATTTATTTTTTTTATCTTCATTGTGAAAACATAGAGGATTGTCTATAAAAATTACTAGTTTATGTTTGAGTGAAGTGCCTGGTTTTATAACCTGAACATTTAAGGAAAAATGGTTTTTTTTTTGAAATTTAGGGTGCATTTCGTTCCTTAAACAGTTGTTTGAAAATAGTTGAATAAAGAGATTCAAATAAATCCTTATTACTAAATACTTGATTTTTTGAGTTTTATACTTCTTACCTGAAGTAAGTTCTCTTTCCAGTCCGATGCAATTACCAGTGCTCAAGAAGTTGAATCACTGAATGTTCAGTTTGCAGCAGCAATGATGCAATTGAAAAACACAGTGCAAGATAAGATATCCATAGATTCCAAAGAAGTTTTTGTAAGTATTATGAATTGAACCCCCGGTTTTTATTTATTATAAAAAAATATTCAAGTGTTATAAAATACTTTGCCGGTGTATTTTGAATAGTTTGTGTTAAGAAAAAGGCTACATTATTTTCTCTCTATTATAATAGTATCTGCAATTTTTGAAGGGGCAACTAAACTAACAGACTTGATCTCAAGGTAAGATAAAAGCAAAGTACAAAAAAGGAACAAAGGAATTAAATGGTATTTTAATGTAAGTGTCTTGAGTTATTTATCAGTATTTGTAGGTTTACACGGATATTTTCTTTGTATGTAAATATTCTCTCCTGTTTCTTACAGAAGCTGTAAGAGCATAATGATTAGAAAAAAACAGCCCATCAGAGTGTGATTCTTTTAAAATTCCTTCAGATAGCAATCCCTGTAATTACAGTATGACTCATTGATATAATTTTTGTAAAGAAACTGGATTTCTGTGATGGGGATCTCAGCCTCTTCCAATAGCTTCTGAACCTGTTGGCAAGTTTCAGTCACATTTCTCAAAGCCCAAAGTTCTCAGAATATGTCATTTTCTGCAAGTTTCATGGAAAAAAGAACAACTAGAGAGACACAGTTAGAGCCCTCCTAAGATCAAGTCTGAAATGGCTTGTGTGTTGTCTGGCCGGTGGGCAGGCAGTGAAGGTACCTCTGCACAACTGTGTTCTGTACTGTTTCACTCTGGTTGGGAGCTACAGGATATGGGAGGGAGGTACTGGAGGAATAGGGATTAAGTGATGTGAACTATGGGTGTTATGAAGGAGGGTTCTTGATGACCCTGTGAAAACCTGGGCTTATTATGCTAGCATGGTGTAAAGGAAATGGGAGAGAAATACATCAGAAATTTGCTTTTCATGGACGAGCTCTTTATTTTAATTCCATGTAGTTAGCTGCTGAATCAGCATGCAGTTTGTACATAGATTATTTTTCATCATTCTAAGCTAATTATTAGAATGCAAAATAAAATCTACTGTGGAGGAGGGAGGAAGGAAGGAAGATCATGGCCCCCCACCTCCTCACAGTATTTTTCACACTTTCCATAAGGGCATCTGAGTTGGAAAGTCATGGGAACGGCACTTTAATTGAGTGATCCTGCACTTCAGTTTATGCTTGTGATTTTATAAGCCAGATGTTCTCATTTGAAGAACATATTCCCCTCTTGTCCAGCTGCTCAGAGCAGGTTTTCCTCTTCTACAGTTTCTTCATGGGGCTTAAGTGACTGATACACGTTACCCTTTCCCCTAGGAGCTGTCTGCTATGGCCTGCTGGTTAGTTGTTTTTTTCTGCTCTGCTGAGGGCAGAATATGTAAATTGCTTTTGATTTCAGGTCTTTTTCAAGCGAAGATTTCTCTATTAACACACAATTTAAATAACTTTTCTTGTCTTTAGCTAGTTTCTGGGAAGCTGGATCCTCTACAAAGGTAGAGAAGCAGGGCATCATGCTTTTTGAAAAGCATAGGATAAGGCCTATATTTGTAGTAAACATTTGTTTTAGGAGACATAGTACATTTCATTAATATCCTTCGTTTAATCTGGTAAGAATGATTTTGATCTTGCTGCCCTTCGTTTTTTTTCCTTTTTGTAACCATAACGTTTCCACAGCATTCATGCTGCTGATGAATTCCAGAGCTGACCCTGTTGGCTGCTCTTACAATAATGTTGTTAACATGCATAAAATATGTTGCTAAGTGGGCATTTTAGATTTGTTGACTATCTTCCTCTAAGTGCTTTCTGTGTGTTCAGATGTAACAGGACACATTTTATGTCACTGTCATTGAAATCAGCATTTGTATTTAAAGCTTATAGGCTCCCTCTGTATGTGTGTACATCCATATGTCAGCATCACTGCTGGGATCAGCAGCTTTGCCCTGAGTCCTCTACCACTCTGAAGGAGCCTGCACCCCTTCAATTTGACACACTTGATGGCCAGAGGGCTGTGGCACCAACTCACTCTGGAGACAGGGCAGGCAAAGTAACAAAACAAAACCTGATAGTTTGTACACCTAGGTATAGTCTTACCTCATTTGGTAATCGATCAGGTGTGTTTCTTCTGGTCCTTGTTCCTTTTCACCGTATTTTCAGTCACATGACTGTATGGCCAGTGAAGTGCTCAATTCCAAGCGTGGTCTCAGAGTTATGTATTTAGGAAAGTCTTTGGAGTCAAATGTAGAAGAGTGCCTTTCTGTCCTGTGGGCTGACATGCTGGATATATGTGCTTTGGGCATATCTGATGGTAGCTCCTTTAAAATGTCTGGGAGTTTCCCTGAAATTTCTGGTTGCTGAAGGCCTTGGAGATCAGCCCTGCTTTGTGCATAGCACTTGGGTTACACTGCAGACATAAAACAAATATGAATTTCAGATCATTTTCTTTATGTTCTAGCCTCTGTTTCTTGAACTTTCTAAAATCTGGACGAGCTTTCAGGATGAAATGCTACTGCTAAGCTTGCTCACAAATATGACTAACAATCTGCAAGAGTTCTTGGAAATCCAGTCACAGCTTTTTCCTGAGGATGTGCTAACATCTCTTCTGAGAGGAGTGACTGTGAAAAGTGACGAGGAAAGGATAAGAGAAACCACGGGTACAGAAAGTTAATACTTTTTTGTTTTCCTTCATTGTCCAAGATTTTGTAGTTTGAGTTTTCTTTACAGAAGGTGCTACATATCGATTGTTTTAATATTCAGAATTTGCACAGTAAATTAAAATAAGCCTGGTAGTATAATAGATTTATTTTTCATGTACTGTAGCTTGGGATTTTATTTTTGTGTAGCTACTAGATACAAACATACCTTACCAAAGTGGCAAAATGATCAGAAAATATTTATACTTTTTAAAAAATTTAATTTCTTGTGTTTATTTATGCCTTTTTATACCTTTCAGAACTTCTGAAATGGAGGGGTGGGGGATAAATAAGATAATTTAATGGGGCTTTGGTTACGGGAAGTGTTTGTTTGTAAGAAACCAAGTTTGACACCAGGGAATTTGTAATGCATGGGTGGGTGGAAACAAAATAGAAGAACAAGATATTAGCTTCCTGTTGTTTCCCCTGTTTCTACAGAAAACTAACACTACTAAAGAAGGCTCCCACGTGACTGATTTTTTGAGTATGTTCTCTTTAAAAGCAGGACTAAAGTTTGGATTTTGGGATCTTGGCGCTGCAGGTCATCCTGTGAAAATCAGAGTAATCTGGTCATCCTGTAACATTATTATATTTTAAACACCTGATGTTTTGATACTGAAATCCTTCCTTTGTTAGGAACCAGAGTGACTGCTTCTGATTTCAAGAACCAAGAATGGCTTTTTCCAGAGACTACTGATAATTCTGATCAGTTGCTAATCCAGTACCGTAGTTTCTGTGCCCATTCAATTGGTGTGAAAGGCCTCACCCTACCAGGTATGCTTTGTAATTAGACATTTTCCATACTATATATGTATACCAGTACTAGGGACAATGTAAAGGTGTGCTGAATGTATCCTCTCACATCAAAGCTGGAGTACTGTATTTCCACATTTGTAATTTTCACCCCAGATAACATATTTCCCCTGTTAAAGTATTTTTCTTTTTCAAATATACAAATAAACTGTCCTAAATAGAAAGGCAGGAGGGCTTGAGGAGAAAGTAGGCGTGAGCAAGCAGAGGCAGCTACAAGATGGGATGGCTAAATGTTTCTTCCTGCTGTATTTGCCTCTGTATAACCTACAGTGTAGCTGAATACAGGTTTGTTTGCTGTTGTTCATGTGCTATAATACAAGGATAGGAAAATGGTAATTCCTTCTGTTTTATCTATCCCTGTGTTGCAAACACATCCATTCATGGCTACATCATATGTATTTTTACATAGTCATTATAAAGCACTAAAAATCTTCTCTAAAAAAAAAGCAAAAGGGCGCTTGAATAAGCCAACTGATTGTAGGAAATTTTTTGGTCTCTTCTAGGCTCGTTTGTCTTGAAAGCATGCCTTATTTCAGATACTTCAGTCCATGTTTTCTGTCTCCCTATCCTTTATAGAACCTATCTATATAGAATTTTTTTAAGCCTACAGGAGGTTGAGAGGAAATATTTTCATTACTTGTCAGTATTAAAGAATTTAATGGCAATATAAATTATTTACACTTAGTATTGCAAATGAGAACAACTGTCCTGAGTTGGACTGAAGGTCTCTCTAGCCCTGCATCTGATTACTGGATGCAGACACTCATGAACATTTAAAGACTATGAGAAATGAAGTAGGAATGATCCTTCCTTAATTATATCCATCTCTGTTAGTGGTTATGGGATTTCCTCAGATAAATGTTGAGCCTGTAACCTTCTGTTGAATAATCCTTCATACAGGTTTTTCATTTATCTAATTGATTTTTGAATCCATCTAGAGCTTTCCATGGGATATTCTTAATGTCAAGAGCCCAACAATTTATAATTACATGTGCTGTGAAAAAGGTACCTCTTCCTGAGATGGTTTTAATCTCTGGCTTGATAAGTTCATCAAGACCTCATATTAGGAAAATTAGCAAATAGTAATTTTATAGTGTACACAGTTCATCATTCTATAACTCCATATCATAATATTTCTTCTCAGTGGGTTTTTTTTTATATTGAGGAGGCCTCTTTCTTTAACCTCTCCTTCTGCGAAAGGTATTCCAAGCCTCTGATCATTCCCAACTCCCTTTTATTTGTTCTGTTGTGTTGGAACAAAATGTATTACTGCAAATATAGTAGTGTCCAGGTTGTTATAATGCTGGTTTTCTTTTCCTCCTCAGCATCCTAATAATTCCTGACATCCTTTTTGCCTTTTTGACTGCCACTGAGTAGTGTCATTTAGTATTTTCAAGACACTGTAACAATTCTAGATCTTTCCTGGGTAATGATTTCTGAAGCAGAGCCTGCCACTGTCCCTGAACTCAATTTGTGTTTTCCTATATAAGTTATTTGGCCTTTATTGGCACTTCATTTTCTCTCTTATTGTTCAGCTTCTCAGCTGTTTTATCTGCTTCTTCAGTTAATTTCAGTGTTATGCCCTTTGGTATAGATGCACTGCTGATCTACAGTCAGATGTTTTTTGGAGATTATGGGGGAAACATTTATGGATATAGACTGGTTTCTTAAGCCTTTGCTATAAATATTTTATCTTTCACTTTTCTGAGACATGCACTAAGGCATGCCTGGTGTGAACTCATGAAACACAGTTATGCTGACCTAAAAAATATTTTAAAAGCTTTCTTTCAGGGTTTTATTCTGATTTCAGAAAAAGAAGGAAGTGAAATAGACTTGAGGGAAACAGAATATTGATTACAAGTGTCTTTTGTATTGAATATCATACTGTTCACTATTTTATTTGCTGGGGTTAATTTTGGGCTGGTTTTCTTCTCTCTTTAAGGAAATCCTGATATCGGAATTTTGAAGCACAAGGGGAAATGTTATGTTTTCAGTTCCAAAGAAGCTGCATACACCTTTGCTCGAGATCCAGATAAATTCATTCAGTTGAATGTAGAAAAAGCAAAAGAATATGCAGAGCTAATTCAATTGCTTGAGCTCCACCATCAGTTTGAATACCTTCTTCCACATGCACAGGTACACACTGCCCATGCCTCTTGCTGAACAGCTGTTTGGCCACTGGTTGGTCTGTCCTTCCTAGAACATAAAGGAATGTTCTTCCTAGAACATAAAGGGAGCAGAATGATTAATACTTTAGGAAAGAAGTATAATCATCTGCCTATCAAACAGAATGTCTGAAGGTTCATCTTTTCTAAGTCTTCAGAGTGTTGAAGAAATGTTTTCACTCAATGTCATTCTCACCTTATTCTCTTCATATTCTCTTCAGGAGAATATATAGATCCAAAGGATTGTGGCAGCAATGAAAGCTGTTAGTTCATAGCTTAGAAAGGTCCTGTGTCTGATGTTTCTTTTCCTCATTTTTGCAAAAGTAGCTTAAAGGGACAGTAAATAAATGCAACAGAAGATGAGTCAAATACCATATTAACTGGAGTTTTAGCTTAGCAGTCCATCAATGCATGAGGATGCAGTGATATCTGGAGACAGGAGTTTTGAAATATATTACAAAATAAAAGGAAACTCATTAATAATAATTGTGACAATGCTACCATGTGAAATCCAAAGACTTGATTTGGATTCATAGACACTATCTGTGATCCACTGTGAATTTTAGGTCCCTAATAGTAGAAAGAATGTAATCTTGAACTGGCCCTTAGTGTGAAAGATATAGTTTATATCCTGGCTCTAGCAGAGATGTAAGCACTTCTCCCAGTTATGATTTGTGATATTTAGTCCATTCATAAAGACAAACTGAATTCTCTGCATCATTAAATACTAGTGATGGTGGCTGGACACCTTTTTACCAAAATCCTGTGATTATTCACTTGCTCAGGATGTGGGAGTCTGAAATTCAGCTTTGGCCTCTGCCTAGCAGGTTTTCTGTAAGATATTAAATCCATCAAATACTTAATGGTTTCTTCTTTTTTAGCAGGGGCAAGGGGAACAAAAATACTCTTGAATGTAAAAATCATTATCCACTTGTGGTTTGCAGGTCTCTATCTGCTTTTAAAATGTATCATATCCATATGCTATTTCTCTTAGATGTCTATATTCTTGTCATTAATGCCTTGCTTGGTTTTGGTCGGTTTTTTTTTTCGTCCAGGCCAGAATTGCAGACAAAGGTTTGATGAAACCAACTGCAAAATGTGACAGTAGTACTCAAACTGATACTCATATCTTGCCTCCTACTATTGTGAGATCCTATGAATGGAATGAATGGGAGCTGAGAAGAAAAGCTATAAAATTGGTTTGTATTGTTATTACCAGATTTTCATTGATGGATAACAAAGCTGAGAATAAATTATTTAAACTTTTGCTCTTTGAAACATAAATCCAACTTATTATTCAAAGACATACGTTTTGTTACAACTGGCTCAATACGGGTTTTTTTCAGATAGATTCTGTCCTTATTTCTAGACCTCCTTCTTCTCTCACTTTTTCTGTAATTTTCATGGGGTTTTCACCAGTGCTTCCACTGCTATGTGTATGTATTCCAGATTTATCAGTTGCCTTCTTTATGTAAGAATAGTTTGTTGTTTATCATTGAATATTAAAGTTGTTTCTCTGCAGTCAAGTCAATTTAATGGGTTAAAGATACTACTCTAAAATTTCTTTTTTAAAAAAATTGTTGCAGAAAGGTTTGTGTCACACAAAACTTTATTGCAAGTTGAACAATTTATATTAATATTTTTCACCATCAAGTAAGAGGAGGAAAAATGCAGTAACTGGCAGACAGGATGATAAGGAATACCTTTGGATATGTTTGACCCTGCAGAAGCTTTCTTTGAGCTAACTTATCCATCCTTGAAAGGTTTCAAAGCATGAAGCCTTTTTTCAGGTGTTTGTTAGGTTATTTTGGTAATGAATTACTCTTTATTTTGTCCTGGTTCTTTATGTTTCCTAAAAGCAATTTTTAAAAAAAAAAACAAAACAAGAAAAACCACAAAAACCCCTCTTTTATGTAGGACCAGAGAGGTAAGAAACAGAGCCAGCAAGTTTTCTGCTGTATATATAAGCCACAGGAAATGTTTGTTATACTATCGTGATGATTTTCTCATGGATTGGAAATCACAGTCCATCCACAGAAGGTTGACTACATACATAAATAAAAGCTTTTAAATTAACAGCATATATTTCAAAAGCTTCTTTCTAGGGTTTGCCAGCACATATAGTTGTCAAGTTATAGTACCTGATTTTCACAATTCAGTCAAAATAAACCTGTAAGTACAGGGAGTATTGCAGTTACCAATATCAGCTGGACACTGAAGGGTCAGCAGGATTCTTTTGGTGGTTTGTTTTTTTTTCTGTGCACAGATGCACTATGAAGGCCTGTGGTCTGCTAGGTGGTCTATTTTTTTTTTCTCCCATGAAATCTCTAACATTTATAGAAGAAAACTAAAATTTTGGATCAAGGAGTCTTGCCAGTGTTGACTGGCTTATAAAGGATTCTAAGAAATAGTTGTTTCTGAGGTATATAAAGAAGCCAATTAGGTTTACAAGAGGCCAGGCAAAAAGCCTCCTTTCCTTCTGTAAAAAGGACAAAAGTACATAAATAAATGTAAGATGTGGTCAGTGGTTTCTCTTGAGCATAAGCAAAAGTGGGTGTTTTCCAATAGCTGATAATGAAGACCATTCACAAACAAATTTGTAGCTCATTAGTTTGAAACATTTAGAGAAAGTAAAGTACTAAGGGAGTTTTAGCCTCAGCTGTCTAAAAGAGAGATTAGTGATGTGGAATTGAAATAAAAAATCCCAGATGCCTGCAAAAGTGTTTTGTCTATAGTAATTTGTAATATGGGTTTGATAAAACATATAGAATCAAAATGCTAAAATAACAGTAATAGTTTACCAGTGCATCAGTGAATTTGATACTTTAGGGGAGCATTGGACATATCTGCTGGTTTTATTAGAGGATAAGCTCAGACGCCTTTGGGGTTTTTTCCTGTTGTCCATACTTAGCCAGAAAACATGTAGTGGTATGAAATGTTGAACTATTACTTTGTTAGAGCACCTGGATGCTGTTAGAAGTAAAATTTTCAGTTCACATTTGTTTCTCTGTGCAAGCACAGTTCTGTGCAATAGCATACATTCAGTTTTCAAGAGGGATAAACTTAGCAGAGAACTAGTTCCTCATGCCCGCTCATGTTTTGTCATTAAAACCTTCAGAAAAAAAAAAAAAGGCTTAATATATTGTCTTTCTTCACATGCCATCTCTTCTGTAAGTTTCCTATTGTTATGTATTTTCCTTGATGACTCTGCTCATAAGATTCAGTTGCAGATTAAGGTACCAGAATGTGTCTATATACAGGTGTTTCACCTTCCGTTCCAGCTGAGAGAGACCTCGCTGGTGGAATCTGGAGAATATTTTTACTTGCCCTGATACAAACACCAAATGTGGCCAACTTCATCACTCTCCAGCTTCCACTGACTCCCCTCTCTGCTGACTGGACTGGACTCCAGTGACTTTCTCACTTACATGTAGGGGTCTGAATCCCACCCCATGAGATTGTCCTTTGTTTATTTCAATTAAAATATTGCGTCATATGATTTACAGTGGTTTACATCCTTGCTGGCATAGAAGGCTCAGTTGAATAAGGAACATTTTGTTGTTTCAAGTGCTGGCTTTGTAATACTAACGGTTTGTGAGAAGTGGTTTTGTGATTGTATCTACAGCAATTTCTGTGATTAAACAGAGCTTTAATCATAAATCGCCTTAACTTTTGCCCCTTGTCAAGGGGTTACTGAGCAATGTTGTGAAAGAAGGCATTTTTTTCCTTTTGTCTGATGCTTTGTGACACCAGCCTGTCATCGCATCTGGTAGAAACCAAAGGCTGGAAGAGCTCAGCATAAAAACTTTTTATTCTAACAAAACAAAAGCTCGGCACTTAACAAAATTTAGAGGACAACGACCAATGGAAAACAGGAAATTATTAAGAGACTCACTTAAAATCGTGTGGGCTACATACAGTGCTGTTCACACATCCTGTTAGTTCAGGAGTTAACAAATCACAGTTGCAAATGTGTATTGACAGTAGGATAAAGTGGGCCACGTTCCAGGCTTGTGAAGCCCATAGATAAAACAGGGAAACACACCTAAGTATATGCTAGTGCTAAAATGTTCCAACAAAATTTTGCTTACTCTGATTCTTCTTCTGCCCTTAGGCCAATTTGCGTCGCAAATTAACTCACGGCATGCAGACTGATCTCAGCCACATGAAAAGAGAGAACTGCACACAAGTGTATTTGCCAAAAGACGTCAGCACCCAGACTAAGCGTGACAACTCGAGCAATGTACCCAAACCACAGATTTTCTTGAAGGGTCTCCGAGGAGGATCCTCTCCTACCACTCATATGGTCAAAGTAGACTTAACAAGAGCAGTAGATGAAACCTAAGTGGAAATGAGAAGCCTGAAGACACATATTGAATGTGTATATCAGAATCCCTGAATATATCTGAATTAAGATACTAAAGATTTTGCTGTGTCTGTTGATTCCAGGAGCAGTTGGCTTGTTTCACTTATCTTATATGTTGTGGCTGCTGACTGATCTTAACTGATAGAAATGATAAACCTGAGGCACACAGATTGCAAACTGCTGTTTTGAATCAAGATGTTCCCAAGGACTTTCACCTAAACTACTATTTAAATGTGTATTGTGTGTTCTGGGGTTTTCTTTAATACAAGTTTTGCTTGTTGAAACTCTGTCATTAAGTGAAATTAAACTTACTGCAAGAGAGTCACCTGAGTGTCACAGCTCCAGCCTTAGAGCAGAATTGTCATGAAGGTAAAACCAGCAAAATAAAACCAGTCTGGGCCCTTGGGTCTGCCCATTTGTGCAGTCCAAGGCAGGGAAGTTGAGAAAAAGGGGTTCTGTCTTGGATGGCTCTGGCAGCCCTTTGGATCTCTATAATTTATGTATTTGTTGGCTAAAACAGTGTGCTGGTGAGCACACTGCAAACCAGGGGAACTTAACTTCACAGCACCTTTTCCAAAGCTCTGTTTGTGTTTGAAAAACTAAAGCACAACAGGAAAAGGTTTTTATGTGATTATGGCAGGGAAATGCATGCCAGGCCTGATCAGTGCAACTGCAGCCAGTATTTCTGTTTGTGAAAACCTGCATCATTTGGGCTTTCAGATGAAACTTCTCAAATGGAAGCAGGGGATAATTCAAAACAGAGATTCTTTTCACGGCAACAAAGAACTTGGCAGGTTGTTATCTGCAAAATGCCCAGGTGCACAGCTGTGATTGCATAGGGCGTGCTAAGGTTTCTAAGCCTCTTTTTTTGCGTGCAGTGTAGTGCAGTGTGCCTTCCTGGGTCATTGTCACACAAGCTGGTGACAATGAAGCTCGAAGATTCAAGCTGCAGAGTGATTTTTCTGGGGCATTGTGCAAGCATTCTCTTTTTGTTTAACTCTGTCCAAGGTATCTGGCTTCACTTTTAAAACTTATACGACTGGGACAAATCCACACAGCATTATTAAAAATAAAAAACAGAAAACAGGAGCAGGAGGGGAGCACTAAGGAAGACCTTTGCTAAATGGTTTTTCACTAGGTGATTTTATCTCTGGGGAAAATAAACTAATCAGTAGCAGCCAGATGTGCTGCTCTTCCATGGTTTTAAATTATGAGCTGGCACCGATGATTAGATTTATTAATAAAAATATGAATGTGACTACCAGCTGTACTTTTTTTTTTATTTTTTAAAGAAAAATTAAAAAAAAATTTTGCTTCTTTATGAAACACTTCCTCTTGCTGTGATCTCTCTGTATTTTTTATCATCATTCACTTTGGAGCTGTCGAGTTGCAGCTCTTACCAGCAGCCTGGCACTTCAGTCTCATTGTTCAGTGGAGATACAAGGACTCCCTGAAACAATACCTCAGCCTTGGCCATACTGACCACCATCATCACCCTGGCCTCCAATCGGGAGAAATGGAGACACACCATCCATAACACTGCTGCCTCTTTTGAAAACACACACAGACTGAGCCTGGAGGA
>JAWWMO010000121.1:79416384-79473365 GCA_035047845.1 Dendrocincla fuliginosa | reverse complement strand
GACAGCGGGACGGGCTGCCCGGGGGCGGGGGAGGCGCCGGCCCTGGAGGGTTCGCGGAGGGGCTGGATGTGGCGCTGAGTGCCCCGGGGCGGCCGGCACGGTCAGGGGGGCTCGGTGGGCGCAGGGGTCTCCCCCAGCCCCACTGACGGTGTGGTGCTGGGTGGTTCTGGGTCCGGCGAGGCCAGAGCCCCGGTGGTCCTGAGCCAGAGCCCTGAGGCGAGCCAGGGGGGCTTCAGTCCATCAGCCTGGCCCTCTGCCGGGTTCCCCCCGGGGCCGGGAGAGGCTCCCTCAGGGTGAGCCTGGTGCCACCCCGGAGGGGCAGGCTGTGCCCCCTGTGCCAGCCTGGGCCCTGGCTGCATCCCGGGAGCCCTGGCAGAGATGGAGATGTGGGGGAGCCCCGCACTTGTATCCCGAGGCTTGGCCTGTCTGGCCCCCTTTGCTGGAAGTCTGAGTGGGATTCATAGGGAATCTTTTCAGCTCTTCTTTTCTTTAGGCTGGTGTCAGCTCAGATTTATCAGGAGGAGATATAGGTGCCCCAGCTCTGCTTTCCTTCTGCTCCCTGCGCTGCTCTGGTACTGATGCGGACACGTGAGCCAGGCTGGAGAAATGTCCACGCTGAAAACCCACTGCAGATACTTCCTACGTAATGATAGAACTATCCAGTCTAGAGAATAGATTCATTGTGCCCCGCTGCTTTTGGTTTACCCAAGTATGCAAACTGTTGCCAAATCAGGGCATTTATTTATTTATTTTTTAAATAATAGTTAATATAGGCAAGGATTAAATTCAGTTTTAGTTTGATAGTGCATAGATTGAACTATGTGTCAAAACACAGTGTTAATATAACTTCTGTAAGCACTAAAACATCGTTAGAAAATACATTTTTGTAAAACTAGACTGGGTTGATTATATTTCCTGGTTGTTATGCCCTTGGATTCCCACTGCCCCTCCCCACAATCCAAATTTAATTTAAGAAACGGATTACAGCTTGTAAGTCTCTTCCAAGCATTGTTGTCCAAAAACTAATTGGCTCTACCTTTTAAAGGTGGTTACTGACGTGGGTGAGATTTTTATCTATAAGGAAGTAGCTAATTTAAATCATTGCAGCAGCAGGAGGTATTAACTGTACCTTGCAGAAATGTTATGCAATTGAAGACATCGCTGGCTTGAAAGAAACGTGAGCCAAAACATTGGTTGCACTGGGTTCAGTAACTCATTCCCATATTAAATGAGCAAAGTTATTGCAAATCTGCTTGTCTTGTAGCTCATTCCCTGTTCAAGATATTAATTTGCATCAATTAAAGTACGTTTCTCTAGGATATTCAGAAAATTATAGGTAGTGGCCCAAAAAGTGCTGCTGAATGACCAGCATCCACCAGACAGATGCCAAACATAAAAACAATAATCTACCAGTTTGAAAAACGTTTTGTGGAAGCCACACTTTTGCTGATGTCTTGTGTTGTGGCAGTGCCTTGGTGCAGAGAAGTCCCATTTGGAGCCATGCACCGTTCTCTTTCCTGTTCAGATGCAGGCTTAGCCAGTCTCTGACATGGGATTGAACTGGTGGAGCCAGGCCATGTCCACCGATGGAACTCTCAGGCCTTACAGGAGTCTGGCTGTGTAAAAACTGCCTTGTGTCAGTAGACCTGGGATAGGCTGACTCCCAAATTTTTGCATGATAGTAGCTGGTTCAGGGCAGAAGTGTTACAAGATTTGTTACTGTTGTAGGAGTGTGGCAGTGGGGAAGATAGGGTATAAAGCACATGATACATAGTCCTTGTGTGGTTTAATTTACTGGAATAACCATAGCCTTAGTGTTTTCTACAGAGAATTTTTCAAGAAAGCCCTTTGTGCAAAGTCCCATCACCATTCTGAGCCAAACTCTTCTATTGGTAACTTAGGTGGAAAATAGGGCTGAAGGAAACGCTGCCTTATTTATTAAGATTTGCTAAACTGATTCCCTTCTTTGCTGATCCTGAACTTTTCCTCTCTCTTTGCTTCTGTTACTCTGCCAACACTCTGTGTCACACTTCAGGATACTGCATGGAGGGGATCAGCTGCCATTTCAGATTGAGCTCCTACTGTCAGCTAAGAGCAGGAAAGCACAGAAAGACTTTTTGATTACTATTAGAAGAATATTAATGTATGATTAGCTTTTCTAGAATGATGAAAGGATGATTATGAAGGCAAAATAACATCTTATTTTCAAACACCTGGAGTTCCTATCCAAGCTTCTTTGAGAAGGCTTTAAAATTTAACCAAAACTTTTTTTGGAAAGCATTTCACAACATGGTAATTACTGTATGCTGCCACAGTAGTATTTGATACAGCCCTCCAGCTGGAGAACACCCTGTTTTGGTTCTTAAATTAAAATGAGGGCCACACTGAGTCGTCATATCTGTTTTCTTCCAGAAAATGTCAGCTTACTGTTCAAGCTGTACTGCCTCACAGTGATGACCCTGGTGACTGCCACGTACACGGTCGCACTGCGGTACACTAGGACGGTGGAGACAGAACTCTACTTTTCAACAACAGTTGTGTGCATCACTGAAGTTATCAAGTTGTTCTTGAGTGTGGGCATCTTGGCTAAGTAAGTGTGGGAATGCTAATCAGTATTTTGAAAATGGATCGTTGCTTCTAACCTCAGGTTCTCAGATGGTAAAGTACAGATACAGTTGAGAACGTGGTTGGATAATCATGCTGTGAAAGGGTAATTTTAGAGCGGGTTAGAGACCTCCTCAACTGAAACTGCTTTGCAAGCAGCACAGTATTCAGGTGTGTCCTTTCTGCATATTTCCTACTTTTGTATGCTTTGGAATCGGTTCAAAATGTCAGCATGGATTATCCACGATGCTTTGGGTCTATAAAATGTTGGTGTAGATGAAAGCTGGACTGCGAGCCATTGTCTGCTGAGTTACATACAATTTTAATGTTCCTACTCATAAATTTTCCCAGCCAGTGTTATAGACAGACATTTTGTTGTCTCTATTAATCTGGCAAACCAATGCTGAAAGACTGTGGACAGAAAATTTTAGTTTCTGTAATCCCAGACTGCTGCTAAGAACTAGAACTTTAGTCCACGCGTAAACATCCGAATTAGGGAGGCCATCGGTCTGCTGTCTTTCCTCTTGCCTTCCCTGTGCTACATCCTTCCTAGGAAGAATCTTTTTATTCTGGACTTGTCCAAAAGCCCAGTTCTTGCTGTCATGAAGTTGTTCTTTTAGTGTCTCATTGTGGCTTTGGGTACGCTGGAAGGCTGGCTGTGATGTACTAGAGGATCATGAAGTCACATGATGTACTTCAGATCTTCATCAGATCTTTTCCTCTTAACATCCAAATGGCATTTTATATTTGCTTTAGAGGTGAGACAATATTTGAATTTGGTAAGGCAGCTGTAGCAAACTGCCTTATGTTTAACCTTTCATTAAATGGAATGTGTTAGAAAAGGCAAGTGTGACCAGTGGCAAATTTCTGTTTTTCTTTTTATGTACCCTGGGCTTCTCACTCTGCCAGCACAAAATGCTGGCAGAAGTGTCTCTGCTGACCCGTGGTTGTGCTGTGGTTCTTGCTGTTTGTGGATCCCACCTGCTCTCCAGAAACTGTAACAGTCCATGTTTCCCAAGAGTGAGAAGCTTGTGAGTGGCATTTGGTAGCCTCACCTCTGTGTATAATTTATCAAATCTTGTGCACATGGGACCCAGACTGTTTATGGTGTAGCAGAGAAGCCTGGTTCAGCAGTGTAAGCCACCCCTTTTGTTAAGGATCTCTAATGCACTGTTCATTAAATGTATGAGCAGTCTTTTTACTTGAAATAATTAAAATCAAAATTACTTTTAACTCAGAAAGAAGTCTGTTTTGTTTATGTTTTTAGAATGGCCCTGCACAGCCAAAAATCCGTGTAGCCCATCATCCTCCCTTTGGCAGCAGTCAGCAGAGGATGCTTAGAACAGAAGTGTAGACAACAGGGCCAGTGCAGGCTGAGCTTTCCTTAGCTGGTGGCAGAAGCTTGTGGATTGCCCATCCTGGATGCTGTGTGCACTGTGGCTGCAGTGCCCAACAATCCTGTGCTCTGTGAGACTGCCCAGTTTCTTTTTGAACTGCTAGTCCCTACTGTATCTGTGAGGTCATTTTTGCAATATAATTACATGCTATATGAAAAAATACTTTCTAATAAATACCTTATCTAGCAGTTTCACTGGGCCCTGTTGTCTTGTGTTGACAGATATCATGAATAATATTTCCTCCTTCATTTTGCTTTTCATATCTCTGTAGATCTGTGTTTTCATCACTCATTTATTTTCTAAGCCAGGAGTTTTAGTTTAATTTTCCTGTGATCATCCTGGTACCCATCCCTACAGCATTACCAGTATTGTTATATCCCTTTTGAAACAGGATCCGGAGCTGCATGCTATATTCAGGATGGGCAAATGCTGTGGCATTAGGCAGGGGGGTGAAAGTGCTTTCTCTCTTGGCCTCTGTTGCTTTCCTAGGGTTTCGTAGCATTCTGCTTATTTCTTTCAACACAGCTGAGCTTTCAGCTGGCACCTTGAGCTACTCACATCTTTTTTACAGGTGTCCATAACTAGATTAGAGATGGTTGCTGTAATTAGGGGTTGTCATCTCCTATGGTTCTTTCTTACTTATTGACAACTGAGCTTTGTTGGCCAATTAAAATGGGAGGAATCTGATTCACTGAGTTGTTCAGAGGTTATAGTATCTATTCTGATCTGGTCAGCTAGTTGGGTTTTCCTCTCCATAGTTGAGAGAGATGGGCACCGACAGCCACTGCTCATCAGGCCATGCTCACCTCTTCCTGGGGGGATGTCTTGCATGCTGGTGGGTCTGGATGCCATCCTTTGCTGTCTTGGTAACTGAGCTGTTTCTCAGATGGCAAAGGATCTGGTGATTTCGGCTTAGTGTAGTGAGGGACTCTTTGGCAACTACTGAAATTTTCCTCTTGGATACCACATATAATTGGGTACGTATAATTGTGTATTATTAGCAAACTTTGCCAACTTCCTAGGAAGTTCCCTTTTTAGATCACTTATGAATATTCTAAACAGCATAAATTCCAGCATAGTTTCCTCCTGTGTCTCCTTCATTCCGTTTTAAATCCTAACCAGTTTGTCTCACCCAAGGCGAGGTGCCTCTGTAGTGTAATAACCAGTCAAGAGAAAGAACCATCTCTTTTTTTCTGTACAGCAGGATGCATTTGGGTGGGTACCTGTTCTTTTTGAAACAGCCAGCATTGATAACTGCAGTATACAGGATACTGGGGTACAACTCTCACATTGTTGGGACTGCAGAATTTGGTTTTTTGTGCCCTATTACACAATGCCTTCACTGTATTTACTTTCAAGGTATATCCTGGAAGGCACACTGAATGGATGATTGCCAAAGGATTGTCTTTCAAAAGAGAAATTTGTGATAGTTTAAGCCGTGTTAATTGTTAACTCGACTGTACTCTCAATTTATCATACTTAAGGTGTCCTTCTCACCCTCTGGTAATAACATTTTCTACATTCTTATCTGATACATAACTACTTAACAATAGATGAAAAAAAGTAAAGCTGATTTGTGAACTCTAGTTTTAACTTCAGCTTTTCTAACAAATGCATGTTTCTGTTGCAGAACTGATTGTTATATATCTCTCACCAATTCGTACCTATGAATGGGGTAATGACTTTATGCAAGAGGATATGGCTTTAAACTGAAAGAGGGTAGGTTTAGATTAGATACTAGGAATAAATTCATTGCTGTGAGGGTGGTGAGGTTCTGAAACAGGTTGCCCAGTGGTGTGGTGGATGCCCCATCCCTGGAAGTGTGCAAGGCCAGGTGGGATGGGACCCTGAATAACCTGGTCTAGTGAAAGGTGTCCCTGCCCATGGCAGGGGAGTTGGAACTAGATGATCTTTAAGGTCCTTTCCAGCCTGAACCATTCTACAAAGAAAATTGACTATGTTTTAAAATTCAAATCTAGACCAACTTCAAGAACGCTGAATTCAAGTTGGATAATTTTTTATTTTCATATCTGATATTGCAGTGTACTTCTTTAGGCACCTTATTTTGCATTATCAGCTGTACATGGGGACTTGTTTTGAATTCTTTTTTGATCAAAGAGATTTAAATCTGTATCTGCATGACCTTTGTACTGAATTCAACTTACAGTTAGAGATTCTTGATGAGTGCATGATTCAGAAAGCACATCCGCTGCACAGATGAACTATTAGATAGTTATCTTGTTCTCAAAAAACTAAAGTGAAGATGGTGGTTATTAGACGTGTTATTCTTCATTAATGAAATTTGATGCTAGAAGTCAAAGGAGATAGAAGCTACTATTACTGCTGTGATTTGACTTTAAATGTGTGATCAGCTAATTCACTGAACGTGGTCTGGAACAAAAGCAGGTATAGTTTAAATATTACTTTCTTGTTTGACAGCCTACCTTAGTATCAATGCATAGAAGAAGCTATTACTGTGTATTATTTTCTGACTTCCTACTCTCACAGAATAGAACCGTGTCTGTGCTAATTATAATTTATTTATAGTTAGACATTTGAGATAGACACACTTTATTCCAGCTGTACTTGAGTATTACCAGGTTTTCATGTATATCTTATCTCCCAGTTCTGGACAATATGATAAATACACTGAGGAGTAAGTAAAACAAAAATTTTGTCTATAATATCAATGATTCATGCATTTCATCAGTTCTGCATCTGGTACAATTAACCACAGTGAGCTGTAGCGTGAACTCTTCCCCTTCCTTGTATTGCAAACTTCACTGTAAGTGTCCCTAGATTTTCTTGTCATGGTTGTTCCTTGTGCCCAGACATGTCTTGGGTTTTGTGTGTGCTCTCTGTTATGGCAAAGCAGCAAAAGGAATACCTTGGAGCTGCCTGTATAAAGCCTGTTTGCCCTGCAGGGCAAAAAAAGAAGGAAGAAAAGGAGGTACAGATATATGCTTGGTGTGAGGCAGGGAGGAAGGCAAGGCAGGAGAGAAACTTGTATGGAAGGATCATGAGAGGGTAAAGTCTAGAAATCTTTGGAGAGGAAAAGTTTAAGAACCTGAAGCACGGTGTCAGAGGTTGATCAGGAAAGGAAAATATGCCAAAACAAGGTGGTTAATGGAAGAGTCTGGGGCGTAGGATGATTGCTAATTTTGTTATTTGCTAATAAGAGTTTGAGAAAGGTAGATGATGGACATTTGTGGAAAAGAAGTTGAGATGTGGTTGAAGTATGCTATTTGTTCGTATGTGCGTGCAATACAAGCACAAGGAGAGTGAAATTCAAGAGCAGTACAGGTTGAAAGTTGAGAGTGATTTTGGATGTTGATATTTGTTAGGGGCCAAGCAAGAGATGGTTGGAAAGGGGGGCCATGGGACTTCAGGAGAACTGGGAAGAGGACTGGAGCAGCAGTGAAAAGTAAGCAGCAAGTGCCAGATTGATGTACAAATGATAAAGGAGAGCTAGTAATGCAGAGGTCAGCTGTAAAAACCTGGCACCAAACCACAAAAGGGACAGCAGCGAGAAGCAACATATTCCCCATCGCCTGTTCTTTCACACACTGTAGTTACACGAAGGAGATGTGTGAAATGCAGGATGACAGGGTGCCACCACACGCCCTGCCAGACCTCTTCACACGTGTGCTGGTGCTGGTCCAGCATCTCCCACAGCACAAGCAAGAAGAGGAACCCAAGAAGAGTGCCTGAGGAATGGGCCGTGTTTCCAGTTGAGTACTGTGGAACTTTACAGTCCTTTTTGGCCAGTACTGTGAGGCCCAGTTTAAAGGGAACTGGAAAATGACATCACACACAAACATTAATACCCAATAAAACAGGGGAGATATGAACAACATCCTTCTGTTCCTTCTGTTCTGTTCCACTGCCTATATTGACCAACTGCCTTTAGTAACTTTCTCCGCTGTTTACAGTATTCATGGCGGTTGTTGACTTTATTACATATTTATGCTTCTAACTTCCTGATTCCAGAATGTCTTCCTCACCTTCAGGGCTTTCTACCTGTTGAAAACCTCACTGGTTTTTTGCCAGTTATTTTTTTTTTAATGAGCAGAGGGTACAACTGATTGTTGAGAACAAATTTTCAGCCTTCCCAAAGGAGTCATTGATTTGATTTCTGGCTTAAAATACCATTGTAAGAGAGCCCTCAGCTATGCTCATATTTTATTTTGCAGAGAAACTGGAAGTCTGGCAAGGTTAATAACATCTTTAAAAGAAAATGTATTTGGAAGTCCTAAAGAATTGCTAAAATTAAGTGTTCCATCTTTGGTGTACGCTTTCCAAAACAACATGGCGTTTGTGGCTCTCAGCAACTTGGATGCAGCAGTTTACCAGGTAATAATACACATTTCTGTCAGTAACTGATCTGCAAATACATTTCTCTTTAGTGGATCGTGAGGCACATGTGCCTGGCACACAGTATTCTCTTTAGCCTCAGTGTTAAAAGCCAAACTGTGCTTTGTTATATTCAGAGCATGCACTCTGCTGTAGAGCTCTGGTTTCCTGAGATAACCCACTTGCTGTTAGAGTCACTTCAAATTCACTTTGTTATAATTGGCAATGGTACAAAATTGGTACAAATTGGTACAAAAACCCAAGGATCTGCAGGAAATCGATGCATATGAAAATCTGTCATTCTTGAGTTAAATTTTGTATTTTATTTTCTTGTTTTCTGAGCTACATTCCTGTCTTCTTTAGGTGACATACCAGATGAAGATCCCCTGTACAGCTTTGTGTACAGTCCTGATGCTAAACCGTACCCTGAGTAAGTTGCAGTGGTTCTCTGTGTTCATGCTGTGCGGCGGCGTTACCCTTGTTCAGTGGAAACCTGCTCAGGCTACAAAAGTGCAGGTAAGACTTTACCTTGTGCCTCCTCAGATGAAGAATAAACTGCCGTGTACTTTGTGTTTCACTTCACAGCAGCTGGGATGAAGGTGCAGTTCATCCAGTTTCCAGCCACTGCAGCTACAACATATCCACTAGTTTTGTCATGGGCTCTCACATTCATTGTGTACCAGTTCAGGCAGGCTTGTGGTATTGCTCTGGTCTCACTTGTTGGAAAGGCAACTGATTGCTACAATTAGTATTAATTACCACAGTAGTCATAATCAGTCAAATGCACCATCCTAGGAGTGTCTGAGGAATAGATTGTTTCCAGCAGTTGGCCCTGGTAACATTGTAATTGCTGGAGCAGAGAACTTGGAATGGAAGCGCTGGGCGGAATTAGGAGGGAAACTCCAGTGCTGTGTGGGTATGTCATTTCAACACACCCTTCAGAGGCACTGACCTAATCCCATTCTAGGAAGAAACAAACGTCTCCTGTTTCTTAGGTCACAGCAGCTGCTCAACAGCATTAGTGGGAAAGGCAGGTCATTCCACTGGGAATACTGGCCACAGCTGAGTAGACAGTGCCTCTGAGCACTGCAATAGCACCCACAGAAAGTGAAACACCACACAGCTACACCGAGCTCCTCTGCAGGACAGCCCTAGATAAGCAAGTACATCTTATACTGCATATAACATGCTCATAGTTTTGCTGTACTTAACAAAGTAGCCCTGTGTTCTGCTTTTGGCTGGGATACGTTTAAATTTTCCTCCTAGCGGCTGGTTTAGTGATGTATTTTGGATTTGGTATGAGAATTATGCTGGTAACACACTGATGTTTTAGTTGTGTCTAAGTAGTTCATAGCCAAAGTCAAGGACTTTTCAAGGACTTGTGGTCTGCCAGTGAGCAGAGTCACAGGAAGCCCTGAGGGAGCATGGGCAGGACAGCTGGCCTGAACTGACCAAAGGGATATTCCACACCATGGAGCATCATACCCAGTATATAAACTGAGGGAGTTGGCCAGGAGGGACCAACTGTTGCTCAGGAATGGGCTGGGGATCTGTCACTGAGTAATGAGCAATTGTCTCATGCATCAGTTGGTTTTCTTGGCCTTTATATCTCTAATTACTATTAGAATTATTAATATATTTTATTTTTATTTAATTATTAAACTGTTCTTATATCAACTCATAAAGTTTACTTTTTGTTCTCCATTCTCCTCCCCACCATGGAGGTTAGTGAAGGACTGCATGGTGCTTAGTTGCTGGCTGGAGTTAAACCACGGCACCCTGGAATCAACTACTGTAAATTACTGAAGTGTTGTATCCTTTTTAAAATAATGATTGGTGTTGCAGGTGGAGCAGAACCCATTGCTAGGGTTTGGAGCGATTGCTGTGGCTGTGTTGTGTTCAGGATTTGCAGGTATAGTATTATTTGTGTACCTGGGTTACCTGAAAAGGACTGGAGAACTCACAAGGTTTAAAACAGAACATTCTACCTTCTTTAACTCTCTGTGTTGATTCCTTTAGCCCCTCTGCCCATCACTGTCTTCTGCTTGCAGTAATTATGGCAGATTCATGACATGATTATTCCCTTTGTCAAGCAAATGACTAAGAACATGTACTATTGGTTTTACATGGTGCAACTTGGAAGGCTGGTTTGCAAGTGGAAGTGTCTTTTAAATGCTTAGAATACTGTAGGGAACATCCATAATGACTCTGTACAATTAATTAATGTTTGTTTTACAGTGAATAGCTCCCTCATGGTGGTAACACAAAATACTTGCATTTTTTCTACAAGGCGAACTGAGCTCCTTGCTCAGTTCTTGCACCAGCTCAGCCCCAAAATACATTTTGCCATGGTCCTGTAGGTGGTAAATCTAACTGAGATACAGAGGGAGCATGAGTAAGACAGAGAGGTAGATGAGTAGCAGGAAGCCTGGATAACTCCATGAAGGATTTTTGGTTTGGTTTTGTTCTACAATCAGCATTTCCCCTCAGGGTAGTTTTTTCTATGGCTCCTGGAGGAGACCAGAACTTGAGGACAAGTGAGCAGGTGTTCAGAAACAAGGAAATGCAAATTACTACTTAATTTGAAATTTGGCTCACAGGGGCATATTTCCCTGTCTGTAAGCTGGATCCTCTGTAAGAAAACAAGGTACTATCACCTACCTGTAGTACTGTAAAATCCTGCAAGATAATCTTGTGCTGTGCATAGACACTCATTACTCATGGAAAACATTCTTGTTGGCAGAAGGAGGAGAGTGTCATTCTTCTTTGGTGTCTTTTCAGTGAAATGGGCACTTTGAAGCAGAAATACTAAATAAAACTGTAGAACTCAATCAGCTTTTCCTGGAAAGTTATACATTTCCTCATTTAAATAGATACCCCCAAGCCACAAGACAATACAGCCTTCACAGTGGAGCCTTCAGAGTCTCCTAAAGCTCTCCCAATTTTTTTAATAGCACAGGTCAACAGCTGTGCTTCTAGAGTCTCCAGATTCAGAGCATTGAAAGCTGATGCAGGCAGTGTGAGACACACAGGGCTTTCTTCTCCTGCAACAGGATTGCAGCCTGGGTGTTTTCCTGCTGACAGCTGAAGCCCTGGGGCAGCTGGGAGGGACAGTGTGTTTCATCTGCAGAGCTCCTTGTGCCCTTGGGGCTTTATATGTTGAAAACATAAATCCTATTCAAATTCCTTTCCTCTTCTTCCTTCCCACGCTCACATGAAGCAGTTCTTTTGGCATTAGACATTCAGTTTCGGGCCTAACCATGTTAAGTGTGCTTTATTATTCCAGCAAAGTCAAAAAAAAGAGTCATGTGGTTTTGTCCTTCAGAGATGGAAAAGAAGTTTTTTCTTCAAATTGCTTATCCTCTGATAATTTTCAAGTATCCAGGGCCCCAACAATGCATATAAAAGCATTGGACAGATATTTAATGAGAGAACCTTTGTGACTTAAAACAGGACTGAAGCGTAATTTTTCCTAAACAGCCCCCATTCTTTCCTTCTTCTTGCCTAGTGCACTGACTTTTATGTATATTCAGAAATCTGAAAGCATAGTGTTACTGGTAGGCTTATAGTTTTCTTAATTTAGAAAATTTACAAGTATGGTTCATATTCAAGCCAAATTTTGTTAAATGGATTACACCTGGTTGTACTCTGGGGGTCTTCTCAGTGGGGCAGAAATCTCAGGATAATTATTGTGGGTTCTTTTAATTACTGTGGTCATTAACAAACTAGTTTGTTGTTTCAAAGATTTATGTTTGTATGAGGTAATATATTTCTTCGGGATTTTATTATTTGAACATCTGAAATATAGATCTGCTCTCAAATTTATTCTCCATGAATATTCACTATACTGTATTAAATTTTAAATCACATTTTTTGTTAAGAAAGTTGAGTAGCAAGACCTTCCTTGATGCTAACTTGGGGATTTTAGGGGGAGTGTGTGCCTAGGGCTTCTAGCTCATACGTCTTTGCACCACCTTTGTTTGTTCCATATTCTTTTCTCATATTGTGCAAAGGATCCTGGGTTACTTTAATCAGCAATAAACGTTCAGTCAGTAGGGCTCTCACCAGAAGGGCGTGGAAGTGGCTGAGATCTGAGTCCTGTGAACTACTCCCTGTTTTGAAATGTGGAGGAAATTCCAGAGATTAGCAGGGTGAACCGTGGTTAAAAAAGCAGGTAGTGATGGCCTTGTCAAATGTTGGTCTTTTAGTCTGACACAGTGGAATAATGGAAAAGTATTTGAGGAATTTCAGTGATGCAAAACATAAAAATAATGCTCATCAGCCTGGTATCGTGAAGCAGAGCTTTAGATTAAAATGAATTCCACTTCCTCAAAACCAATCTGTAGTTTCAATTAGCAGAAGGCCTCAGTTTTGATTTGCTCTTGTAATCCCCTGAAGCTGTGGTTTTAGAACAACACTGCCCTGCCAAGCGCTGTGCTAGCACAAGGCTTCTGAGGAATTTTCAGTCCCAGTACTGAGGTAATACAGCCACCCTCCCCCAATTTTAGTTTTTCTCTGCTTGTAGCAAATGAGTGATTTAGGTTGCTCAAAGAATCACTGGGAAAGGTATTGGCAAAAGCGGGTTTAAAATAAAAGTGTGACAAATTCTCTTGGCAAGGTTTACTCTGCTACTTACTAGATGATTAAAGCACACAGAGAAAAATTGGACTAAAATCTAAAAACAATTAATCTAAAACAAAAATCAACCTAAAATTACCTGCGTGAAGACTGGGGGTAGAAAAAGGGTAAAGATGGGGAAGTGTAACGATAAAAAGAAATGAGGGAGACCCTCCTGTTAAGTCACAGGATTCCAAGGGTACCCCTTGCCAAACTTAGCTCCAGGTTTAGGCCTAATGGTTTTAACTGCACAGCCTAATTTAAACAATTTAACAAAAGGTTCTATGGAATTTGCTATAAGCACAACAGTAACTCAGTATAGGCCTAACTTACCTAAAGTACTCGAGCATCTAAAAGAGCAACATTCATAGTACATTTGCTATAGCATATTCACACTCACACAGACCTAAAGGAGTTTGTACAAGGTTTATACCTGTGAAAAACCCTCGAGTTTAGTGAAGTACTCACATCAGATGCCTCTGGGCTATCAGCCCAGGATCCACTGTCAGCATTCGGCAATGGTCCTCCCAGTATAGCCAACTTGAGAGTTTGGTAGCTCTGAGAGGTGTCCCACTGAGAGGGAGGTTGCTGGTCACAGCCCAGTGTGCTCCAGGATTGCTTCAAGGGTCTCACTTAGGGCCGCTGTTTATGGGGTTGCAATGGACTTGGCTTTAATCACAGTAGTTTTCCATCCAGGCTGCAATTTGGGTTGGTAACTGTCTTTGAGAGTTCACTAACAGAAATGTTGTTCCACTGGGATTGTTACTCAGGCAGTAAAAATAAGTTTCCAAGGCTGTTCCATCGAAAAACAGGAGCTCTGTAGACAGCATCAGTTCCTGAGAACAGAGTGTTTCGGATAAGCTGGAGGAGAGCCTCAGCCCAGGTGCTGCTCATCAAGGCTGAGGCTTAATGAGCATTTCTGAGATCATAGTGTGGCCCTGGACTGGGGGCTGGCTGCTGTTTTACCACCATACTGCAAAATATCCCACAGGAGGGGCTAAAAAAGTTCTCCATCTTACTGAAATAGGTAAATATTTTATTCCCATAATATGGGGGTAAAATACCAGGTGCCAAGGTGAAATGCTTTTTTTCTGCTGCAGATTTGTACAGAAGAAACTGCTGGCCAGAAGCCTGGCACATCAAACCAAACTGAGGAGTGGCCTCAGTGGTCAGTGGGGTTCATTGTTGCAACAGCTGCAAAGAGAAGCAGAGTCTGTTTTAGGTGTTAGGTACCCATTATAATGATCCTGTTGTAGAAGACACATTTTAGCAGTGTGTTTTGTTGGGTCCTTGGCACTGGGAACCTCTGTGAACCTCATCAGTCTGTAGGACTCCACTAGTCTTGTCTGGTTTTAAAATGCACCAAACCATGAATCACTAAGGATGACACTGTGTCTCACTGAAATGCCTTTTTTTTTGTTGTTGTTTTAGGAGTTTATTTTGAGAAGGTCCTAAAAAGTTCAGATACTTCCTTGTGGGTGAGGAACATTCAGCTCTACTTATCTGGGATTGTTGTGAATTTATGTGGTGTGTACATAACAGAAGGAGCCCAAGTTCTTGAGAAAGGGTTTTTCTATGGCTATACGTACTACGTCTGGTTTGTCATCTGTAAGTATCTTGTGGGTTTAGAACCTTGTTACACTGTTTTTCTTTTTTAACAATGATATAATCGGTTGCAGGAAGCTACAAATTCAGTCTGACACGTTCTCTACTGTGTTTTGAGGGATTTTATTTAAAGGTATCATTTTCTTGGAAACTGTTCATTTAATTTAAAATTGTGTTGAAACTGCAGTCTAAATAACTGATTAGTGAGTACATATCTTTAAATGAGTCATGTCTGATTTACTGGATGCCATGTAGACGTCCCATTCTGCCGAATGTGGCTTTAAACCACCAATTAGGATAATGCAGCCGGAACAAGGCGCACACTAGTGGAGTAAAATGCATCATTTCAAGAGTGACTTACTGCACCTGTACTAATAGTAACATGTTATCCACTTCCCAGTTCTCGCCAGCGTAGGTGGCCTCTACACTTCGGTCGTGGTTAAGTACACAGATAACATTATGAAAGGCTTTTCTGCAGCAGCAGCCATTGTTCTCTCCACTGTGGCATCAGTCATCCTCTTTGGCCTGCAGATAAGTAAGTGCCTTTTTGCCCTTGATTTGGCAGTGTGTGCATATTTCCTGCCTGCCCAGCCCACCCTACACAGTTAATGCCAAAGCCATCATTTATGCCTCCTCTCAGCTTTTCTGGTTTTAGCTTCAAGTCTTCTCCACTAATGCACCATTGTCCCTCTTGTGTTGCACAAGGTGCCCGATGATCTTGTGCTTCCAAAGGCATTTGTGGTTTATTATTTCAGAGGCAGCTACAATTTCAAATGGAAAGGTTCTTTCTGGTTTAAATGGCTTTATTCGTGTGTCACTTTCTGATGCAGTTTGGTGTGTGATATAGCTGTTTACCTGAGACTGCTGTGGCTAAGTTATAATTTCTTGTTGGGCTTAGTACAGCCAGTGCCAAATTAATTCCTCAGCTATTTCTTCGAGTGCTTTACACATCCCCATTAAGTTACACCCACTACTGCATTAACTTTTACCTTCCCCATTTGCTGTGGACACCAACACATAAGACTGATTTAAGATCAGTCTTAATAAGATTTAAGCAGCAGCTGGAGTTGTGACTGATGGGGTAAATATTTTTGAGAAAAAACAGCAGATTGCTCTGGGATGCTCTGCAACTACAAAGGATTTTCTCCCCAGTCAAGTCTGTGGCTGATACTGTGCCCAGTAGCTCCTGCTCAGTCCTTCACTGTTTAATTGTGTGTATTCCTTATTTTTCTACCTTAATCCAAAAATGGTGTGGTGACATGGTGGAAAAACTAGCTTTGTGATGTAGCATTACTGAGACAAAACTTAAGGAAAGTTTACGTAAGGAGAAAGCCATCAGTCTTTCCCTGAAAAAAGAGCACCAAAAACCAATGGATAAAAACCCCTCAAAAAACTAGTTTTAAAAACTCACTTGGGCAGAGCATTTTCTTGATGGTTGACACAAATCAAATCTAGACTAGTGACCTTTCTGTAAAAGCTTCATTAATAGCGTTTCTTAACCCCATCTAAATCACAGAATCACAAAATATTCCGAGTTGGAAGGGACCCACAAGGATCATCAAGTCCAGCTCCTGGCCCTGCACAGGACCATCCCCAGGAGTCACACCATGTGCCTGAGAGTATCATCCAAACGCTTCTTGAACTCTGGCAGGCTTGGTGCTGTGACCACTGCCCTGGGGAACCTGTTCCAGTGCCCAACCACCCTCTGGGTGAAAAACCTTTGTCTAATGTCCAACCTAAACCTTCCCTGACACAACTTCAGGCCATTTCCTCAGGTCCTGTCACTGGTCACCACAGAGAAGAGATCAGTGCCTGTCCCTCCTCTTCCCCTGATGAGGAAGTTGTAACTGCAGTGAGGTCTCCCCTCAGTCATTTCTTCTCCAGACTGAACACCCCAAGTGCCCTCAGCCACTCCTCATGCGGCTTCCCTTCAAGGCCCTTCACCATCTTCATTGCCCTTGTTTGGACACTCTCCAATAGCTTCATATCCTTCTCATGTTGTGGTGCCCAAAACAGCACACAATATCCAAGGTGAGGCTACCCCAGTGCAGAGCAAAGCAGGACAATCCCCTCCCTTGAAGGGCTGGAGATGCTTTGCCTGGTGTGGAGAGGCAAATAACATGTTATCACAGGCTGCTTTATCACATCCACTGTGCTTTTGTTGTTTATTGTAACGTAAGCCTGTCCAGATGGCACCTGAAACTGCTTCACTCTTGCTTTTATGACCATCTCCGTGTTCTTGCTGATGTAAGGCTAAATGGAATGGTGTGGGGATTGTAAACACTCAAGAGTTCCCAGTGACAGAGGATAAAGCTAGATGCTGTGAATTAGTAATAGCTGATTTATTGTTCTAAGTAACTTCAATACTGTCATTCAGATACAATCACAACTTACATAGCTTGCTGAAGGTTTCTTCTTATATGAATGTGTTTATTTAAACTATTTTGTCTCCTTTCAGCTGTTACCTTCTCCCTGGGTGCACTCCTGGTGTGTATTTCTATTTACCTCTATGGATTACCTCGACAAGACACGACAAAAATACAGCCCTCAGAGACTAAGAGCTCAAAAGAGAGACTTGCTACTGTGTGACATTGTCCATAACAATGGACAAGAAAAACAACAGACTTTAAAAAAACTGCATTTTTTTAAAAGAATTAGCCTTAAGGTAGTCATGAAACGGTTTAAGTGGGATAAACTACAAGCAGAAGTAAGTTCTGTTTGACATGTGGAGTTTCCAGAGGCTGATGCTGAGGCAACACTGCAGCCGAGGAGCTGGATGGGTATTTTATGGAAGGTATTCTTCATTCACATCAACAATGAAGAGTCTCATTTATAAAGAAAACTCAATGAAGGAGCTGATTACTCAATTGTATATAATGTTTATAATGGAGGGAAATTGGTTCTTTGTGCATTTGATAAACTGTCTTGCCCTTTGAGGGCAGAAATGCCTGAACGCTTCATAAAAAAACTATTAAAAAGAGCAACTACTGCCAGAATTTTCTCTTAAAATACTTGGCAATTGCAGTTTGATTAATGACTGGAAAATTTTCTCTTCTAGGCAACAGGTACAAGACAGCACAACTCTACTGGGAATAACCATGGTTCAAACATCACTTACCTAGGAGTGATTAGAGGTAGCACATGCTGTTTGGTTTAAAAAGTTAGAATGAAAGACTGGAGTTTCTCTGAAGTTGTCGATTGCCTTTCACTCTTCAAATGTTTTTTATACCTGTTGTAGTTGGCAGAGGAATCTTTTATGTGTTAAGGGAAGGTTTGTATGTATTTCTGGCTTAAGTATGAATGAGTCTAAAGATTTTTGTCAGTACATTTTCTCTCTCTAAACCTCTCCATACCCACAGAGTGATGCTTGAAGAGTTCCTGTAATGCTTGTTAGGCTTTGAGTTAATTTATTATTGCCAACTGTGTAATTTCAACCTCCTCCCTCACCTTCTGAGTTTGTCCAGAAGCTGCAATTCTACATTGAGGGAAAACTGACTTTGGTGCATTTGGGCAGCCTCTTGTCATTCACAGTGGAGTTAAAATGCAACCAAGTTTATACTCCTGGTTAGATTCCTTCAGACATGAGTTAACCAGCTGCATTGAAAGTGGGGCATGTTAAACACAGTAGTAACAAACATGCTTAAATTCTGTTCCAGTGGGAGAGGATGTTCCCCTCTGCCTTTTGCCGACTGGTCTGTGAGTCAGAGCAGCCACCACAGTGTCACTGGGTGGAAGTTGAGGCTTCCATGGTCCCTCACAGGTGCTGCCCCCCTCTCTCCAGCAGCGTGATGGCTCAGGGGTGCCAAGCAGCACCTGCCACGCCTGACTGTGTGTAGGGTGCTGAGGGAACACTGCGCTTCCTGCTCCACCAGCTGTGCAGCCCTCTCTGCTCCTTGGCCATCACGTCAGTGTGACAGAGAACAGAGTGTGACAGCTGGCAGCTGGGCTCGGCCGAAGGGGGAATTCAGTACAACACACAGGGAAAGTTTGTTACACTGCATAGAGCACCTGGAGCCTTTGTGCCATTAAGCCTCGGTACACAACGGCAAGCGCAGAAGGGGAGAACTTTGCTTAGGGCAGCACAGCTAATACCACTTCCTCTACCAAAAGGATGTTATATTTACAAGGCAAATACAGAGCAGTTCTTTTATGGGAAATACCTGGTAGACTAGAGTCAGTACACTGCTCTCACTACATGCTTGGGAGAAAGTGATTGTGCCAGCCTTATGCCTCCCAAATGGCTGTGCCATGCCTGCTCTTCTGCAGTTGGTACGATGGAGCACAAACCTCCAAGCACTGATGGAGTTTCCAGCCTACATGAGCAGTGACACGCAGGAGAGCATTCATATTATCTTGAAAAAAATCCTTTTACTAAGAGATGTGACTGTACATTGCATACAGCTTCGTTACATTTGAGTCACAGGTGTAATGCCAAGAAGCTTCATTCCATTGGCTAGAACCAAGCGTGCAGCTTCAAAGAGACAGAGCCTTGCCTGGAGAACAAAAGAAGAGTCAGTTTAGGGTGGTGCTGCAGAATAGGGTGTGGTTCTCAGGACAACACTTAGAAGCAGAGGTGAGAACACTGTATGCATCCTCTGTTCCCACACTGGGATTCGGACCCACACACAACCCGAGTACTGAGAAACACACCAAACTGGGCAGAATTCACACCAGCTGTTTTCAGCGCTTTGCAGTGTCAACAGAGGGACACTTCTGTCAAACAAAGGAAGCTGGAAAGGCATGTCTAGCCTAGCCCTCTGGGCAGAGCAAGCAATGAGCTAGCAACAACTAAAAAGTGAAAATCTTTATGTACCACGGGCTGGTACAGCCCTGGGGGGACTGTTGTAATCCCTGGCCTCGCCCTGCCTGGATTAGAGGTTGTCAAGCAACTATGGGCTGCTTTGAAAATTTCACTCTTCCTCGTCAATGCCTTGGCTGTTACACAACTGGTCATTTGCTCTGAAACTCACAGTTCTTGAAGGTTGTCACATTGTAAGATATTTAGAAATAATTTTTTTTTTACAAGATAAGGAACTTAGGTTTTCCTTGTAGCTTGGACTACCTTAGTCCATCTCCAAAGGCAGGAATACCTACAGCATTTAAGTTTAAATACAGACTGCTGCGCTGTCAATTTCACTGAATGTTACTCTCCCCCAGCACAGCTCAACACTTAAGTGTGATTTCCTACCAAAATCAAATAAGTAGTTCCTTTTGAAATAGATGAAAGAAAATAAGAAAGGCAGTGTAATTAGTATATCATTTACTGAGCAGTTAGGGGGTCAAACATTGTCTGAGAGATCAGTTGAAAATCATTTATTTGGAACTCCAGGTTAACAGTTGTCAGCCTCTAGCTTTGGCTAGAAAGGCAATACAGACAACTTGGGATGTGGAGGTGGCAAGAGAGAGAAGACAGATTCAGTTCTCTCCTAATTCTCTGTCTTCCTACATAACCACTAAAGGAAACCATCAAACATTAACCAGCAAGTGTAATGCTCAAATGTTTACTCTTAAAACATTCAAAAGGAAAGGTGATGAGAAGGGGGTTGACTGGGTTTGGAGCAGTTGTCCTTAGGGAGCATTGTGTTCAAGGATCAAGCAGAGCAGCCCTTTCCAGAAGGCACAGCTGTGAACAGCAATCCCTCCCTTCCCAAAGCAGTGCCACCCACGGGAGAGCCTGCCTGTTGGCTCCTCTGCCTGCAGGTGCACTTTCACCCAAGGAGTTACACAGCTGGGTTGGCAAAGCCCTACTGGATCCTTCCTCTGGGACACCCTACACAGACTCCAGCCACCTCAGACACTGTGCCGTACCTGTGCTACTTCAGGGGTGCTGCCTTTCACAGGAAGGGTTTTGTGTGCCACGGCTGCAAGGTGGCTGAAAGGGAAACACAGAGACAATGGTGAGAACGAGCAAGTCACTTGATAGGAGCAGTGCTATGGGCTACAGAAAGCAGCAGAACGGGAAGGGCCACCCACTACTGCGGCATGCCAGAGGCTGATTTCCAACAGCCTCTCACCTGGCTGAAGGAAGGCACAATTTTCCATAGCCTGATAGTGTCAGGGCATGCCATCAACAACCTAATGCTCCTAAAATAACCCCAAAACAATCTCTCCGCTACCTGCCCCTCAAAAAAACCAAAACAAAAAAACCCCAACCTCCAAACTGCTCTGGGAAGATCCTTGAGACTCTACCTTGGCATTCCCAAGGTGCATGATTCCTTAATACAATTCTCCTTAATTTGTTAAAGCCTTGCCCATACACAGGCTCTACAGCTTCCTTCACCAAGCCTACTCCAGCTGTCAAATCAGACAGGTCTCTATAGGAGTCACAGAGTACGACTGACAGTAATAAGCTTTGCTCATTGGCTGAGACAGTGGTTAAAAATAGTTTGGACAAAATTTCCTAGCTGAAATTTCTATATTTGAGAGGATGTTATCAGCTTAAATCACCTTAAGATTTCATTAGTCCAGCATGATTTTGGTTCTGACACTGAGTTACAGCCAAGTGACTCTTTTTTTCTTAAAAGCAGTTGGTTTCTGAGGAGGCTCCTGGCTCCAGCCTTGATCTCTACTATTGATTATATTATTTGCTATCCCACTTTATACATTTCCTGCTTCAGGGAGCCCATCCCACAAATTTGCATCTTCCCACTGTTTTTACTCTTCAAAGCAGTGCAGATGTGAGGGCTGCAGAGCCAGCTCAGGAAGACCTGTCCTTCCTGGAGATGCTGGCAGTACCAGCCATCACCTTACCTAAGCGTGAGGAGGTAGCTGACAATGTGCTTGGGTTGCAGATCCTGAGAAGATCTGTACAGGACCTCATCGTACCTGTGAAGGAAGAAACGGATTGTTTGGTGCTGAAGTGGTAGAGGGTGTGCTCAGATAAAAGGCTCATCAGACTTGCTTAAGTCAAAGCAAGCACACACCCACAGCTGTAGAATTAGCAAAACTGATCTTCTGAACCAGACCTAAGCCATGTCATTAGCACACAACTCATTACTCCTTCCTCATTCACTTATTATTGAAGGAGATTGCTTCTGCTCCTCATCATGCAAACACTGTAGAGAGCAGAGCTCAGATGCAGGCTATAGCCAGGAGAACACAAGAACTGTATTTGCTCCTGGAACATTATTTCTGGTTTTACATCTCAACAGTAACTGGAAGCTCCTAGGAGCAAAAACCTGTGTTAAATAAATAACCAAATGAGTCAAAATAGTCCCTTAGAGGGCCTTGCCCTTAGTAAACACAGCTTAGAATTTTAAGTAGCTAAAGGGAATCTTGTAACAATAAAAGAAGACAAAACCAATGTGATTTTACATAATCCTGGAATGGGGAATCCCACAGAATCACGGAATAGGTCAGGCTGGAAGGGACCACAGTGGGTCATCTGGTCCAACCTCCCTGCTCAAGCAGGGTCATCCTACATAACTTACAGAATACAGCCAACTTTGTAAGACAGTATTAAACTGGGTAGCACAGGTGAAGTCATGAGACCTATGTTTTGATTTCATGTGTTTTGCTTTCCTTTTTCACAGCCTGCAAGAAGGTACCAACACCTCTGAGGCTGAAGAGATTTCAAAGTGGGGAGTGGACTTCGTAATCTTTGCTCAGCTCCCAGGCCTATCCCTGCCAGCGTGTCCAAGCTGTACTGCCGTGGGGTCTTCCTCTTTTAAAGACAAGCTGCAGAACTGGGGAGTGCACTGTGATAACAAGGGCTCAGCAGTCACGTAAGACCTACAGCACCAGGGAGGGAGTGCTCCCCATCCCATGGGCGGGTAAGCCACAAAAACACCTCTTACACATGCACTCAGCAGCTGATCTCAGGCAGCATGCCCCAGGTGGTCACTGCTGGGGAAGGTCTCTGCCCTCACACCACTGATGTGAGAGACAGGACCAGGGGAACCTCTGCATTGTCTCAGACACCACCAGCTGTTGGCCCCTCAGATACAGTGATGGAGCTACAGAGAAATTACCATTAACAAGCACCATCAAACAGCCATAAGGAAAAGCTTCATGAAGCAACAAAGTTGGTATCAAATAAAAGGGCCCTCTTTTGACACCAGCTTTTTTTGCTTCAGGAAGCTGCCATTTCAGTGTTGGCCTACAACAACTTGTTAATGATTATTTTATCAGTTAAATAAGTCCACTTTTGCAGGATTATACATAGAATAATATAATGGTTTGGGTCGGAAGGGACCTTAAAGATCATCTAGTTCCAATCCCACAGCCATGGGCACAGAACCTTCCACTAGACCAGGTTACTCAGAGCCTGTTCTAGTGGAAGGGTCCTTCCTTCACCTGCTACCTTCAGTCTGCTATTCACTAGCCTGCAAAGTTAATGGTATTCAGAATTGGGCAGCTATTTCCAGGCAAAGGTTTGGAAGCTTTTCAAACAGCAGAAGCAGAGCCACGGAAGTTTTCCAGAAGAACTGAGTCATGGCAATGCACAACAAGGACTGAACAGTAATCATTACTCCTAAAAATGGGAAATATTTAAACATGAGTTTGTTAGCTCCCGAGTTCCTGGTCTAACGGATAATCTAAATAGTGCTTTCTGCTGGAAGTAAAGGCCCCAGGAGATGCTTCACAGAGATTCCATATAGTGTTGGGCCAGACTCAGAGACCTTTGCAATAAGCAGACCTGAAGCTCAATAAAATCAAGAGCCCTGCAGTGGATCAAAAACCGCTGTTTGAAAATGGACACAAGTCTGCAATGCAGTGATCCCTGCACATAACCCTGTCACTTTTCACACACAGACAGGCAGCTATACACTAATATGATAAAACTCAAGAAACAACCCACATGTTTGCCATTATATACAATGGCACTGGATAAGTAAGACACTACTAGTCTTAAGAGTGCTGTCTGGTCCTGCTGTTGCTTAAGAAAATGTGCATCGTATGATGAACTTCAGGCAGATTTCTTGAGGCAATTACAGTTAATGGTAGGACTCTGCAGGCTACAGCTGAAGGCTGAAAGGAGCCACCTGGGACACTGGCATGACTTTGGGAAGTCCAAATTTTAAACAGGTGCCCTCAAGAAGGCCTTAGTATGGTCGAAAGAGTTAACTCTGGCACTGCACAGTGTGCAGTGCAGTATATAGGACCTCTCACTAGAAATTCTGAAAATGTCAATTACTTCTGACTCCATCACAGGCTGTGCAACATGGCCAATTCCCTTGTCCCCGTATTTTAACTGCACATCTATGAAATAATGAAAACAGAAACTGAATTAATGATGAACATTACCGCTATTAACAGGTATTAATGTGTTGTGCACATTCAGTAGCTCTGCAGGATGCTGAGCTACTGGATGTACATGCACATACTCTGTTTCACCTCACCCAGGAGCACTTCCTCCCCATTTTCCCACATGACAAAAACAGAACACAAGGGACCAAGCCAATCTGCAGTTAATAGTTATATAGAGCTTAGCATGCTTCTGTGAAGACAAGAAGTAAGAGGATCATATACACAGAGTATGTTCCAAATATTACTTTTTCTGTCATGGCTTCTAAAGCCACAAAAATTTCCAAGTGAGGGCTACTGTTACAAGCAGTGTGGCTATTTCAGTCATTGCCTGAAATAGCCATTATTTTTCATGATCATGCAGTCTGTTCCTTCTCAAAACGTTGATGGCATATCCAGAAGTCTATTTTAAGGGAATTGGTATTTGGAAAGAAAAGTAGACAAACCTGAGAAGATGCTGAAGAACAGAGATGGCATCTGGCTCTTGCAAGCATGCCACGTTAACATCAGTGAGCTGTGCATTCCCATGCCTCTGCTCCAAACTAAAATGTAAGAATGGAAAACAAATGTTGGATGAAAACCTGCTATTAGCAAAGCTGAACAAGAAAAACAGTTAACTTGCATTTTTAAGAAAAAAAGGGTAGGCTCCTTCTGCTCAAGCTGAATGAAACACCAAGACAGATTAGCTGACTTCAACATAAGATAAAAAAATATAAAAATTGTGTCAGCCATTCACTATCAACAGGATTAGAGATAATGTCCACAGACAGCAGATGTGAAAAGGACTAGAGAGGTAGTCAATACCCCACTGATGGTGCCCTGGCACCACCAATATGCAGATGATAAGGGAGTACAAGGGGAACAGACAACAGAAAGGGATCAGGCTTGCACATTCTCCCTGAGCACCACCTCCTGCTACCATTGCCTCAGAGAGAACACCAGGGTGGTATGGACCTTTGGCCTGATCCAGGAAGGGATCTTACATGAAAATATATACTGATGTCTTCATTAAAAATGCTCTGACAGTTCATTATAATTGATAAAACTGTTCAGACTGGCCTCTTCTGAAACTCTTTTTAAAAAGCAATTAAACATGTTAGGTGTTTATCCTGAGTCAACAGGAAGGAACCTGCTTTTAACCTTGGTTACCAACAGTGGCAAATAAAATGTTAAAAACACCCACTAGCTACTGTAGTAGCCAAAAATTCTATGATGTGGTATATTTTACAAGTATGGTCACTTTGGTTTTCAAATCAGTTTCCTTAATCCTAGAGCTACCATTCCTCAACACTGACACCAATCACAGAAAGACTGTTCCTAGGACTGAGAAAGTACATGGATAGTTAGCTCAGATCTATGGAAATGAGGTAGGAAATTAATTTTTATTGCTCCTCTGGGAAGTCTCTAATTCCTATCAAACTCACACCTCTGCTAACAAAGTGAATGAGTGTCATATTCAAGGAAGGAGTTAACACTACTACTTAAAGCAGTAAGTCAGTAATGTTAAAATTCATGTCAAACTACTTCTGTGCACAAGTGCTCGCTTACCTATGGAGTCTGGCATGGGTGTACTGCAGGAACACACCTGTATCTCCACGACTCTGAAGAGCTCGATCCCAGCTAAACTGATAATCAGATGACAGAAGGCCCCGGAAATCCTGGAACAATAAATTATTGTCACCCAGATATGGCTCTTCATCTCTATTTTTAACTTTTCCCAGAAGATGCAGACACCTTGTGAGGCAGCTCAGACTCACCTGAATTATTAGTGCCGCAAGACCAACCTTCTCTGCTGTCTCCACAGGGTCTTGTATCTCTTTGGTTGCTGAAGAGACCCAGAGAAAGAAACAATAGCTAAGTCTGCAGTACCATGATGACTCCCTTGCTCAGACTTGGAGATGCCAATAAAACAGCAAATCTCCCATAACAGTAAACTAGCAATATGGGAATTGTCAGGATGCATGCAGCAAGAAGTCCAGAATATAAATTATTCTTAGAAGTTGAGATACAGCTGTTTCCCATGGGCTTTTCCCCACTTTCCCTAGCGTGTGTAACACAGATAGTGAGGTCATGATGACAAGACAGACTACCCTGAATTCCTCTTCAGAGTTCTGATGGCCAGTCTTTAAGATCAGATTTTGCTGGAAAACTGATAAAAAACCTGTGATACAGGTGCATAAACAACAACAAAAAAAATTGTTCCATTGGCTAATGGAGCATTTGCATGTACATTCAGGGAGTAGTCACACCATCCACTGTCAGAAGGCTAAACTGACTGTACTCAGAGAATCTGAACTGAGAATCACAGAATGGTTGGGCTTGGAAGGGACCTTTAAAGATCATCCCAGTATAACCCAACTGCCGTGGGCAGAGGAACCTTCCACTAGACCAGGTTGCTCAGAGCCCCATCCAGCTTGGCCTTGAACACTTTCAGGGATGGGGCAACCACAACCCCTCCAGGCAAGGCTGTTCTGCCTCACCACCCTCATAGTGAAGAATTTCTTCCTTCCAATCTAAGCTACCTCTTTCAGTTTGAAACCTTTGTCCCTTGTCCTATCACTACAGGCCCTGGTAAAAAAAATCTTTCTGCATCTTAACATCTCCCCAGAGCTGTCTCTTCTACAGGCTGAACCACACCAGCTTTCTCAGCCTGTTGTCACAGGAGAGGTATTCTAGCCTTCTGAGCATTTTTGTAGCCCTCCTCTGGACCCACTTATGCTGGGGCCCCAGAGCTGGATGTAGCAGTCTAGGTGGGGTCTCACAAGAGCAGATAGGCAGAATCACCTCCCTCAACTTGCTGGTCCACCCCTCTTGATGCAGCCCAGGATGCAACTGGCTTTCAGTCTGCAAGTGCACGTTGCTAGACCATGTCCAATTTTTAATCTACCAGTACCCCCAAGTCCTGCTCTGGAGGGTTGCTCTCAATCCATTCATCCCCCAGTCTGTACCACTGCTGATGACTGCTCTGACCCAGGTGCAGGACCTTGCACTTGGCCTTGTTGAATTTCATGAGATTCACACAGGCCTACTTTTCCAGCTTGTCCAGGTCCCTCTGGATGTCATCCCATTGCTCAAGCAAATCAACTCAACTTGGTGCCATGAGAGGCTGCGGAGTCTCCTTCAGTGGAGATATTCAAGAGCCACCAGGAAGCAATCCTGTGCCACATGCTCTGGGATGACCCTGCTTGAGCAGGGAGGTTGGACCAGGTGACCCACTGTGGACCTTTCCAACCTTATCCATTCTGGGATTCTTCAACCTTGCTGAGGGTGCATTTGATACCACTGTGTATGTCATTAATGAAGATATTAAACAGGATTGGTCCCAGTACAGGCCCTCAGGGGATACCACTTGTTGCTGGTTTCTATCTTAAACATTGAGACACTGCCATATAACTCTTTGGACACGGCCATCTAGCCAATTCCTTATCCATCTAACAGTCCATCCATTAAATACCTATCCCTCCAATTTAAGCTAAGAGTTTTGTGGGAGACCATATCGAAGGCCTTACAGAAGTCCAGACAGATGACATCCATAGCTCTTCCCTTGTTCACTGATACAGTCACTCCATCATAGAAGGCCACTAGATCAGTCAGGCACGATGTGCCTTCCTCCCTGAGTACACATGACAAAAGCCTTTCCAAAGCTCCTCTAACTAAATAGACTAAACTTCAGTCTATCATTACAAAATTGAACTAATCTGGAAGAGTCTAAGAGAGAATGTCTTCACAACAACTGCACAGGCATATCTGCAAAGCAATTAACAGATTTTTCACAACTCAAGTGATAGCCTTCCACAGAAGAGCAGCATGCCTTTGTGTACAGAAATTCACCAAAGGACCTGTCTCACTTCCTGTCTCACAGGGCCAAGTTGTTGCCTCAGTTCATCAGAAGTGCAGTAAACTTGCCTACAAAACAGCACTTTAAATGCTGGAACTTCTGATGAATCAAGGACCCACAACCTCGCCTAGTGAAAAGGTGATGCTTTTGACATACATAACAGCTTTCTATTTTTAAACTCAGACCACAGTGTGCTCTGCCAGGGTCTCCTCTTCCTGTTTGTATCTCCTGGAGAGAAAAAAGGATTCTTATCATAGTCTTTTACAAGGCAAATATGTTTCACTTTAGCAAAGGTCAAGTGCATTGTTTTTTATTGTGGTATATGTAACCTATTAAACTTTCAGCATTCAGCTTATCATTTCCTGTCCCAGCTGACTTCCCACTAACAGCAGAAGATGGAGAATTCAGCTGTTCTCTTAAGGCATCACTTAAGCTGAAGCAGTTTTGCAGAACAGTTTTAGTGCACTTAGATTTCTGTCTTTTGCATTGCTATTTCTCTGTGTCAGGTTAGCACAGCTAATTAAGGCAACCTTGAGTAGTTCATGCTGTTCATGCCTTTGCTATTTAAAAAATTCAGAAAGGATTAAGCTTGAAAAACATGGGCATGGTTCACGGCTCTGAGAAACCTCAGACTAGCTATTCATTCACAAAGACATATGTTTATGTTGCCTTATTACAATTCATAACTGAGACTTGTTTCAAAAGAGAGCAACTGTCTCAGAATTCAGGCTTTTGTTTAAATGCTTGAAGAGACACAAAGCTATCTAACAGAAGTAAAGTGGCAAAGAAAATAGGCATTACACAGAGGATTTATGTGGACAGCAGAATTCACTGAGAAGAGTAGAAAGAAAAAGGCTGCCAGTAATGGAAACTTAAATAGCATAAGAACTGTGTACAGCTAATAGCAAGGAAACAGTTTATACAAAGTTATTTAACGAACCAGCTCCAGCTCCACACAGGCATGATTTTTAAAGCTAGCACTGGCTGTCAGATGTCCAGCTCACAAAATCTTTTCAATCACAGTGAGGCATTTTGATGTGTATCCAAACGCTTTTCAAACATTGAAGACATTACTGTGAGTCTGGAATTTACTATTTCTAATTTAGGAAAGGGAAAGTAAGGTAGGAATTCAAACACAAGGGGGAAAATCTCCACAAGCACAGGTAAGATTTAAGAACCAATGGATGACCTCCAGGTAATGCTGCATTGTAATTTGAACATGGTACCACTTGCCTGTTCTGCCTACTGCTTGTGCAATAAAACATGGGTCTGTACCTCTGCTATGTCAGTTCACTCCACGATAAAAACATTTCCCTTGCACTAAGCTATGGCACTAATCTTTAAACTGAAGTCTAAGCTCCAATCCCCTCTGCCTTAGAACTGGTTTGAATCGAGGGCCACCCTTGCATCACTCTGTCTGACCCCCTTCTCCTTGTCCACTCTACAGAATTACCTGGATTAAAAAAAGCTGATGAGGCAGAGCAAGGAAGATGCATACTACTTAACCCGATCAGATGGTTGGCTCAATCCAGCAGTTAACTCCAGAGAGCACAAGAGGGGGCAGCATTTCACTGGGAACTGCTTAAATCTTTACTGCCTCAGGAGGAAACGATCACAGAGCCACAGCTGAGTGAGGGGCAGGCAAACATCCCCTTCAGCACATCCTGCTGCAGATCAGTGACCTCCTGGGCACTCCGGAAACTGCCATGGGGCTGGGAGGATGACAAGGCAGTAGTGGCAGGCAGGCTACTGTTATTCTTGCCAGAGAAAACTGTCAGAGCCACAAATCCTGACTGTTCCCTGAACTCTATCCCCAACCCCACTATTGATTAGCTTGTCCCTCCAGAAAAAAGCAACTGTTGTCTCCAAAGGAAGGTACTTCCCACTGCAGAATTATGATGAAATAGTTTCACCAAATGCTACAATTTGCAAATCTGTAATCTAGGGAAGTTCACAGAGCTGCAAAGAATTATTTTAACATTGCTTATCATATGAGAGGTAAAAAGTGCACAGATTAGGGCCTATCAGGGTGATTTGTCTGAAGCAGGGAAAAGTGAAGGATGGAAAAGACGACACATTTTTGATCGACACAGAACATCAAAAGAAACCAGTAAGACCTGAAATAGCTAACTTTTTGCAGAAGTCATGTTTTGTAACATCCTTGAGCGAACTTCATTTAAAACATCTTCCAGGAAAACCACTTCTCCTCTCCGAGTCTTCATCCCTTGAACTAGACCAAAAGACACATGCTGGCACCTGTGTTGAAAAGCAGCAGGACCTAAAATTACATTTCAATCAAGAGCAATGTTTGCAGTGTTTGTTCAGAGCTGGATTCTCTACCAGGAAACAGCAATAACAGCTGAATAAATAACACTCCAACATGGGAAGCTTGGTGATATAATCAGTAACTCTCATTTCAGCAACCAAAGCTGCATATTTTTAATACAATGGGAAAATTATGATCAGAGTTATGATAACCTAGTCATTTGCATGCTTTCAGCAACCTCTCTTGCTACTAGCTTTAGTATAGAGGCTTCAATGCAGTAATTTGCAATCAATTCAGAATAGGCAGGACACAGACAAATCAAATTACTGTGCCAACACAGATCTGTTAATATAATTAGAAAGGGAGTCATAATAATTCTATTGTGGCCACATTAAAGTATAATTAATCATTGCTAATAATAAAATATTCGTTGCTTCTGCTCATAATAATCCCAAACATTATTCTGGATGCAGAATGTAAGACAACTTTGAGAACTGTGAAAGGAGGCAGTTTTCCTGAAGGCTAAACCCCTGTATTTGACCACAAAGGACATGCAGTCTGGCAGAGGAATATGGTTTAGCTTGCAGATCCATTACCAACCTTTGCCCAGATTGCTAGCAAGACTAGTAACTACAACGAATAACATCAGGGATACGCTTCCCTGCAACAGATACTGCAAGCCTGAAACATGGTTCAAACTCGGATTCAGATCACTGCTAAAATATAATACTTCAAGAAGTAATAATTTAATATGTGATCACACAATATCCCAGAAGCTATGCCACAAAGTCTCTTAAAGATTGCTTCCTTTTTTCATATCAAGCAGTTAGGAAATACCTGTTAAATGAGAGACAGGGCTGTTTTTAACATCCTGAACACATGGCAATCACTCCACTCACAAATCAATCAGAGCAGCAGGATGGGACAAAGAGAATAAAAAAGGTTGGTGCCAAGGACCTAAGGCCCACATTGCACACAATTCTAAGCATTTGTTTTGTTATTTCTTTTCTTCCTTACTAGACCAGTATTAGTTGGGTCCTACAGGCCAAATGTCTGCTTGCACTCTGGAGTTCATTAGTTGCACAACAGCATCACACCTTGTGGCTTAGCTTCATCCAAAATGCCTACATGATGTGTGATATAGTATGATGGCAGGTGGACACAATCATGAGATTCTCCTCAAAAGAGCACTCGACTGAAATTCCAATGTACATATTAGCCATTCTTAAATAAAACCCCCAACAACAAAATAAGGTATATAATATAATTAAGATTCATAAATACATACCTTTCCACCCAGTCATAACCCATGAGCTTCAGTATTTGGAATAAATGTTGAAAATGATTACTTTGACTTTTATCTGTCTAAGGAATAGAGATGATGCATATCAGAAAACATTCCAAGTCTCACAGGGGTTAGCTTTTAACAAGCAAACACACACCACCACAGATACTGTGCCAGTAAGTCACTGCAAGCAGAATTAAGACCTATGAAGGCAAACAAGGCTTGAAAATTGTGACACCTGGAATCTGTGGTAATGGGATTTTGCATCTTGCAAGAAAAAGTAATCTACCTTTTCAGAAATTCTTCAGGTCAGGGAGCAAAAAGACATGAAGGAAAAGGAAACCTTGATATTCTTTAGTTTCGCATAATCTGTGAGCTGCCCATCCAAAAAACCAGCTCCACTTTCACTTCAGAACTTGCTGCTCTTGTCATATACCCATGTTTTACATTACCAAACTCTAGGGTTCCTTTGGCTTAGAAAAAGAACACCTGCTGAAGCTGTCTGTCTCCAGAGCCCATTAGTTGTCTATTGTCCCCACTGTGATTTGCAGTTTTACATTTTCAGGCAGCGACATAATTTAAAAAGAAAAGTATAAATTATCACAATTTCATAACAATTATTCATTTTGTGCTCTCTTCCAGTTTCTTTCTTCTGTGAACTGAAGTAGTTTCTGATGATAGTTTATGTGTAACAATGATTTTAATATGTGTTTCTAGCTACAGCTGTTGCTACAAAGTTCACTTTCCTACCTAATTGTTTTGACTGCAACACTCAGACTCCTTTTTATCCCTCCTTAAAAAAATACTGCAGAGATAACCAAATAATCACTATTTCCTCATTTGTTTGGTGTGCCAGGACAAGGAGTGAACAGTGAGTGAAGTCCTTATCGGTGTTTCTTCTCAATTCTACTGCTGTATGAAGCACCTGCCTCCTCTTTCAGGGTTCCTCACAACCTGCTCCACTCCTATCACCTCTCCATGTTGACTCACAAGCAAGGCTGACAAATGGATAGCAGTGGACAGCATTTCAAACCAGGCCTTCCAAGCTCTTTTCCATGCATCTTACATATGAGGTATATCTCTGTACCTGTAACAAAGCCAAATCTCTCTCACTAAGTGGTTAGATTTAAGGAAGGTGTTTGCAGTCTGGCAGCATGGATTATATTTAATTCTCCATACATAAAAGCAGTTTCATCTCCTGTTTTGAATGCAACATTCAATGGAATCTTAGTACCTCTTTAATAACATGTCACACATTTTAAAGTGTTTTGAATATCTTGCTCATATCACTCCCTCTTTATGAAATAAGTAGATTTTTTTAAAATCTAAATTGTTGAATGCACTGATTTGCAGCATTACAACTAGTAAACCAATTTAATGTTCTCTTGAGCAAGTTGATCTGATGAAAGTAAGATGATCTCATTAAAATAAGACTCAGGAGTCTCTAAATAATTTTCTTGTAACTAGATTAGGATTCTGATACACATTTGTATTTAATAATTAAATACTGAAATCATCAGTGCTCTCATTTAAACCCATGAAGTCCTCCTGCCTCTGGTAACACTGAGTGAAGTCCTAACCCACTACACAGGACTGCCACAAAACAGCAGCAAAGCTCAGCAAGGCTGGCAGTTCCCTCATCAGACTGTCTGTCCCATAAGGTCTCCTAACAAGTCTGTATTATCACCTAATATATTATCTATATTATTATCATGCTATAACCCACTTTTTCAGCCCTCAGAAAGCCAGAAGTGGTAAAGAAAACAAACCTGAGTCAGACATTCCATTGACACATCAATCACATCACAGTCTGGTTTTGCTGTGCATCTGTTTGGACTCAGAGTAGACCAAAGAGGGCCAGGCAAGGGAACAAACAGTTACAGGAGCTTAGCTAGTCACTTCAAGACTATTGCCTGACACTCCATGAGCTGAGCAGTCAGCCGACATCCTCATTTGTGCAAAGTAGAGACCCAACACTTCTTTTTAATTGTTCCTTCCTTGCTCCCTACTACCTCATGGTATAGCAAGTACAAATAATTACTTATCCATGTGAACTAGACAGGAAACATCCTTAACTCCCAAAGCACTGCATTTTCACAGCCACACTGCTCTTCGATGCCAAGGAACTCACTATGTTCCAGCCAGCAGAGGCAGAAAAACTCCCACCAAAACCAAAGAATTTCCAAAACCAGTAACAAAAAGTCCCCGTTCTATGATAAAATGTAGGAATGGCAAGGTATGTGAAACTTCCTGAAGACTAAAATAAAAGGAGGAATGTGACTTAACTGAAAGTTGCACTTTCAACTACCTGTGTATTTAATGTTGTGCTTACTGATCTCTCCCCCTTCCCCGAATCTTATTTGTCACATTATACTGACGTTTGAAAAAGCTGTACCAGAGAAGCTACATGAGCACTACCAAACACATCACAGCAATATGCAGTTTCCACATGCTATTAATTGACTTCATAGAAGAGAACATGGTTGCCAAAATTATTTTTTTCTAAAGCTGGGAAAAAGAAGATTTAAAAGCATAATGTGGTATCTCCTTGGTAATACTCAGGCAAAAAAAGTGTTTCAGACAAGTGAGGAGATAATTTGGGTATTCATTATTGATACTGCTGGAACTATTAAAAACCAAAATAATCAAACCAAGGAATATAAAAACATTCCCTGACTACAACTGTTTCATCCAAATTGATTAAATAATACTTTATGTGCAATTTCTACATAATGAAACTAAGGCACTGTTCAAAGCCATAAAAATGTACATTTCAGATAAGACATCAGGACTTTAGAGTAGGCTTATATTAATTTTAGACCACTAATTTCGCTATTTCTAAATTAACACTTTATAACCCTTTATATCACTAGCAGCTTTTTCTGGCTTGTTTAAATATTAATTACAACATTTATATATAAAAATACTATGTCAAACCAAGTAAAAGTTTCTTTGAAACTAATTGCAACAAATTTTTATAATAGAGAATAACTCCAGAGCTGATTTTCATAGAATCATAGAAAGGTTTGGGTTGGAAGGGACCTTAAAGACCATCTAGTTCCAACGCCCCTATTGTGGGCAGGCACATCTCCCACTAGATCCCATTGCTCAGAGCCCCATCCAACCTGGCCTTGAACACTTCCAAGGGGGGGGCATCATCAGCTTCTTTGGGCAATCTGTGCCAGCGCCTCACCAACCTCACAGTAAAGAATTTCTTCCTAATATCTGATCTAAACCAACTCTCTTGTAGTTTAAAGCTACTTTTCAACCATTCTGTGGGTCATGAACTGAAACAGAACAAAGAAACACTGCCACACTGAGGCACAGCTGCTAGGCAGTAAGAGCATCTATTTTACTGCCAAAAATACCATGTGTCAAAGTCATATTGCGAGCAAGGGTCCCCCCTGGATTACTGGAGAGAGTCAGGCTCAGAAAGGTTCACTGAATCTAGAATTACTTACCACATAAATCATAGTATCACAGCTGTGCCTATTCATTCGGTCTATAGCAGCCGCAAGATCTCTGCAAGAGATAAGAAACTTTGGAATTTCACTCAAACATACGTCACTATTTGTCTCTCAGAAAAATAATCTACTTTCTGTGAAGGGGAGAGGACTGCCTGATTAGAATGATCCATGTATGCCTTACACAAAAAAAGAGATACATACTTTGCTGATGACACGTTTGAAATGTTTTTTTAAACCACCAGCTATGAAAGTGACTGAGGAAATAGTTCTTACAAGCACAGTAAGTCTGGTCTCTGCCAGCCTACTGGGACATGAGAGAAACAACCCTCTGCTGGAAAACTAACCCAGTGCCCAGCATTAGGTTATATGCTACAAAGCTCATCTTCACATACACACAGAGCAGAAAGAGAAACAACTTGCTCGAGGCCCTCCCAGGGCTGTCACAGGAGAGCCACTGGCCCTGTATTCCAGTCTGAAACCCTCCTCAGGGTCACCACAGCAACTCTCCAGACCACCTGATTGAGGGAGGGTACTGCCTAAGAGACACATGGGATGAAAGGGAAAAGCGTCCTGCAATTGCACAAGACTTATGGGAGGAACCAAAGATGGGAAAAGAAAGGGAATAAGATGGTAACAGGGGACAGGTGGCTTGTAAGATGATGGCTGGTTAGTATACTTGCTCAGTTGTGCCCTAAACCCCATCAGCATAATCTATCCTGTCTTCTCATGGAACTCAATTTCAAACTCTTCTTGGGTGAGGGAGCTCTCTCTTCTGTGTATTTGGAGTTCTAAGTATCAGTAACTGGAACTGGGGTCTCCAGCCCATATAGGCTGTGGTGCCAGCAACTGAGGGGAACTGGGCCTAAGTGAAATTAAGTGACAGCAACTGAAGTCTGACCATGGATCACAGGGGCCAAGGTGTCTCTGCTGCCAGCAACTGGAGTGAGGGCACACACATCCACATGTGACTGAGCCAACAGCAAGCTGAATAGCCAGCAAGTAGGTGAAGCGACCTGGGAAGTACCCAGGTAAGTGTTTGCCTTCAAAGAGGAGGCACCCAGAGGAGTCTGTACTGTTGGCATCAGGGGATCCAGGCCAACAGCTGGAGAGACCATGGGGCCAGGGGGCTCACTGAGAGTCTTGTGTGTGCACGTGTCTCTATGTAGGAGACAATGGAGCAGAGCAAGGAGCCAGGGCCAGCGGCCACACGTCTAAGCTCAATTCCAATGCATCTGTGCCAGCAACCGGAGCGGGGCTATAGGCCTTGGGGACTCACATGCCCAGGTGCCAGCAACTGGGGAGACCTGGGAATCCAGGGACAGATAATGGGCAGACTGAGTGCTGAGTCTCAGCTACTGGGCGGATACATACTGCACAAACACACTCTGTACCTACAATACATGTGTATTACTTAGATTACTAAATAATATATATCACATACATAAGTGTGTACATCCATCTATATATGTCTATTTCTTCACAGTAACAGACCTTCATCCTAATCAGCCAGAGGGGAACAAAACGCCAAATGTGCTGTCTGAGGGCTGAATGGCTTTGGCTGTGTGTCTATGTCTGTGCTTGTACCTATTGGGAACAGATGCTCAGCCTTACTACTGCTTGACCTGTGGGCATGGAGCTGTGGCACCACTGCCTCTGTTTGGCTACAGGATTCAGCAGGTCCCTAAAGTGCAGGATTGACTGCAACATCTCCCTAATACCCTTGCCATGAAAAGCTGTACACAGTTTACCCTGAGGGCTACACATCTGATTTGTTTGCATTAGTGGCGCAAAGAAACTGTTAAGGCTTCCATATTAAAATACCCAAGAGGAATTTTGGGATACTGATAATGTGCCACAAAAACAGCAATAAAATTGATGCTACAGTGCTGGTGGTCCACTGAGTAAATGAAGACATGGCTGAGAAGTCATTTTTGTCTACATTACACTGTCAATAAACATTTTAAGCAAAGGTCTTTTTAAAACCTTCCCCATTTGGCAATTATTTACCAGACTAAGAGATCCCAGTTTTGTTTTCAAAGTTAGTAGTGGGAGAAAGTGTTAGGATTTATGCAAAGAGGACATTTGCTAACAGACTGTTTAAGGAGAGGAAAAGTATTTAAAAGCCATTGTTTTTCCTGACCCATTTTTCCCTCAACATTGATAGTTTCAGTTACAATTACTCAACAGTAAAGGTGTTCCATCCCAGAAATAAAAAGCTTCAAAGTCTGTACTATCAGTTACAAATGTACTGATGTACAAAAGTTTACTGGTAAAATAAATGGCAATGAACACAGATGGGCTTACTTGCCTTGTTATATAAAGAGATGTCCCATCACTACGCATGACGGTGGAAACCAATGAGAGGTCTTTCTTTTCTGAAAGATCCACAATTCCTGTTCCTTTTCTGTAAGTTGAGATAAAATACTGATGTAACTGCAAGCTAATATACAGGTAAGACTGAGGTCAGACCAAAACAAAGACCTCTTGCCACAAACACCCTCACTCAAGACGATCCCATTCTTTTTCTTTGAATGACTATCTCCTTTAAGTATTTTTGAAGACTGTTCCTGTAAGTTTGTTGCCACCACTGCTTGTGTTTAGGGAGCAGCCTGCACACATTCTGGTGGATTCCATGATTACAGCTTCCGTCCAGTTCAGCCAGGCACCTCCTCCATCATGGCAAGGATCTCATCTAACTCTGCTCATTAAATGGCACATGCAGCTACCAAACTAATCAACAGCCTAAAAGGCCATTTCAAGTTGAACACTGTAGTTGTCATTCTCATTAATTTGTCACAGCCAGGCTTCTGTGCTAGCCACAGAAAGGCAAACAATTTTTAGCAGTGAGTGCACAAATCCTCTTGGTCTCCTACTAGGACAGCTACTAAGACCACCTAAAGAAAACTCTTCCCCTTAGATTATCTACAAACCTGACTCATCATATCTCGTTTGAAATGCAACTGAGATGTTAATTAAACTACACCAATAGAGTGAATAATGAGTTCATACGTTGTTTTCTGAAGAAGTCCTTTATCTTTCAACATCTTTAGAACTTCCTGGGCCTTGTCTCGGTAATATGACTCTCCAGAATATTCATCAAAGTGCACTCCTAGACGCTGGAAAGTTCCAAGAATATTAAAGAAGGGTAACATTGTTAAGGTTGAGGCTATTCATTTCTGCAAATTAAGTCAGATGATAAGTCTGTGTCACAGGTCAGACAAAGTGCAAAGATTAATCTTTTCCCAGGAAAGGTCACTTCATTGTCAAGAGGAAACGATGTTTGTATTTCAATTTAATTGACTTCTGCATTAGAATTAATCTCCCTAAGATGAATACGGTTTGGGTATAATGTTCATGAGAAATTAGGCATAAACTGGTTAAAGCAATTAGTACAAAAATTCTGAGGCAGGTCCCTAACTTGCAGTCTGAAGGTGAAGCCTGCAGGCTGCAGAGGAGCTACTTGGACATGAAACCAATTCTAAAAGGATACTGAAAGAAATTTAAAAAAGCAGAAGGTCTTCACAAACATTGCTGAGCATAGAGAAGTCATCATTACTATGAAGCCTGAGGGTGCACCCAGGAGAGACAGGATGACCTTAACTGTCAAAACTGGTCAGTCTATCAGCTCAATATTTATTAGTTTGAATGAAATTGGGAGAGAAAGATCCAATTGTACCAGTCATTATGTGATCAATGATGAGTGACCATCATGATTCAGCTGCATACACAGCCCAATACCTACTTACCCTTACAGGTCAGCTTTCCACTAGAATTATCAACTGTGTCACTTAGGAGATCTTAACTTAAAATACTTGGCTTGACTCCACTGATATGTTTCAGGGAAGAAATTAATGCACAGCCAGATTATCTGGGTTACTGAGGAAGGGGCGGTCAACTTCTATTTTTAACTTTGCAATCAAGGATGAAACAAGACGTGACCAATTTCTACAAATACATCAAGAGGAATGAGATGGAAATGTGAAATTTTAAGCAAATAGTAATAATAGAAGAAGAAAGAGAGAGAAAAATGAGTCACAAATTCTCTGGAGCTGCAAGTTAATAAAAAACATCTAAGCCCATCAAAACTGGGCACCTATTCCAAAATTTCATCACAAGTGGGAAAAACAGTAGCTGGTTTTCAGATGGACTCAGCTGGTTGAGTAATATTACGTAGCATCAAGATCAGAAGACTGGATTTAGACAGAAAGTGTATCTCACTCCTCTTCCCCAAATCTGTAAGATTAATTTTGCAGTCAGTGGCACAACCATGTCCCACAAAAGAGTGGACACTGGCTCCATTCATGAGAGCACATTATGCAACAGATGGCTGTATATTAGCTCATCTCAGCCTTGGGCAACTCATGCACTGATTACTATTGCAAACTCCTGCTGCTGTAATTTCTTACAGCTGATTCAATAGGCAACATATACAGCTCTGCACTATAACATCAGATCAGAAATGTGAAAACAGAGGTACCTCCTGGTAAAATTTATTACATGGAAACTGTTAAATTTAGTGGGTTGCTGCCAACTTCAAAGATAAAGCAAAACTGAGCAATATTTATCCAACACTGATTTGCCTTGCTGCTTACGCCCCACTCCCAGCTTCAGGACTTCTGAGAAGGGAGAACTAGTCTAAAGGCCAATTACCTGGACACCATTAAATGAAATGTAACTAGGATGTCAGCAACTAAAGTGACAGTTTGCTTGGATGTAGATCAACTACTGTGCTTTTTCCAAACAGAATGGGAATAACCTGGCATACTGAGAAACAGCTCCCCCACAACACACTAAATTTTATGGGAAAGGCAATGAATTGACATTACAGCAGTCTCTGTTCCTAAGTGAGTTCACTGCATGGCAGCCTCCTGGATGAAAAGCTGCTGTGCACTGTTGATTATATTGATGAAGCAATAGAGAAAAAGAGACCATTTTACCAACAACACAGAGAAAGCAGTAGATGATTTCTACCTTATAAATCTGGATGTATTCCTCAATACTGAAGTCTCTAAATTGCTTCCAAAGTGACAATGTCTGCTCATCATGTTCCTCCAGTTTTCTAAAGAAATCCTTTGCCAGCTTTTTTGTGTTTTCATCTTCTGCTGCTTTGTTAATCTGCACATACACCTAAAATAGAATGACACTGAAAATGCTGAAGTAGTATAATCCTCTCCTACAATAAAGTTCTACAAGAACAATACAAATACATTTAAACATTACATTTGTAACGTCAAAATTCTAACGATGCGTTAAAGCAACACATATTCCATTTAAAGAATAAATGAATAGCCCAAAGTCCAACAGGAAAATGTGCAGCTTATCTTAAAAGAAGACTAATGACCTAATTCCTTATTGCTGTTTCTGTGATCCTCTTCATAACCTTCAAACTGCTGGAGCAGCAAAACGTGGAAAAACTCATTTATACATGCAAGGGAAACCATCATGGACATTTACACTTTTCATCAGAGAACCACACAGTTGATACTTATAACAACTGAACTGCCTAAAAATGGGGTAGCAATTGGAACAGCAAAATCCTTGATAGGCTCAGCATTTTACAAACTCAGAAAGAAAACCCCAACTCAGTTATGACCAAAAAAATGTCAGTGCTGTTTAACTTTTAAATCTTTGTCGGAGTTTTGATCCCCAGATCATTACAATCTTGAAAGAAAAAAAAAAAAGTAATTGCAAAAATTCCATTCCTGCAACATTCAGATAATGAGTTTGCCAACAGCACCTTGCTCAAAGAGGTTCCACCTATTCCACTTTGTCCTTTCAAGTCCCAAGATTTTTAGAGACTTTTATCTGCTAACAAGCCCCAAAGATTATTGTTTACTTAGTTCTACTACAGAAAATAAATATAGAGGGAAAATCCAACCTGTTTCAAGAACAATGCTCCTCCTACCCCATCACTAGTTTCATGCATTCTAACACCTGTCTGTCCCCAGTCTTTTATGTTATAAGGCAAAAAATGCAAAAGGCATATTTGCATTTGACTCTTGACCAAAATGGAAGGTATAAAGATGTTTGGAAAGCTACATTTGCCCATACATTTACTTATACAGAAACTGTGCTATGAAAATGAACTATAGGAAAGATTAATTTCATACAATAACAGAAAAAACACCACTCTGAAATGCATCTCAATTTTTGATATAACTAGGGACACATCTGAATAAACACTTAAAAATCTGGAATAATTGAGAAACCAAACTGGTCTCAAACAACTACTGTTTTAGAACCTTTTGCATCTTGACTGAATAATGTCCTCTGCATTTGAAAGTAATTTTTTGAAGGTCATAAAGCTAACACCCCACCACAGTAGGTGGTATTTTAAGGCTTTAGTGCAAAATCCAAGTATTAAAAATTTAAATTCTAAGAATGGACTGAAATTATAAATAAGGTAATAGACAGTGATGCACAACCACAAAAATATGACTACTTCTTTTTTCCTCTTTAAATCAATCCTACAGCTCTAAAACACCTCTGTGTTGAGTCTGTCAATTTAATTCAGCAGGGCTCAGGGATGAGGGAATGAGCAAACAATATTTACCTATGTCAAAGAAGCTGGCAAGCTCAGAATGAGCTATTCTGCCACATAAACAATCTGACTGACATGCATTCAGCTGCTGACTATCCGAGTATTCAGTTTGCTCCTTTGCCAATAAACAGATTTATGCAAAACAGTTATCCTGTAACACACTGCCTGAACACCAGCATTAGACATAGTTCCCATATTCAGCTCACAGGGTGAAGCACAGCTCAGCTCAGTAATAAGAGAACACGTGACAGTGCCATGCAAGAACCCTGACAAAGCCCCATTAACATGTGAGATCTTCCTTGTAGACAATGAGGGCTTGAACAGCAGCCACTCAGGAAATCTTGTCCACTTAACTACACAGTTTTTGGATCTGTGCAGGTAAGTACATAGGTCCTTTATATGTATTGTATATATGTTACATCCAGCATGGTTGTCACTCAGAGATTACTTACAAATACCAAAATTTGGCTTACTGCACTATATGAAACAAGAAGTGATACATGAACTGCTAAAGAGGAAGAAAGAAGTACTAACTCAGATGGTATTAGGCATACTGGAATGGAGCAATCCAACAACCAAAACCATATTAATCCTGGAAAGACAAAGCTTGTTAAACTGCCACAATCTTTATTGCTAACTGGGAGAGCCCACCGAGTCAGATTTGTCCTTGATAAACAAAAATTTTGTTGTTAGCACTTGCACCATCTGTGGGCTTGGTGGGTAACCAAAAGGGCAATTAAACAACCTTCTCTACTGATGCAAGGCATTTCCTGCATGGCTGTTAGCAGAAACCACACCTTCTCATGCTCCTGGCTCTTTCACACTCATGGAAGAAAGAAGAGCATTCTGCAGAGCCAGAGCAGCGTTCTGGAAAAGTGATGGTCACTCTTCCTTACCTATATATGTTAAAGCTCCATATTAGATACAAAAGACTTTCAAGATCCTTTTTCCCAACCACACTGAATTGCATATTGAGAAAAAAATTAAATTCTAAAAACACTAGCAACAGGATACGTGCCACTTTTCACAACTTTGGTAACCCACAGCATCAGATGCAGTTTCTGCTGCCACAGCCCAGGCTTGCACTGCTCCTTCAAGTAAGGTTATTTAAATGCCACATTAGTCTCCTCATGACCCTGCAGACACATCATCCTGTACAAAAATGACTCTGAACTTACCTCAAAAAGATGCTGTAAAGGACTGGATTTCAGTTTTTCTTTGTTGCCAAAGGACTGGAAACCAACACCCAATAAGCCTTGAATAACAGTTAGATACAGAGTTAGACCACAACCCAGAGTATGTTGTTATTTTCTTAAGCAAGTCTAGTCTTAGCACTGTAACCAATAAAACATTTTAACCATTTAACCAATAACCATTTTAAAACAATAGTGTATGCTACAAGAACAAATCAAAAGCATAACCTATTACTCCACTGTATGAGAAAAAAACCCAAAATATAATAGCTAGAAACTAGTAAGAAATACTATGTTGATTTTTCAATTCCAAATAATTGGAATTTGTGGTTTTGGACTTGTAGAGGAAAGTAACTTTTACACAACAATGAGCTACAAATGAGAAGCCACACAGTGGAAACTGTCCAGCAACAGAACATGCTCAAAACTCTTCATTTTGCTTTCTCCTGTAAGACTATTTTCATTTCAAGGACAATAGAAACAGGGACACAATGCAGTATTTCACATCCCACTCACGCAATAATTTCAAGGGAACCTTTTGTTGTATGCTCAGAATATGCAGCTTTTTTCACAAGTCCAATTTGGCTTCAGCACTTTCTGAAAGCCATCTGAAAGGGCAAGAGATCCAAACCCCAATCTTTTTGTCTGAGTGAAAACATCCTATTAACTCCTTCAGTAATGTAGCAAAATCAACCCAGCAGTCCCTTAGATTATCTGAGGCTGACCTTAACCTCGTCTTATTTCCCTGAGTTGAAAAGGACCAGGGCTGGTGTAGGAATAGCTACACAGTTATCTTTTTAAAAAACCCTCTGCTACTAAACAAATAGCACTGTCTCAAGAACTTCCCTCATAGAAACACTGAGCGCTGCAGAAGCCATGGCAGACTTAAGGTTAGGGCTGAAGAAATAAAAACAGTCTAATCCTACTGAAAGGGAGTTTAGTTAAGGACAGCTTGTTCTGCAAACAATCAGAGCGTGATCTCTCTTAGATTTTTGTGTACCTAAATATTCCACTTTTCAATGCTGACTTCATCCTCCAATCCCTAGTATGACTGCCATTCTTAACCCAAACACATTCTTCCACACATTTTCTGTCTTCTCCAAACTATTGCCAGACTTTGTTACACTTACCAGTTAATGGCAAGATGCAGCATGTGTTGGGAACATTCTGACTTAGAGGTGCTGACTGGTTTGCTGGCAGGCCAAACACAAAAATTAACTCTCTCCCAGAGGGCATTATAATGTATTTCTAGCCCTACTCAGCTGCCAACTGTCACAACTCTAAAGAATTTAGTTTTCTTGGAGACACTTTTCTTTGTCAGATCTGGCTGAAGTTAGTCAATGGGGTTCAAAATGTATAAGAAACATAGTTACAGAAAGACAGATGGACAGACAGGGTGGCTGTATATACTTTGTTACTTTAAGAAACCTGCCCCAAAACTGCCTGAAGGTTGAGGACTTCTTTGCCATGTATCAGCAAAACACATTTTCAATTATTAAATTTTAAAGCCTCTGACAATTGCAGCTGTAAAGGGAATGCTGGCAGATCATTAGTTACAGCACTGCTTCTGAGAAAGGACCATTATAATAATATTTCAATGCTGCAATTTTGTGAAGCATGACTATATTACTTCTTATAATACCAGTCATATATTTGAGCTGAGCCAGCCCAAATAAAGAGAAGATCACCTGTCTTGAAAGAAATTGGTGGAACTACTCGATCAGTTGGGAGCTGCACAACAGGTACAGATCTGGCATTGTGATCTTTATACCTTCAGGACACTTGGTATTAAAACACATAAAATTCTTGATATTCAGACTTCAGAGTAGTATCTAGTATCTTCAAAGACTGACTGAATGAGGTCAGCTGAAAAGCCTTTTAACCACATTGCATTTCATTGCTTAACTGTCATTGCCACATTCATTATACAATAGTATAGTGATAAAATTATGTCTAAGAGTCAAAAATGAGTGAAATATGCAATAATGAAACTGACAGAATTTTTGGTGAACTCATTCTGTATTCAATTCCTATGAAACAAATCCTAAATGAGGCAAAGCTCTGCCATAAGCTACTGTTTCATCAGAAACAAGATCAGGAAAGACAAGCTGCAGAGAAAATAATTTAACAAAGGAAAGAATATTCTATTACTGCTCTCACAGTCATAAGAATGTTATACTGCACTGTCTTAAATCCAGGAATTCAGTCTAGAAGAATAATGGGCAAACTGAATATTTTAGTTATGTTATCTACACTTAGGAATCTGAATATATAGATTAAGTGAAAGTAGGGTATTTAAGTTTTTAACTTTGTTCATAAAATTGATTCCTTGATGCCCCCATAAACAGCAGTACCACTGAAAGTGGAGGGGGCAGCATAAGGGCTGGAATAAGCAAAAGTGACTGCTTAATAGACATCAGACTGTGTTTGCCATTCAAAAATAGTTTTCAAAGCCCATTACAAAAGAAGCGGAGCATTTTTGTAGTTTTCACAGGTGTGCCAGTTTTCAAGAATGAGGAAGTGAACAGGATCACCTTCTTTTAAATGTCTAAAAACATGTCAAAACCAGCTTTTTGGGGAAAATTAGAAAAGGAGAGGGGAATAGGGATCAATTTAAAGTGCAAGATTAACAACAGGAGACAACAAAGTAGGGTATTCTATGGATGGGCCAGTTGCCATAAAAGTGGGATAGCTATGCAACCAGCAATTGTACCGAAATGATCTTGTGGTCAGGGAATAAATATCAAGGCAGGCTAGGCTGCACATGAGAGGATTTTTCAGTCTCGCTTATCTGATGGACATTTCAGAAGAGGTAGGGATGTCTATGTTGTGCATACAAGATTGATGGCCTTCCACAACCTATTCACTTGCATATTCTCCACCTATACACCTCTCTTTTGCTACATTTTAAATGGAAGCTGAGTACCTTGGGAAAGTGTAGGGATATCTTTAAAGATACAAACTCTCTGGGCCCCAACCTGCCAGAATGTGGTTGCTGTGAAAATTAATTATGCTCCATGAATAACGAACTAGTTTATGAAAGGAACAAAAACACCACCAAAAAAACCCAAAAAAAACTCACATAAAGAGAACAAACAAACACACAAAGACAAGTCAATTATAAGATACACATTGTTACAATTATTCTATTGTCGTGGCATAGGTAAGTTAGCAACCTTACTCTTCCACAGCTGTTGCCCATGCAAAGTGTGATTAAGGAAGACATGCCAAAGTTATGGTAACAAGTACACCTTTGGTCTGGAGGCAGCCACAGAAATCTGCTCAGCCATGAGAGCTCCAAAGGTGTAACAAACATGCTCAGAAAACAACCCCCAAACTACACACATGTCACCTGAGAGAGGAGCTACTGAGGGACACAGGTCATACTGCCGATGAATCAGTCTGGATTGTTTTGTACATATTTTAAGGAAATTAACTATACATTACATGCATGGAAACACGATATCACTCTTTAGGAGTGCAGAGTGAATCCAAAAGGCCCTGCAAGAACTGAAGCTGGAAACGTAGACCATATGACACGGTAGAAAAGGGCAGAGAAAAACAAGCATTAAAACATACCAAACTGCATGCCCCAGTCACCAAGGTAATTTATTCTTACTACTTCATGTCCCAGTGCAGCTTTGAGATTTGCGATAAAATTCCCTGGTAAGGAAGAAAAAAATAGGTATTACTACTCAGTTGTAGGTAGTCCCTCATCCCTACAAAACAGTTTTCTGGTTTTGTATGAGCTATATTCAAAATGAAGAGGAAAAGCAATCAGATGGAGTAGTCCACAGAATTTGCTAAAATACTTCACAACTAAAAGCAATAGTAGGAGTAATAGTAAAAAAGCAAATTCCTTTCTGAGCAGGGAAAGAAAGGTCATGCATTTGAAAAGTGCCATCTCACACAACAGTGATAAAAACATACGCAGGTGTATGTGCATGCACATACTGCAAAGTATATGATCATGAAATCATCTTTTAAAGTGTTCTCGTATTCTCACAAACATGTGGCAGTATACATAATTCCATCACAGTCAGGCAACCTCATACCAGGTTAGGCAAGCACTCAAAATTCACAAACTCCTATTAACCGTAATGTTAAATAGAGAAAATCAAGCAGCATCACCTGCAGTACCCAGAACATCAAGTCCTGAATCTCTGTACACTGCTGGAGCAGTTCTGAGCTCTGCACTTCACACACTACACCCCAAACATATTGTATCACATAAGGACATCTTAGTTCTACCTGTTATTACAGCAAAACCCCTTCATCTCTCTCCTGAGCTTAGCAACAAACACAGAATTACAAAGAAGAAATACCCACATCCCTTCTTCTATTTTCCTGTGTGTCAAGGGTGCCTTTTAATTACAATACTGATGTAAAGGATGCAGAAAGCTTTCTCCTCTTCTCTTGTTATAACACCATATTATAGCCTGCCATTACTTTCAATTAAATTCTCTGTAGTTAATTCATTCTATTACTATGGGACAAACTGATCTACAGAACTCTTTTTGAAAGGTTTTTCCTCCTGTACCAGGGGGTCCAGAAATGGAACACCAATAGTAATCTCACTCAACTATCAGTCTATGAAGAGGTAGAATTATTAACTTTATGTAATTAATAATTATACATGATACTTTAAGTATAATTACAGACTAATACATTATTAGATGCATAGATGCAGCAGTATGTTCTAATAACCAACCAGTTTTTATTGTGAGAGAGGGAAATGAGGGAGAAATAATGTTTTCCAAGTGCCATTAGAGTACTGCACAATAAGCTTATTAATTATTCCATTAGGAATTACAGCAACTGTGTCAGTAATACTGACATAAAGTAATTAACATATAAAAGCAAGCTTTTTGCAAGACAGATACCAAGACATAACTATCTGACTGCTCTGCAATCCAGCACAAATTGGGAATTTAAAGGACTCTCATCACACCTCAGTGAAAACTGCCCTGGATGCCTTTGTAGACCAATTTTAAACTACTGCACTTAATATTCACAGTCATAAAAATATATTATGTGACTTAATAAATCAGCCAGCAACACACCATGTTCTTCTCTTCATTGTAAAATAAGCAAAAGCGTTTTAATTTAGCAAGTTAAGCCTTACATGGCCACTTCACTAGAGGAGTGAAAGGTTAGCAGGGCTCCCCTGCCAAGTGAAACAGGAAGACAAAGCAGCCCTTTTAGAAGGCAGTTAAATGCACACTTACCTACTATTGTGGAGCGCAAATGTCCTATGTGAAACTTTTTGGCAATATTAGGGGAGCTGTAAGAAATTTTTACAAATAATGTTTGTTCAATATGCAAGACTGCTAGATCATCAAGTCAAAAGAATTCAACTCATGCACCTAGCAGAAGAGCTGAAGTAAAACTACCATTTTTAATTTTCCATTAAGATTCCCTGATTAGCTTCTGTTCTAGACAGCAAATTTTCCTATCCAACCAGGCTCTCCTCCAATATCAGTCAAGAAGCAGTTTTGTAGGGAAGAAAAAACACAAAGCACCCCAACAAGAAAAAAAACCCAAAACAATCAACCCCGAACAGTACTAGTGACAAAGAACTGAAAATGCCTTCCCACTATTTACATTTGGACACGTGGATCCCTCTCTTCATGCCTTTATCAGAGAAAAATCTGATATCAGCACATGGGACCTTGTGTACAAGAATCAGTTACTAAAAATCACATCTTCTCCAACAATGGCTCCCTCAAAAAAGAGCCCCAAAACACAACCCTGTACCCACAATTGTTTGCTCCAATAATAAAATGAAAGTTCAGCTATGAAAATTCACCCTTCAAATTAAAGCCAAGGGCTTACTTTGCATGACTATGGAAGCCTGCAGAGGGAATGTAAGTGAACAAAAATATTTATCCATAAGAAGATCTGAGCTAGCCACTTTTCATTCCATGAGCAAGTGACCGTAAACAGTACAGAAATTTTGGGGCCAGCAATTAAGAAGATTTAGCAAGACAAATGCTTGGCTGCTTTAACAGGTCAGGGAGGAAGGTATTTTGGTGACAAAAGAAATGGATTAGTAGCTGAAAATCAAATCATGTTTCTTGATAACAAAATAAAAGAAGCCTACTTAAATACTGAATGCTATTATGCAGTAAATGAGAATATTCTTAGTGGAGGGCAGTGTGAGGCATGAACCCCTTAAACACCAAAAATATAATTCCTTAAATATAACTTATATTCTACTTGGCATATTAATATTAGATTATCAAATACAGCTGAACACTGAAAATATGGTTTAACATCACAGGCATCATACATTACAGCAAAGAACATCAACCAGCCAATATCAATCAGTAGACAAGGCAACTCTCTCAAAGGACTCCTCATGTGCACTTACCTGAACTCAATCACTGCCTTTTGTTTAGGCACCGTAGAGAAAAGTTCACTTTTTACTCCATACTCTGAGCCATCTTTCAACACCTGATGCAACACAGTCTAGAGCACAAGGAAGATTTAAAAAAAAAAACAAAATAAAAAAAAAAAGTTGTAGCAACAGAAAGCATCATCAAGAAAACTGTTCAGCAGCCACACAGGAGACTGATGCCACATCCTTTGTTCACATTAGCAATTGGATGGCCCGCCAAGCAAACAGGGTCTCTCATATGCAGAAGAAAATGCCTTTAACTTTTGAAAGCTGTCTCTGACCAACTAAAAACATTAGAGAAATTGTAGGCAGAGTTTTGGCGAAAATCAAGGCTGAATTTAGTAAAAACTTTCTACTTTAGCGCCAAAGAAAGTCAGCTATTCAAACCTCATGTGTCCAAACACCCCTTCTCTTCCCCCACCTGCAAGTGTGTGAGGCCACTAGGAATGGTCTGCACAAAAATGTGTCCGCTTTGAAAGCATGGAGCCTGTGTAAAATACCTAAAAATATTTCCTCAGCACAGTTTGTGGGATGAGGAATCCTATGATAACTATATTATCAGTAATGTGCTCATACAGCAAAGTCAGTCTCTGTACATACTCCATCTACATACTTCAGTCGGTCACACAGGCCAATACATTACAAACCCAATATATTGTATTGGGCTTCTGTGGCCAGGTTTTGGCAGTGGGAGGGGGCTACAGGGTGACTTCTATGAGAAGCTGGTGGAAGGTTCCCCCATATCTGGCAGAGCAAATGCCAGCCAGGTCCAGGATGGGCTTCCTGCTGCTGGCCAAGACTAGGCCAATTAGGAATGACAGTAACACCTCTGTGATAGCTTATTTAAGAAGGAAAAAAACCTTATTGTGCAGATGTAACTGAGGACAGAGAAGAGTAAAGTGAGAATATGTGGGAGGAGTAACAATGCAGACACCAAGGTCAGTGCAGAAGGAGGATCAGGAGGTGATCCAGGCACCAGAGCCGAGGTTCCTCTGCAGCCCATGGTGCAGCCCATGGTGGAGCAGCTGTGTCCCTGCAGCCCATGGAGGGACACTGGGGTGCAGAGAACCACCTGCAGCCCTTGGAGGAGCCCCATGCCAGAGAGGGTGGACATCCAAACGTGGCTGTGATCCCATGGGAGGCCCATGATGGAGCAGGGTCCTGGCAGGGACCTGCAGCCCATGGAGAGAGGAGCCCACTCTGGAGCAGGTTTTCCTGGTAGGACTTGTGGCCCTGTGCAGGACCCACACTGGGGCAGCTTGTGCTTGAAGGACTGCACCCTGTGGAAAAGTAACCCACGTGGCAGCAGTTTGTGAAGAACTGTTGCCTGTGGGATGGATTCATGCTGGAGAAGTTCATGAAGGACTTTCTCCCGTGGGAGGGATCCCACACTGGAGCAGGGGAAGGATTCCCTTCCCAGAGCAGTGGCAGGAACAAGAACTGACCATAACCCCCATTCCCCATCTCCCTGTGGTGCTGGCAAGGAGGAGGTAGAACTTGGAAGGAGAAAGGGGTGGGGGGAAGGTGTTTTCAAGATTTATTTTACTTGTCATCATCCTGCTCTGATTCTATTAGTAATAAATTTAATTACTATCCTCACTCTGAGTCTGTTCTGCCCATGACAGTGATTGGTGAGTGATCTCTCACAGTCCTTAACTCACGAACCCTTTGTTGTATTTCCTCCCCTCTGTGCAGTTGCAGAGGGGAGCGAGAGAGCAGCTTTAGTGAGCACCTGGATTCAGGCAGGGTCAACCTCCTACATATATGAAGCTCTATGTATTGGACAAGCTTCCTGAAGATAACAGGAGAAAGTGAACTGAAGTGGAAGTCTCACTTCATTGAGTGGAAACTTTCCCTTTTCTTCCCCTCCTCAAAAAGTTACTTTAAAATTTTTCTGCAATAATTACTGCTGGGTTTTTTTAAAGGAAAGGTGTCTGTAGAAAAAAACTTTAATTCTGTTCTTATTATGGCACCTAAGAAGGCACGCTAGACACACACACAAAATTTACTCATAGACCTATTCTTTTTATCAGCAAAAGTTACAACTAGTTTTTTTCTCTTCCTCTCTCCTCAATAACATAATGCAAAATTTCATGTCCTAATTCCACATACTTTTTCCAGCAAAGCTCTACTAGGCCAGACACAGTTTTGCTTGCATCATTAAACTGACTATAATCCCTACAGGTAAAGCACCTGATGAAACCCTCCCATAAATAAAATTTAGCACTGGAACTTCTCTTCCAGTGCTATGTTCTCACCAAGATGCATTGAATATAAATAGCTAATGAAATCTAAAGGGATAGATCAACTGATTGATAGATATATCCACACAATTCATAACAAGAAAGGATCTTACCATTCAGGAAAAGAGGACTGCAAGCCTAAGTGACTTAGTGGAAGTCCTGGGAAAAGGGTTTCCCCAGTATTAAGTAAGACCTGATTTCTGGCCCCTAATTCACATGTGGTTGTTTTTCTCAGACCACAGTATCATTTTCCACAAAAATTGCAAATTCTATAGATTAAGACCATGAACAACACCACTTTAGTTCTTAGTTGAACAAGTTAATTGAACTGGTTTAGCAAAGCTTTCATTCAGCCCCCAGTCTAACAGTACCAGACATCCTAATATCTTTATGAAGCTCTTCAAAATAATCCTGAGTACAACTGTGACACTACTCTGCTTTCACTACTGGTTTAAAGTATTTTTATTTTAGCAATTTTGACCCAAACTTCCACACCTCCATTTCCTATGAGAACCAGGTGGTTTAACTTACTGAATACAGATGAAAAACTATAAATGAATTTCCTGTACTACTGGGTATAAAGAGCATCCAATAACAAACCTTATGTCCACTAGCAAATTTGCTTCCTTTCCCATGACATGAAAAATTTCTTTGGAAGTTCCCTTGCCTCATCCCAGGCTTGAAGCCATTTATCATCAGGAACTATGGCTTCTTCAATCAGCCAACCCTAATATCCATTGGCTTGGCTACAAGCATTAGGTATATACCTTCATTCAGGATGTCGAGGAATGTATCTTTCCTCTGTGGTTTTTTTCCCTTGATTTTTTTTTTTTAGTAAAGCGTGTAACAATAGATATGCTACCGAATACTTTTTTTTGAGGTAAAAAGAGTCTTTACATGCAAGATCAAAACTTTTGAGTTGCATGCTGTAGAAACTCATAGTAGATGTAAACAAGGAACCAAGTCTGTGTTTTAAAGCAGAGAAAAAAAAAAAAAAAGGAAAAAAAGAGGAGTTGTGATTATCAGTGAATGGCAGATAGATTATTTTCTCATAGGGATAAACTTGTGTGAGCCCAGTTCCAAACTCTAGGCCTACGTAACAAATCAGCAACAGAGATCCTCAAAGAGAACTTATGAAAGACAATTGTATATAGAAAATACCTTTCTAAGACAACAGTAGGGATTCTATAGTTTTACACTGAAGAATTTATTTTTACTTTAAAGCACCTGAAAGATACTACTCACCTTTGCTAGTAATTCCCTGTTTATTGTGAAGTTCACTGTTCCTGGACCAGCACTGATTTCACTCACTACAGCATCACATTTTAGCTAAAAGAACAAAACAAAGCAGAAACTCTGCATGAAAACAGGTAAACTGGAAAATTGTAACTCAATCCACCATAAACATTAATTTAGTCCACTGTGAACATTAAATGTTATTTGTTAGTTTTAAGCAATCACAAATGGATTATTTCATCATCACCCTGTTGGAAAAGGGACAATTTTATTATTACCCATCCATGCTTAACAGCTCTGAATACAGCTCAGTTTGAAATGTCACACATATGTTCTACTTCAGCTCCTGCCTGTGCGCAGTCTGTGTTTTCTTTTGACTGGGAGCAGTAGTTGAACTCTTTGTACAGACAGAAGGTGAGATTCATTTGACAACTTACACAGTACCTGACAGCACTTAACAAACACAACAAAAAGTTTAGTGACAATGTGCTGCAGTACCCAGTGACACAAAATATACCCTGAGATTGGCTCAGCTGGTTAGAACATGGTGCTAATAATGCCTAGGTTCAATCCTTCCATGGGCCATTGACTTAAGAGCTGGACTTGATGATCCTTGTGGGTCCCTTCCAACTCAGAATTGGTTCTGTATAAAATAGTGATGCTAATGGCCAGTTTACTAAAAATCTCATTTATGATTTCCATAAGGCACATGTTTCGAAAATTCTGAACCCATAAGGCATACTTAGGCACTCAACACCTAAGGTCAACACAAATTTCATTCTCTTCACAGGCTGAGTTTTGGTTCTCAACCTGTCAGGTTTGAGAGTTTCTTATTAAATTAGCTGTCTTTCATAGCCAAGAAATTATCTAAAAAAAGAGGGATGGAAAGCATATGAAAAATGAGACAAACCTGATCACTTGGCTATAATGTTTGAGAGAGGCAAGTTATACATTCATAGTGAAGATCATCAACATGAAGAGTATGTACACCCATGCTAGGTTTCCAGCTTAGTCACTGACCTAACCAGGAGAATGATGGCTAGCCTTGAAGTTCTTTAACCTTCACAAGCTCTGATAACAATAAATCCCAGTGCTAATTCACAAGCTGCATAAAAAGAGCCCCATTTACTGATCCTAAATTTCCCATCTTACTGTTTTATGGAGGGTTCTTTCTACTTCTAGAGCAGAGAAAAAACAGAAATATTCACTGGACTTTCTCCATAACATTTGTTCTGATAATTGTTTTCTAAATAATCCATCATTTGTCATGTCAGTAGTTTTCGTGTCTTTAATACGAGAGCTGATCTGGCCTCTCCAGAGCTTTAAGAACCTCTCCTCCAAGTGCCCCGTAGTTCTTTAGTAACCAAATGTCCCCATGCCCAAGGCTTGGATTAGAATGCCAGTGTGCTGTACAGAGGATCAGAAACCCCCAGCACAATGTCACCTGCACAAAGAGCTAACAGCACAAAAATGAAAACAAGAATCAGACAGTCAGATGAAATCAAAGGCCCATAGAAACAAGACCCGCTCTGTCCTTACTGATAGACAATTCTCAGCACTTCAGAGCAAGTTATGTTGCATTTAATGTTGTGCTGCCTTATTACCTAGGCTATTTTAGTCAACAGACAGATTTCCATCTCTTCTGGCTAACCTAAATATCTTTATTTCAAATACTGTGACCTATTTCCTCAGCAGTGACTATGAGGACACTGCTGAATCTTAAGGCACTCCATCAACAGTTTATCATGACAAAAACTGGTAACTGCATTTTTGTGTCTCTCTGCTAGTTTTAGATACATGGTCTTACTGTTTTACTCTGCACACTGCTTATCTTCTTTGTAGATGACATGACCAGTATAAACAAATTATACTAAATGAATCTCCTTTATTCACCACCCAACAAAAAACATTCCTAAGAGATTATGAATTTTTTTTTCTTTGTCTAACTGGCATGGTCTATGCAGTTTGGGGGTTTATATTGATGGTCTGTTCTTCTTTACTGTTCTAATTGACCCTCCATGTAAAACTGTAGGGCTAAATATCCCAGGTTTGTTTAATGAACCACAAACAATAAAAAAGGGAGGCAATTTGCAGCTTCCTGACACTTCAATGACACTGGACACAAGGCAAAAAGCTTGTTACCAAGATAATACAGTAATTGAAAAAGATTCCGATGGAGGTTGTGAGATCTTTGGAGGCTTTCAACACCTGATTGCATTTCAAAAGGCCCCAGCAACCTCATCCAAACACCCTCAACAACGTGCACTGGGGAGGAGATGGGAACTGATAACTTCCTGAGGTCCTTTCCAACCTGAATTATTTATGGCTCTGGATAATCTTTATGATGTTTCAGAACTTTTAGTGGTACACCTGTGCACCATCAGTTCTTCCACCTGAGTCAGAACATACATCTTGTTACAAGAATGCATCCACGATATGAATGTCTACATCTCAGAAGCAAAAAATGAGGTGAGAAATAGTTTAACTTCGCAATAGTATTACAACTGGTTTGTGTTTTTTAACTTCTGAATGTACAGCAACCCTCCTCACGCTCGCTCACCATCCCCTAGTTTATACTTCTCTGCATTGGCATCAGCAATACAGCTGTGGATTGCAAATTACTTTTTTCCCAGCACAAATGATCCCTCAAACCTCAGCATCACCCTTCCAATTCCCATTTTTGTCCAACTTTATGCAAGCCAACTTCTCCAGATTTTTATTTCCTTCCATCCTTCAAGGTTTGTGTCATTTCTGTAGACATTGTTTCATATGCTGTTTCCTTTTTTATGCCGTAGTTAGTCTTAACACCTCAATTACTACTGTTTTCCAAACTAACACACATGAAAAAATTGCTGTTCTAGGAAAACTCAATTTCAAGCAGCTAGGGATTTGAAAGTTTGGCCTGTTTGTCCCAAAGGCTAAATTTATCCATTGTCATTCTAGTGCTGGATTTTGCAGTCTTTGGTTTTCCAAGCCATCACACACTCAATTTCTTCCTCAAGTGCTGGGCAACAGTACAGATCACGGCACACCCTTTAGATACCCACCTAAGTCCACCAGTGTTGTTTCTCTAAGACTGTTTGAAAACAGTAATTTCACCAGAACCTCAACTAAAACTGCTTCCCCAATTCCCTGTGTAGATTCTTTGTAGAAATACAAGTGCAGTCATCAAACTACTCCAACCCAGACAGATGCTTGGGGAAAGAATACTTTTTACCTTATGATGCCCCTTACATCTCTAGTCTGTAAGTTTGTTATTGCATAAATATAGGATGGATGCACTAGCATACCCTTTCAGCCAGCTTCTGAGCTTGAAGATGCAAGTCTTGTGCTAAGCAATCACTAGAACTGCCTTCTATTACAGAAGCAACGGAGAGCTGGAAATCAGCAACGTGCCTGAAAAAAAGCAAACATGAAAATCAGGAAGAAAAACCTGTTGCAATGCTGGGGAGATTTGGCAGATCCAAGCTGACTCTGCCTATGACAAGACTAATTGCCAAGTGCAACCCAGTCACAGAGATCTGAAGGTTCACTATGTTTAGGAAGCTGCAACAGAAGGCCAAATATTACCTTTGCTCTAATACAATCAGAAAGCAGATATAGTGAGAGCACCATTTCAGAATACACAATAACTATGCCCATGTGTAATTTACTTGCTAAGATCATTATAACTCTTGAGCACAACACTGAAAAGAAGTCCTATTATAACTTCACATTGGTTCTAAGCAGTTTCACATTCAGATCATTAATGATGAAGCATTCAAGTACTGCCTGTAAACTGTACATGCTTTTGGGAAATATTTATTTCGAGCTGGGTTGAAAAAAGAGTCATTTAAATTGAATTATCTTTTCATAATTAAATTGAATAGAAGGTTTGTTTTTTTTCTGTATTTCTTCTTTTAAGCGTCCCACATTGCAATAATAAGCACGATATAAAATAATAAAACATTACATAGCATTGTAAGATAAAATGTAAAAAACTACCGTTTTTTGGAGACAGGAACCGCAGATATGGACTTTATCAAAACTTCCGGCGGCAGATCCAAAACCTTTGAGAGCTACATCGGAAATAAAGGAAAAAATTGGCTTAATGAAAAAGAAATCCAAGGGGAAATACTGCTCCCTGTTTACAAACCCATGGGTTTGTAAAAAACAAATTTCAACCCAGGTGAGAAAGGTCTATTAACCATTATGAGCCGTACAATGACACGTTATACAAACTGCAGACATGTTAAAGGAACCTTAGAAGAAGGGCAAGGCACACCACCACCGAGGGCTGGGGCTCTTTTCCCCACACAGGCCCCCACCGACCCCTGGCAAGCCGTGGAATGGCAGAATGGTTTGGGCTGGCAGGGACCTTACAGCTCCCACTCCGTGCCACGGGCAGGGGGCACCCCCTTCCACCGCCCCAGCCTGCTGTCTGAGCGCTGCCGGGGGCGGGGGTTTTACGCCAGTCCCGCCGGTGGTTTTACCCGGGGCAGTGCGCGTACCTGTGAGGCGATGGTGCTGCGGAGCGCGCCCGCCGCCATCGCGCACACCGCCCGCGCACGGCCGGGACGGGCCAACCCCGAGCCGCAGGGGGGGGAACGGGGCGGGGCGGGGCGGGCCCGGCGGGCTGTACCCCTGCGCAGGGACCTGGGGGGGAGGGCCGGCAGTGCGCGTGCGCCAGAGCCCCGCGCCGGCCCAGCTC
>JAWWMO010000121.1:79358559-79415942 GCA_035047845.1 Dendrocincla fuliginosa | reverse complement strand
TCCCTCCACCCCTCCATCCATCCATCCCTCCACCTCTCCATCCATCCATCCCTCCACCCCTCCATCCATCCATCCCTCCACCCCTCCATCCATCCATCCTTCCACCCACCCATCCCTCCATCCATCCATCCTTCCACCCATCCACCCCTCCATCCGTCTATCCCTCCATCCCTCTATCCCTCCCTCCGCCTGCTCTGCAGTCCTGGTGACACGACAAAAAGTCTCCTGCTTAGCAGTGACCCTCCCAGGGCAGGGCTCCTGTGGCTCCAGGTTTTGTCACTTCCAGCCTGGAATTGACCTCTTCCAGGCTCTTGCCACCTCTTCCTGCCGCTCTCGAGTGCTTGCTGCTTCTCCCACAACTTAAGCCAGTGCAGAAATAAAAATTAAAGCACTGTCGCCCGCACCTGATGTTCAATACCTGTTAATGCCTCGGTATTTCTGAACTGAAGGCTTTTATGTGGCCTGTAGTTTTTGGCTGGCAGTAGGGACAGTGCATTCATCAGTGTCAATGCATAGCGAGACCTAAAGTGTTATATTAAAGGACATTTCATCTCCTGCTTGATCATGCAGTGAACAACAGTGGTTTCACAGCATGTGTTTTATCATTGCAAGACTCCTGCCCCTTTTACTGTTTTCCACTCACTTGTGATGTGCAGCTGGACCCTTTGGTGTGGAAGTTGCTCTGCAGGTTATTATTTTCAGGAGCAAAGGGAAGCGCATCCAAACAAACTTCAAGTGGATTTCACTTTCAGAAGTGGCTGTTGCCTTTTAGTTTGGTAATGAAATATGTCACCCCACTTTGCCTCCCATGTTTTATATGTAATGCTTTGCAGTTTTATATTCTGGTCTCAGCTACGTTCAGTGGTGTAGGGAAATCCAATGCTTGTAAAGCATTCAACAGTATTTGTGTTTGGTTTGATTAAGCATATATTCTTTTATATATATGATCTGTAGTTATTCTGGCCAGTGCCATTTATGCTGCCACTGTGCATACAGCAGCGTAAATAAATCTGTAGTTTAAGTTTTTGCAGTGGAATTGTTCCAGAGTGTTTAGCACCTGTAGAATAAACATAACTTTTTTCCAGCTGATTTTAAATTCTTAATATACATGGTACAATGGAAAGTATCTGAAGGCATCTCCAGTTTATAGGGCTGTTTTTTCAGAGGAGGTCAGTGTAATTATTGGTGTTTTACTGCTATATTTTATTTGTTTAAGAAAGGGAATAACATGTCTGAAGCCACTCAACAGACTGATGACCGTGATCAAAATTGAACATACCCTGGGTGTTTGATTTTCACTACATCATTCTTAACACTAGTGGCTGAACTATCCTAGGTTGAATTCAGTAATCCTTGCCTATATAAGCATATCGAGAAATATAGGATTGAATCAGTCCATTTATTTATTTTCAACACTTAGGTGTTTTCTTCCCCCTTGCTGTAGCACAAAAAGCTCACAGCGAGAGTGGGGAATGCATATGATTTCTGAGATATAGGAAATCATTATAACTCTTCAAAAGAGATGAGCTTCTGTAGAGAGGATGGGGGAAAAACGTTCAGATTTTCTAGGCAAAAATGAAAAAAATCTCCCAGAGTTCAGAACTTAATACTTGTGTGACAAAATAGGTCTAACTGGGAGATGCCTTCTATCTGGAGGAATTCTTTGCAACAGGGATTCCAAACCCTCTCATTCTGCCTCTAACCATCTGCTTCTTTGAGTTGGGATGCAGTTGTCCTCTGGCTTAGGCTTGTCATTGCTTTTGTAACTGACTTAATAGTACTTATTGCATTGTTCTGGATGGTGTCTTCTGTTCATCTCAGCCTCTTCCCTTTTGTTTGTTTAGGTTTTAACTGAAACTGTACTGAAAAACTGTACTGATGTGTCCCTGAGGAATCACTTCCTTCTAATTCTAAATCTGTTGACGTTTTGAGACATATAAAGAATCTGCTGCTGTTACGGTTGATATCTAAATTGCAGAACATAGTGGAAAGATGAAAGTTCCTCACAAGTGCACTGGGATACTGCTTCCACTAGTATTCCAGCTTGAAATAGGAATATAAAGGGACAATATGCAACTGGATATTCTTAAGGGGCTGACAATTCAGTTCAAATTATTGGTTTAATGGAACACTGAAATTAAAGGATAATAAAGTGGCCTCAGGAGCCAGTCAGATTGATGCTTATATTGAAGTCTGTATTTTTTTTTTTTTTGCTATTCTCTAGGGCTGCTTTGTTTTTAAACCAAGTGCCAAGAAGAGAAGATTGTCTCAGGGAACAGGTTAGTGTATTTTCGTATATGTTTCTGTGCTTGAAGGTTTAATCCTGGAAGGTTCATCACATCTGATTGAGTTCATACAATGACTTCTGTCATAGTTGCTTGAGGTTTTCTGTTGCTTCTTGATTGACGAAAACTCATTTCTTTGGAGGAACACAAACAATTTATTGGCTACTGTAAATGTTTCTGGGTTTGTTTTTTTTTTTTTTTTTTAGTCTCTAGTAGTTGAGATCGTATAGCTGTCATTGTCTTTCCCCCTTTTTTTTTTTTTTTTTTTCCCAAAAGAACTCCTTACAGTGGTACCACAATTGTTTACTAACTGATAAACAGTTCATCTGAAGAGTCTGAATGAGCTACTTTTAAGCTATGGAAGTCAGAAACAATATCCATAAGTTTCATATTCTGTATAGTTTGCCTAAGTTTCTTGTGGAAAAGCAGAAAGAAAAGCCTTTTGTGAAGATCCTATGGCTTCTGTCCCAACTAGTATTTGCTGTATACATTTTCTCTAGATGTGTATATGGGTCTGTCGTCATTTTAGGAAGACCAAACAGGACTGACTCATTTTGGAGCCTCAAATAATGCTTCTGAAATATTTATTATTTACGATTCCATTAGGAAACTTACTCTTCTTATTCCCAGGTTAAACTACTTTTAGCATCACCAGAGCTGTCAAAAGCTGTGACAGTTTGTATGAAAAAGGTGGAAAGGAAATTAATAAGGCCAGATTTTTGTGGAAGTCACCACAGGCTCTCGTTCATTACCTACTGTAACAACTTTAATATTAATCCCAAATTATTTTCACTGTTGAAATTGTGACATCTGTAGTTCAGTGAATGAGAGGCATGGTAATATAATCCAGTCTGGCATTGCAAGGCATTGCAAGATAAATAAACCAACAACCAGGACTTCTGCATTTAAATCACATTGAAATTTTCTCTCTTACTGGATGTTATGTTTTGAGTTTGCAAGATTAGTAATACTTGGATAAACTACCAAACATGTTGTTCTTGTTAGCAAATGCTTTGAGGCAGAAAAGTAAATTTGACTGAACTAGCCCTAAAAGAGAGGCAGAGATGAACTAGTTTGGTTCCTCACAGCAGTTGGTTAGAGTGTTGTTCTAAAACAGTACTTTGATGTGCATCCACCCAGTCTGGAAACCCAATCCTGTGAAGTTTCAGTTGTGAAACTCCACAGAATCAATAGCTGATAATACTGTTACACCCCCCAGAAGGCCTTCTGAGCATATTTGCACCTATAGTTTGAGTTTTAGTTGTGTAAAAAAGAGTATTATGTCTTGGTATGTTACCAATAATGCAGTGGCTAGATTTTCTTCAACTAAAAACCTAAGACCTGTGTAATCAGAGTGGGTGATTTTACGTGATTTTTTTGTAGGGATATAAATGAGGTGGTAGTTCGGGGAGACAATGAAAATGGAGGATGAGGAGTGCCTCTTGTTCATCATTTATGGTCCTGTTTTGGTTTTAGTGCTTTGTGAGATTGTGCTCATCAACTGGTTCTTTTCTAGAGAACAACCTACTGCTGACAGTGAAGAAGGATTGAATATTTAACAGGTGAAAGAGACCCACAAAACTTCCTGAAGCAAGGAAAATATTTTTTTTTCAAATTTTGTTTTATTTTAATAATAAAGGCTCTTTGATCTGATTTAGCCTTTAGCTCATATGGTACTTGAGTTGAAAATCAGTTTTTTACTTTTTGCCTGCGTACTTGGGTAAGATATTCTGCTTGTTTCGTTGCTTATTCTACCAGATAACAGCAGTTTATTAACTGCTTAAGAGAAAAGTCTTCTCCATTTCTGTTGGTTTAGTGTCAAGAAAAAAAAAGGTTTTGTTTTTATAAGCTTATTTGTGCTTTCCTTTGCTTTCTGTCTTTCTAGCTCATGATTTCAGAAACAGAAATGATACATCAGAGGATGCTGGGTTGCGGTTTTTTACTTGCCAATCTTTATGGAATCAAATCAAGTCAGAAACAGAGGTGAGTCTTGGACTTTGTACTAAAGCAGTGTTTTGCATTTATAACAATGCTGCTTGCTTCTGTGTTTCTGGAGATCTTTTTTACGTGCTTAAAGGGGCAGTTAATTAACACAATAAGAGGGACAGAAATTCTGAGCGAGGCTGAAATCCTTGTCCAGAATATAAAATAGTCATAATAAATCCATCAGTTAGACATAACTTCTAACCACGGAACTACATGCCCTTGATGCTTCAAGCTGCTGCTTCTAAGCTTCTCTTCTTACTAATTGTCCTTTTTATTAACTCCTGGCATGCTGCTGTTTTCTGCCTTCAATTCAGTTAATGCTTGCCAGCCCTCTGAGGATTTTAAGCTGGTCTTGACCTCAGTGTGACAGAGTTCATGCACAGCAGCCCAGGATGCACAGTGGATTTATGTGGCTACAACTGCATGGATGTCAAATAGTGAATGACACAGCTGCAAATAGTCTATTGAATTAGTATGGACAGTATGAACAGGGTTGTCTGGTGGGGGTCAGAGTTAATTTCATACTGAACTGTGGCCTCATAGTTGTTATGTGTTACATGGCATACCGTTGTTGTATTCCTATAGCCAGCTGGCTTGCATTATAGTATGAATAATTGCTTCCATACAGCAGGGATTTCCTCCTTTATTCAGTGTCACGGATTCTGGGCAAGTATTCCATGTTCCTATGCTTGCTTTTGGGCTCTAGGCATTATGAGAATTTTTTTCCCAAAGTTTGTTTTGGAATGTGAAGTAGAAGCCAGATGGATGTAGCTTAAAATCTGGACCCTTGGGCTAAACTCATAAATTCCTCTAATTCTGTTCCTGCTATTCTGTGATCCAGCTCACTTGGACTACTCTGCAGCCTTTTCAAATTGTAACTAGCCAGGCTGTGTGAAGCAGTGCAGTATCTCACTGTGCCAATCAGAGAGAACACACAGAAGCTGCTGAAGGTTTATTTGGTATGGGTTTGACAACTGCCACAGCTCAGTGGGTTAACTACCATCATTGGCAGTAATGGTGGCAGCTGCACCAGAAACCAGTTGGGCAGCTACGTGCTGGACTATAGGTAAGATGACATTCTGGGCTGCTTCTGGAAGATCTTTCGTGGATCTTTCTTTGTCACAGTGTTGTCAAGACTTTTGAGAAAAATCTGCTTGGCCAACAGTAGCTATGGGATTTTTTGGTTGAAGATGTGTTGAATTTCTTCCTAGTGCTCTTCAAGGATTTCTCCCAGAGCAGCAGGCGCAGCCCATCACAGTGAAAGGCTCATTTAACCACTCACATAGAGCAGGAATGAGAAGCACAGAGCCACCATGCTTTCCATCTGAAAAATCATGGTTCTTTCTTTGTCTAAATCTCCTACCCTTATTTTCTTTAAGGCTGTTAGGAGTCTGCCAAATACTTTCTTCTGGTCTCAATCCTCCTGATGGAAGACAGTTTATCCTGCATGGATGAATTCATATGGGCTTTTCCTTAAAGTTTGTATTGTCCAAAGGAAAATTAACTGCAGTTATTTCTGCTGCTACACATAGAGTTTTCTTCACCCAGCTTCTGGGGTATCTGTGATGCTTTTCCTAATGAATTTTGAATTACCAACCTTTCATCCCACTGTTGGCTGATGATGATTTTTACATATTAAATAGTGTGATAATTCAGGTTGTAAGGGACATTAGAAAGTCTAGTCTGAACTCCTGCTCAGGGCAGTGTCATCTATGATGCTAGACCAGGTAGGTAAGGACTTTATCTAACTGGGATTTCATTTCTTATAAACTTTCAAACCCTGGTGTAGTAAACCTCATCTGTAGCAGAATACATGGGATGGGTGTAGTTTGCTGGTTTGGACTTTTATTTTAGGGGTTCTGGTAGTATGCTAAGGGAGCTTTGCAGGATGTTCTCCAGACGTTTTTGCCAGGGTACTCCTACCTGATGATTTGTTGGCAGGCCGTGTGCATGTGCTGGTGTTTTCCTAGTTCTCTAGAATCTCCTGGAGGTGTTGAAAAATGAAGAGGATTTGACCTCCAGGTACTTTGTTGTGAAGTGCTCTTGTTCTTTGTATGTCCATCATGAACTATGCTGCAGTTGTGGCAGAACAATCTGTCATCTGCTTCTCACAACATGAAAAGCTGAAAAAGTACAACAGGAACTGTCCCTGGTTTTTGGAAGGTGAATTTTGGATGGCTTTTTTGTTTCAGCATTGTATGGTATTCCAGTTTTGACTCTTGCTGTCAGAAGTGGCCTTGCAAATGTTCTTATTATGATAAATCTCATCAAGGGCTTTCAGAAACATTGTTTCCCTGTGAGGCAAGGAATTCCAGTTGAACTACCAGGATCTAGATTAGAAACAAAAAGTGTAGGGCTAAAATACAGTAATTTTAGCTCTAATTTGAAAATAGTGCAGTTTTCAGACTGCACAACAAATAGTCATGACCAAACCTGATGTTGTAGCAAGGACTGAAATTCCGATTCATGTGGCTTCTCCAGAGTGAAACCCTGGTGTTTTCACATTTTTATAAATAAAATTTCTGCTTTTGTTTACAGAAAGTACAGGAAGACTTGAATAAGCAGTTGCTTGATAATCTGGTTAGTTTTTTGAGCCGGTCTCATTCTGAGTTTCAAGAGAAGACAACAGAATGGACTTGCCAGATGAAATTCAGAGAAATCCCTACTGCAGCTCTTGTCTTGGGTAATCTTTTTATGTTATATTTTGTTACATACATCTGTTTAAAACTGACAGAGAGATCAAAGAAAATTACACTGCTGACTCCCTGCAATTACTGTGAGCAATATCAGCTTCAAAAATGTTAGCAGAAGAAATGGGGCTGGGAGAAGGAAGCAAGATAAAACCTCCCTCCCCTTTTGTCTATATGCACAATAGTGCAGTATGCCAACACCTTCCCCAAAGGTCTTTCTTAGGCAGCAGGTAGCAATTCGACTTTTTTTCCCTTAGGCACTGGAGCTACTTTGATTCTGCCCCTGTTTCTGCCACCAACATGCCTGGCAGTTTCTGTGACTTAACCATGGAATTGCATACCTTCTGTATTTCTGATACGTGTTCTTGCAGTGTATCTTTACATGTAGGAAAGCAGTGTCTTTGTCTTGGAAAAGGAGCAGAGGATGAAGAAAATGGCTGAATATTACTAAAGAGAGTGAATTTCTGAAGGGTTTTTTTGGTTTTGTTTTGTTTTTTCTCCTGCTCCTTTCTTTCAAGGGTTTGTAATTCTGATCCTAAACCTGATTCAACATAAGATAATTGCATTTTCAATGGATCATTTTAGGGAACCTAAAATCAGGCCAGTGCTTCAAACTTACAATATGAGCACTAAAAAAGGGTAGATGGTGCTCTGCTTTTATATGTACTAGAAAGTAAGAAGCTCCTGCTCTGAATATTTCTGTGAAAGAAGCTCTGAAATGCCTTCTGGAGGGGCTTGTTTTTTTTGTTGGGGTTTTGTTGGTTTTTTTTTTGGTCGACTAAGGATGCTAACAAAGACAGTAAACACTAGGTAGTTCATGGTGAATTCAGATGGAGATTCATACTCATTCGTAGTAATTTTCCTCTTTCCATAAGCCATGCGAGGATCCAGAACTTGGGCATATGCAGTATTCTTCTGGAGAACGTGAGCTTAACTTCTTGTCCGCAGACAAGTGGATGCCTTCTGAGGGTATCAGTAGCAGGGATGTTGGGAAACCAATCCTACTTCTTGCAGTTTTGCACTCTTGAGGAAAAAACCCCACCAAACTATGTGAGGGGTCTTTGCAGTGATTCCTGTTTCTGTTAATGAGGGAGTGTCAACCAGTATGTGTAGTCTTGTGCTTTCTTTTCATCTTTCATCAGAGGTGATGCCACACTTACCTTATATACTTAAGGAAGGAATAGACTCTTCTGGGTTTTGTCTACTGTCCAGTTTATTATCCAATCATTGTCACAAATCACAGGAAAAATGCCCTTAAAATTTCTTTTTTTTTTTTTTCCTAGGTGTAAATGTTACAGACCATGACTTGACTTTTAGAAGTCTCTCAGACTTGCTTCAGAAAAACATTACTCCTTATATAGCCTTGCTGGAAGCCAAAGATTGCCCGGGTAAATAATGCAATAGTTTTGCTGCTTGCTTGAATAAGGTATCCATTAGCTAGAAATTTTAGCTTTTATTTCAAAATGTAAGAATAGTGGATGGATGGATCTTGAAAGCTTTCTAAAGATTTGATCAAACCCATGTCATCGTAGCAGTAATGTCTACTGTATTTTAAGATGCATCCAATTCTTTTTAAATCAAAGATTGGAACGCTACTTAGCTGTAGCATAAATGTCAAGAACATCCTGGTCACTGTATTGCATGTTGATACTGTAGTATGGCTTTCTTCTTGTTTAATTGGACAGTGTATGTATGCGTTCCACTTTTTAAATGCTTACAAATCACATTATTACAGTGAGGGAATGGGTAGAATAAAATTTTATCCCATTCTCCTTGCTCCTTTTTTATTTTTAAAGTAAAAAGATTAAAATCCCTTATGGCGATATCCTCAGTTCTGTGGGTTGGCTGCCTTATTTACTTTTGGGTCACTACTGGCAGGTGACTGGAGTTCAGGAAGGATGGAAGACCAACATCTTAACCTGAATTGTTGCTATCTATGCAAGTTAATAGGGTAATTTTTATTGCATTAGCAACATGCACTATTGCTTTCTGGAGCATGAGATGTGCGTACTGGAGAGAGAAGGAGAATAATTAGAAATGTGAAAAGTAGTTGGGGTAATACAAAAAATAATTGGGGTCATTTTTTAAGAGTATGAATTGGAGAAGTGTTACTGAATAACCAAATGTCTTTACCTTGTGTCTAAAAATTTTTTGTGAAGGCATAAAAAATCTGATGCAGAAGCTGATGGGGCAGCTGATGAACTGTTATATAGATGCAGACTCACTGGAAGATGAGGACTGTGTGCAGGTTTCCCAGAGTAGAATACGTTGTTCAATGTCTTCTCTTATCAAATGGTATAAAAGTGTAACAGAGGTATGTTGTTTGTTTTACTTTTTATCACCAGTTGATGAAAATGCCTGATCTTTAGATACATTTAAAAAAAAAATTAATAACTCAAATTTCTGTGAGAAATTGCCAAAGGTTAACTTTTAGTTTAATATTAAAAAATAACTTGAGATTAAGGTGATTTGATTAAAATATGTAACACATAGAACAAATGTGGAGTTAGTTACTGATGGTGTATGACTGTTAGAATTCTGAAACACAGGGAAAAACTACTATTTTATCATATGTTTAATTGGGAACTAGAAGCTTAAAAGGCAGTATCAACTTCATGCCAGATCCTTTTCTCCCAGGAGTGTTGAGATGTTTTGTTTATTAAAACAAAACTTGATGGAAGAACAGCGATCCAGGGGAAAGGTACTGTATTACTGCTAATGAGCCATGATGTCATCTGCAGCCCAGAGTACATTGGCAAGCAGTAAGAAATTAACTTTCAAAATGTTCTTTTATCTTTGTTTGCTAAAGCTAATGAAGTTTTATATTTTGTTTCTGTTACAAATACAAGTTAGAACTGATTGTCTGTTGACTTCATCAGAGCAGTGTGATAAACAAAAGTGTAGTGAGTTGAGTATGCTCTTTTTATTACTGGGTAAAGATATAGGAAATGTGTGTGTACAGAACTCAAATTTTCTCCCTCGATCCCAACAGAACTTCACCAGTTCTGTCTCACAGATCTATTCTTGTCGTTGTTGGAATGTGTGCTTAAAATGTGTTTATGCTTTGTACTTCATGTTGTGCCAAACAGAAGGATGAAAAATGGCAGTTCTAAATGCTAATAATAAATAGAGCTGACAAAAGGTTCAGTCATGTCACTTTGGAGTAATATATTTATTATTGTAGGTGTGATTCAGTCCTTTTATTTTACTGTCTTCTGTTTATTAATGTTTAATGAATGGCTTTAAAGAAAACAGATTCTGAAACTCCAAGCCAAAAAAGAACTTCCTCTTGTACATACTGGCAGTCTCCTCCAGTTGTGGTCATATTCAAAGACATGGAAAGTTTCACCACAAAAGTACTTCAAGACTTCATAGTCATCAGCAGGTAATGTGACTTGAACTTTAGTTCTTCCATTTCTTTACCCATTTTCTATTTGCAGTTGTTTTGTAACATCACAGTGAGGCCAGTGGAGCATTGGAATCAAATATTGGTGCTACTTCTTTGCACGCAGCAAATGAGCAAAAACCTATTTGCCAGGTCTTGTAAATAAATTGTCCTAAAGCTATCCTGGGACTGTGAACCAGAGTGCCTAAGGACTAGGTTGAGATAAGAGATGGCTGATTTTAATTCTGCACATAGGATTTATTGATACTAGTTGTTACAGAATGTGTGAATGTGAAACTATTTTTTTAAGATGCCTAGATCTTTCTTCTGTAGGCTTTTAAAATTGTTTTCAAAGTATTTTTTTTATGTGACTACTGATGTAATGCTGATTAGAGGTCACTAGCTTGCTAATAGGAGTGTATGTAAAACTTTCCCAGCTACTTCAGGTACTACTGACTACTTCAGGTGCCCTGTACTTCTGTTCTTCCATAACCTGTCTTCCTTAATATCATCTCATGCATGCTAATCAAAAATTCATGCTGTTCTCCAAAAAGAGCATCTTGCACTTAGTCCCTGGGTTGAAACTACAGTTGCATCAGAACTGGGGCTGCAGTTGTACAGTTAATTCAGCTGCAGCATGTGCACTTGAGATCACCTCTAAACACGGCTCAGGCAATTTCACTTGCTGAGAGACCAACAAAGAAAAGAGTTGTGCTGGTTTAACGGTAAACTCGCAGGAGACGTGAACCCAACTCACAGAGATTACAAGTCAGAATTACAATTTAATAAAAGAATTACAATAAAAACAATGATACAGAGAAAAAAAATTAGTTTTGACCCACAAAAACAGACGTGTAACCCAGCGCCCTGGGACACAAACAGAATGGTTTGTTAGCCCCTGTGCTGAGCACCATGTGGCCCTCCTGAGTACAGAGTAAAAGGAAAGAAGAAACCTGTTGGTGAGGATGATGGTCGCAGTCTGATGAGAGTGTCAGTCGCAGTCCTGTTGAGGTCCTGGCCCTCCTCTGGATCCAGCAAGTGATACCAGAAGTCTCCAAACCCCAAGATTATATTTGCTCAGGTCCAGGTGGGAATGCCCAGTACCTCCCCCAGAGTGAGGAGTTTCACAATGGGGGATTTACTCTGTGAGTCATGGCATATTTTTGGAATCCTTGATGGCCCATGAGCAGACATGACCCCTCAGGCTGGGTTTGAAGGTGCTATAGACTCCCCCGAGGGGAGTTATCACAGCTGAGACATTGGTGTGAAGACAGGAAACTTTCCTGTCTCACAGAGTTCTTAAGCACCCAGCTTGTACCCTGAGGGGCCAGGTGTGCCCTGGGCAGCTGCTGCAAATGATCCATTATTAACAGTTCATGAGAAATGTCATAGAGTGTGTAGAATACACAGACCTGGCCACACCCACACAGTGACAAACTGGTCCCAGCCAGGATAACCAGAACAATAGTTTTCTACTTCAGATCTGGCAGATGGATTCTCAAGGGAACATTTTGAAAAATAAAATCTCAAATGCACAATTATCTGGAAACAATTAGGGTGTAAGTGAAAAATTAAGTTTTGTTTTTTAATTGTTGCATTTTCTTGTGCTTTTTGTGGCAAGGATAAATACCTGATTATGAGCGTATGGAATTTAGATGAAGAACAGTTTAAGTCTGATCTACTATTTGCAAGTACACTTTGTGTGTCTGTAGAAAAATTGTTCAGAGAATTCAAATGATCTTGTAACTAAGACTATTGATTAAAGTAGAAAATGGGTAAAATAGAAGTTCAGCAGTTTTATAATACTTTGAAAAAGATCTTTGTTTAGGTTGACAATTGTTTAGGTTGTGTTTATTCTCTCCATTTCAATCTTCAACTTGTTTAATAATAAAGGTGAAGCAGGTAAATGAGAGGTGGTCCTGATTTGTTAATCACAAGTTTTAATTCCTTTCTGATATTTAAGGTTAGCAACAGTGAAAAGTAATATATGACGTTTATTGGGTTTATGTTCAAGTCTCCAGCAATTGCTTTTGAGGAGGTAGAGAAATGAAGTAATTAAGCAGTAACAAAAAGCTGTGGTTGAAACCTTTTAAAAATGGAAAATAATTATGAAACAATATTGAAAACACTGTATTTTTTATAATTTGTATGCTGCTGAATACCCATTTTGGTTCTCGTTTTCAGTTCTCAAAGCAAATACTAAAAAATTATCTGAAGAGGAAGGTTAATCTGGAAAAGTTGGAATTTACTTTTTAAGTATGATGGGAACATAGAATGTTGGAGATGTTTCATAATTATTTTGAATGTATTAAATGGTGTAAAATTTGTAAATTTTCTGGAGGCTGTTAACTGTTTGATGTCTCTGATTTTTTTCTCTATTTAATTAAAAAAGCCTTCTTATAAGATTCAGTTCTGAATATAACTTTCTGGGAAGCTAGAAGCAGCACAAGACTGTAACTGAAATGATGCTTTTTATGCCGCTTTCTGAAAATTGAATCCTAAAATAGAATTTAATTTTCTTACCTGCTTTAGAGTTTTAAATAGCTTCCTTTCATTTTAATTTTATTCCACATGAAAACTTTTGGTTTACTGGTGACAAATCTTTTAACTCTACCCCTTTCTGCATCTCAGCTCAGTGCTGTAGTAAGAACATAATGTATTTGTTTCATGAGTTTCTCTAATGTAATTATTACATTTTTTTCTCCCTTGCTCCATTATCTAGCCAGCATATTCATGAATTACCTCTAGTGCTGATTTTTGGGATCGCTACATCACCAATGATTATCCACAGATTACTTCCTCACTCTGTTTCCTCTCTGCTGTGCATAGAGCTTTTCCAGTCCGTTTCCTGTAAGGAGCACCTGTCTACTGTAATTGACAAGGTAATTCCCTTTCTAAGTAGAAGGATTGTGTGTGTATTGAAGCACAGACTACATATGTGGCCTTTAAAGGTGCTTTTGTCTGAAGCTTTTGAATAGGAGTCTGTTCCTGAGAGTTGTGGATTTTGGATATTTGTACTTATAGCTGCAGAGTAGCTTAATACTGAGAGCTCCCTTCTCACACTGAGACACACTCACATGACCTGCTTTCATCTTTCATTTGCATTGAGATTGGTGTGTGTATACTTGGGCAATTACACTTTCCCATTCGCACCTCTTCATTAAGGTACTGCTTTGATTTGAGTTTTACTTTATTCCAGAAAAAAGATAGCTTTAAAGTGAGAAAAATAACAGTTTAGCCTGAGTTTTGCCACCTCTCAAACATTAGCTCAGTTACACAAATGTTCAAGCCATATAAATGTTATGCCTGTGGATTCTTGGTACACTGCTTTGTGCAGGATTTCCAAAATCACTGTTACATGTGCTGAAATTAGTGGTGTCTCTGTTCATTACAGCAGTCTGTTCTGTTTGCAGTTTTACAAATAAATACAAAAATATCATTAAGCAAAACTAACTTCAAACATTGTTTTAGTAAAATGTTCTTAGAAAAATGTGATAAAGTAATAAACTGAGAAAAAGAAATCTTTGCATGGTTATTTCAGTAGAAATACTGTTTTTAGAAGCTGACAGTGTATTTAGTAGGTCAGTTGAATGCGAACACATACTGAAAGTTGTATCAAATTGTATATATATGTTTTGCTTATTTGAATTCAGGAAAAAATTTCTGCCATGGCTACTTTTTCTTTTTATCTCCCTTTTAGCTGCTTCTGTCAGACCAGTTTCCCTTTAAACTGGGTGAGAAAGTTCTGCAGGTTCTCATCAACCTATTCTTGTATCATGACTTTTCTGTCCAGAATTTTATCAAAGGATATCAGGTAGGCGATGGTAACAAGAATTCAAATTATGGTTGTGAAAGCAAAGGGTAATTACTAGGCGCTGAAAGATTTCTTAGGACCTAATATTGCTGAATTGTATGAAAAAATGTCCTTTGGAAATAGTTTGGATCTGTGAACAGATGCATGTTTTAAAACCTTAACTGATGAGGGTTTTAGAGAAATCTTGTAGGACAAGTATGGAGAAGCATATAAAAGCTTACTCTGCCTCAAAAAACTCCAGTATTTTATGGTTATATTTAACAGGGTGACCTGCCTTAGTGGGTGGAAAGAGCTGTATTTTTCTGTAGATTAACTTGGAGCTTTCTAACACCCCTGGCAGCAATCTCCAGCTCTGATTGTCTCTACCAGGTGCTTGGACTCTGGTTTGTCTTGGTGTGAATAGGCTACAGCAGTGTCTCTTCCCCTCTTGATCTCAAACAGTTTCTGGATGCACACTTCTTACTTTTCAGGGAAATAGGAGCTACAGGGTCACTTCCTTTGTGCCTCAGAGTAGGTAATACTTGTGATCCAAGAAGCTCTGAATGAATGTGGAGTTACATTTACCCTCTCTTGGGACACAAAGTGGAAGAGTTCAAGGTTTCCTGAAATAGTCTGTACAGACCACAATATTTAAATTTTTGTTGGCTTATATAGATCTTCATATCGAGATGTATTTCTGTGTCTGAGTCATGTTGTAACTTCTGTGAATTGCGGACAAGAGTTCTCTGAATAGTCCCTTTAATCTCTGGTAGTCCCTTTAATCTGTTTTAATGCAGGTTTGTGAAATTATTTCTTTCTTGCCTAGTTCCATGTGTGACCCTGTTAGTGAAACATGCCCTTTTAATGTCATATACCTTTAGAGTTTCTCAGATTCTTTGATATCTAAGTTTCAATGATTACATGTGGCCAGAAGAAATATCCTAGCTGTAGTACCTCTTCCTGCAGACAGACCTATGTGGGCTTTCATAGGTTTCAACTCCTCTAATTTGAAAGAGTCATCAAAATTCAATAATTCTCCATTGAACTGATATAAAAATGCAAGTGACAGTATCTGGCTGTGTCCTTGTATGTTAAAAGTTTTCAAGGATGAAGCAATTTCAGATCAGATTTTCTCAGTAATAAATAGAAGGTATCACCATTATCTCACTATGTCTAGGCATGATGTTAACTTTTCTGATAGTTTTTACTCTAATTGTTTTTATGTTTTAAACATTTTTAGTGAGGTAGTCTGTTGGACTGGGTTTTGTTTGGTTTTTGAGAGTAGATGTGATGAGCATATGCTACTGTTCTGCAAGGCCCTGATGCTGCAAACACTTAATGCAGGTGAAATCAGTGATGAAGTGCATTTGTATGTATGCATAGACCAAGCTTAACAGTGTATTTTTGTATGCATGAAACATAAATTGAAATTAGAACATGTGGTAAGTTTGCTTGTGTACAGCAGTTGCTCTTCATATCTCTAAATGCAACCTTTGTTATTTGTGAGCACTGGAGCTGAACATGTAACCTAAAGAATGCAGTAATTCACATAAGTGACTAGAAGATATTTGACAAGCTATAGTTATTGCATAAGAGGAGGGAATATGAGATATTGAAAATGAACAGCACATACAGCAAAGGTAATTATGTGACCATTTGAAACTGTATAATCAGTGTCCTGAAGTGACTTATGGAATCTTTATGAATTGTAATGAATTTTTTTTTAGAGAGTACCATTACTAGCACTGTAGTAGTAAGAAAGCCTTAAAAGGTAGATAGATATAGCAGGGAAGATGAATTTTATTAACATCCCTATTTCTTCCTTTGTTTTTTAGCTCTGTATTTTGGAGCACTTCTATTCCCAGCCTCTTAGTGTACTGTGCTGCCAACTGGTAGATCTTAATAAGAGAATTAATTCTTTATCTCATGATCAGTGTGAAAACATTCGAAGACTGCCCTCATTTAGAAGGTAAAAGGGGAAGTAAATTTTTTGGACAATCATTTATTGAGACAGCTTTAAAAAAGAATGAAAGAATCTATAAATGTAGCTCTGCAAAAACTATTGTCCATTTGTGCGCATTTCTATGACAAAGGTAAACTGATTAAATGGAGGACAGGAAGCCTTAATCTTCTAGTCTAGAAAGTACAGTTTCTGTGATGTGTAATCACTTGATTTTTTTTTTCCTTGTTCTCAATAGAGAAACAAGCTATTATGACAAATAACAATAAATCACTTTTGAACTTGTTAAGCTGATTTAGAGCATAATCTCCAGGGGTTTGGAGTGGCCTTTCAACTTGTTGGATTTGATTGTCCTTTCTGAATTTTTCCAAAGAAATCTTTGTAGCAGCATAAACATTTTAATTTTTTTAACCCTAGAATCTTTCTTTACATTATAATTTTTATGTTGTTTTTCTTTCTTGCCATCAGATATGTGGAAAAGCAAGAGTCAGGGAAACAGATTGCACTGCTGACAACAGACAACTTCTTAAAGGTAAAATTTTAAGAATGAAGTTGGAAAACAAAGATGATTTGCCCAATATATTTATGGAACATAATAAAATACAAGGCCGAGATGTACAGTTCTATATAACATCTTTCATACAGAACATACTGTACTTCATGTCCAGTAATGAAAAATTAGGATTGGCAGGTCAAAATTCCAAATCTCTAGGGTTGCCTTTATATGAAGATGCACAGCTTTCTTACATCAACTTTTAGTTCTGCCGAGAAATATAACTGCTTTAAAAGAAGGTTGCATGGTTTATTTATGGCCAAGTCTTTTCATGCTTCCCCAGGCTGAGTTTCTTGGAAGTTCAGTTAAGTGTTTGAGGAATGTATAATTAATCCTGGAGGTTATTTCATAAGCTCTTAATCCTTCATACCCTCTGTGTAGTTTCTGATTTAACTCAGTGGGGCCGAGTCTGTATCCCTAGGCACACATTCACATTCGATCTCATACAGGATTAAAACTGCAATTTGTTACCTGTTTATCTGAAGCTTTGTCATGTGATTGAAGTCAGACTACTGCTATTGAGGTCAGACTACTACTATTGTGAGCCCTTTAGGAATTCACTAACAGAAGTCTGTTGGTTATTTCCATCATCTGAACCACTCCCAGTAGAAGCATTGTTCAAGGTAAAGGGTTTCTCCTAACTCTTCATGTCTAGCTAACCTGTCAGGCAAATGGTACCATAGACAGAAAGCAATTAATTTATCCTAGAAGAGTTTCCTGGACTGTAAGGCTCTTTCAAGTGTGAAGAACAGTGATAATGGCTGGAAGAGAGATTAGTAGCAGGCAAGTTTGCAAGTACAATTATAGTAGTCAAGTTGAGACGTGTTTTTATGTCATTTTATGATTCATTGGTAAAAATAGCATAAACTACTGCTGTTCCCTTGCTGTTTAATTCTCACCTACTTTGAAAGTTGAAGACTCATCAGCTTAAACTTTATATGTTTTAAACCTTATATGTTTAATAATATACCCCTTGTTTTCCAAGCCTCGCCCTGTAAGTTTGGGTAGGAAGCCAGAATTTTTGTGCCTAGGTGCATATAATGCTTCTCAAAACTTCTAATGGAAAACACTTGTTCTTGTCTATGCAGTAGGGGTAGGACCATTTAGTGCCTTGCCAACCTGGCAGTTGTAGCTGCATGGGAAGAAAAGGTCTTACTGCTGCATTGATGAGGTGCTGTTTATTCTCTATGTCATGCTAATCCACAGTATCATTTCAAACTTCGGAAACACCTTCAAAGTCACTATGGTACTCTTTCATATAAATTTACTCTTCATGTTTCTGGGCCAGGTAAACTTTGTCTTCAGGCTTAGCCCCTAAATCTGCAGTACCCTTTATCAGCTGCATTTATATGCCATGTTTTTAGCACTTTTTTAATAACTATGGGAAGAGTTTCACCTATTTAAAATATTCAGTTTTAAAAGCAATTTTACATTCTAATTGTTAATGAATCTGTCTAAAGTTTTCACGGCAAATTCAATTTGAAGTTATGTAACAGTGGTGATCTACATATGTTATCTATACTTATGGAAATAACATTGCATAGTCTTCTAATAATGTTTTCAAACGCTTCCAAAATGGAGCACGTCTTTTCACTTCATTATTTGGCAAAATATATTGCTACTTATTTATATTAACTACATTAGTCTTGAGCTAGGAAACAAGATGAGGCAAATATAGATGGGTTAATAATACTCTGGGTTTGGACGAACAAGATTGATGTAGCAGCATTAACAAGAACTTTCTTTTCTGAGCTTTTTTTGTGGTGGGGATAATTTTTTTCTTAATGATCCTTCTTATAATTAAAATACAAACTTATGAGTGTCTACCTTAAGGTCTTGGAAGTAATTTAAAGAGTTGTTGTATCAGTGACTTTTAAATGAAAATATATAAAAAGACTGTGGGGAGAAATGTCATTAATGTTTTTAATAATTTAAAATTATTTTTATAACATTGGAAAGCTCTGCAGCACCAAGTGTCTTTTTTGCATTCAGTCTTTGCAGTATGATACCTTTTCTTTCCATATGTCAGGACTTCCTTATATTGCCTGCAGACAAGGTTGTGCCTTTCTCTGTTTGATACCCTTTGTTGCAGTTTAACTTTACAAAACTTCAGTGGCTTGTGTTATTTTTTTCTTTCTATTTGGAATGGATTGCTCAGAGTTGAGCAAAATGGCAATAAAATGCGTAGAGAGTCCTGTGGTTTTTTCCTCTTTATCTTTGAAGACAGGAGAGAGAGAGATGTTTTGATGCACAAACTGAAATGTAACAAGCCCAGAGTACTTTAGTGTAGTTACCAGAATTTTTGAGTGGTTTTCCAGAAGTGTTATTATATGCTTCCAAGGGAGGCCAGTGATGAGATGCCATTCAGCAAATTCAGTAGCAGCAGTCAATAATTTCTTTTTCCTAATACGTGATTTTTTTTTTGCTGCAGTTCTCAACCCATGAATATACAGAAGTCACATTAAGAACACATCGGAGCAGCAACTGAATATTTCTTTGTTTTCTGTGAACTGGTCTTTTTATATATATCAAGCTGATAAAAACAGCAGCCACGATACAAGAATTAAATGCATTTGTAATATAAAAATGCATATTAGGGAGTAAAAGTAGTTATATAACTTCTCATTGCCTATTAAAGGGATGGTGTGTAGTCTCATTATTGTGAGATAACATACCAAATCTAAAGGCCTAACTATAGGTGAAAATGGTAAAATAATAATTTTAATCAATAACAAATTTCTAGCAAGCTAGACAAAGAAAGTACAGTTAACTATGCAATGTGAATGCAGTGAACTGTTGAAATACAGTGATCTTAATTTAACACTGGTGATTTCAATCATAGCACACTACAATGTCAAAACTTCAGAGTAATTTTAAATGCTTTGTGAGAGTTTTAAATGCATGTCAGAATGACTTAAAAAAAATTATTCTGTCACTGTAGGAAGAAACAGAGAGGTTGCTGGAGGACTTACATGTTTACCATTACAATTACGTTTCAGTTCTGAGATGTCTTCATGTTTTCACATCTTCTCTTCCGAAGTATCCTTTGGGCAAACAGGTGATGTACTGTTATATATGGGTTTTGTTGGTTTTCTTCTCAAAGTATGACATCTGAATAAATATTTACTCTTTGTTTACTAATGTGCTGTTTTGCCCCCTGCTTCTTAAAACGGAGGCAGATGCTTTCTTGCTATGGGTGGAGGGCAACAGTGGTTTCTCTACAGCATGGATGATGCCTTATCAGCCAACAGGAAGGAGTTTCCAGGAGAATGCAGATGCACAGATCAGCAAAAGAACCCACACATGGCCTTTCCCACATCTGGGGTCATCTGTATGCATTGCAGACAGTCTACCACCTATTAGATCACTAGTCCAATTCAGATGAAACGACTGAGTTTTTAGCAACCTTCTGTACAGGAAAGAGTGATAGTTAAGGAACAGTGGTAATTGGTTGTAATAACCCTATTGCTCTAAGGTCATTAAATCCACCTTCTCATGCTAAACAATTTCTTCTTCCACTAGAAGAGCAATGTATTCTGTGCATGTGCACTTATCTCTCAGTTCTCAGTGTTTTGCATCCTGTAACTAGAGTCTGTGACTAACTACAAAAGCAGCATGAACTGTACCAGTATTTGAGGATAAAAGGATGTTTTAGCTGGGGCATTTGATTTGAGTTCTGTGTTCCCTGCAGTTATCTTCGTCTGAATGTTAGTTGTTTGAAACCTGGTGCAGAGCAACAGTCTCCAGCAACACTAGCAGCTTAGTTCTGGAAGATATTAAATGCTCTCATTTCTTTTGCAAACACTCTGTGTCTTTGGAAAACAAGCTCCAAAGGAATTGCATATTACTTTGAACAGCTTGTTGTAAGATTTCCGCATTGCTTTGTAAAACACTTTATCCTTTTTTCACCTTCTGTGTAACAGATCAGGGATCTGCACTGTGCATGTTTGGAAAATCAAGTGTGGGAGACAGAGGAGTATGAGTCATCTCTTCAGCTAGCAAGGTGATGTTTTTTTTCCTATTTTGTTTTAATACCACTGTACATATGGAGACTATCAGTCATCAGTTATTCTGGAATTTAAAGCTGAGGATATTACCTGTTTACAGCTAGCTTTAGGATTGTTTGTAAATGTAAGTGACTGCTGTTTTCATTTTGGTTTTCTACTGATTTCTGTGAAATTCAACCACATCGTAATATTTCATATGCCCTGAATAATTATACTGAAACCACTGAGAACATAAGTTGGGTTTTGCCTTTTAAAGTATGATTGTGATGTCAATCAAATTATTAGTTCCAGTTGCCTTAAATTTTAATCTGTTGTGAAAATTAGAATTTGTTTCAAATGAATAGTAGCTGAGACCTTTTTTTTATATTGTTACTTTCCCTCTGTCCCTCTTTTGTCTAATAGTTTATACAGGGACTGAGTTAAAATTTTGTGTTATTGTGAGAGTAGGACTTTAGGAGAGCCTACAATTGTGTTGCCAGGCAATTTTCTTAATAGAACACTTTTCAATTTCAGTGTTACAGATACAGATTTTGAATGTGCTTTAAAGAGACACATGGCAGGTGTCTGTCCTTAATAATTGCATTCATTCAAATAGTTCTGTTGCACAGGAGCCAATGTGACACCGTTACTGTAACTGCATCTTCTAGAGCCTCTGAGCTGGTGAGGTGTGATTATATCACACTGTAAAACTGCATAGAGAAAACATGTCGGTGGTGGGTAAATAACTTTCTGGGCTCATATACACAAGGAAATCTACATTTCAAACTCTACCTTTCCCATACTGAACGGTTCTTAGCCACAGCCACCACTCTTGTGTTCTTCACCCTCATGCCTTTGAAAGGATTACATGCTTGGTTTGTCATTTCTGCAGTCTTTCCTTTTTATTCCTTCTCTGACTCTCCTGAATCTTGACATCACTCAGTCGCCTATCAGCTCTTGCCCACAAATGCATCATTCTGCTTTCCTGTGTTGTCTGTCTGTAATCTCTTAATAACACTTGGCCATTTTTCCCCTCTCCTTTTTCTTCTCCTATGTTTAATTTGCTTTCATCCTCTCTGAATTCATCTGTCTCTTCTCCTATCTCAAAGCTGATGCTGCCATCAGATTCTGACTTGCTCCCCTTTTATTCTTATCTGTTCATCTCCCTCGTGTTGTTCTGGTCCTGGCTCCCACTGTGGGAGCTTCTGACAGAAATACAGTGATCGTGGTCAATCCTTTCATAGATGATGATTCTGTGATTCTTTGTTTTTATCCAGGAGGTCTTGTCATTTTCCAAATAAATCTCCTCCAACACAGTTTCTTCAAATACTTGGAATTCAGGCTGTGATTATTAATTTTTTCAGCTTTTAACTTTATTTCTCTTTTCCATTTTACACACATTTCCTCTTGTCTCTGCTTTTTCTACATGGAATCTTGCTGCCATCTTTTAGTAGAAAATGATAAAATGTGGTCTTTCCCCTTCTATTCATAACCTTTTTTTCCCCTCTTGCTCAGCTTTAGAAGTTACTCGCTGTTTCTCAATTCCTGTGCCTTCTCAGGAGCCACATCACCTGTTGATACCCTTGTGTTCACCCTTCCCCATCCCATATTCTTCTTTTCAATGTTGTTCTGCAATCCATTTTTTTTTCCCTTTGTATTTAGAAAGTGACAAATAGAAAAGCTTTAGATCAGCTTATTTCTCATTTTCTAGCAAAGCATCTCATTTGACTTTCATGAATTATGCTTGAATGTGGGTTTTTCAGCTGATGAATTGAGTTTCTTTTATGGTTGGTTTCTCTACTTCAGCCTTTCCTTTTGTCCATTCTGGTAGAAGATCCTGTTTTGGGTCATCTTAACTTTAGCAATTGAGACAGTAGTTACTTGATTTGAGTTGTCTAGAGTCTAAAAAATACCATGGGTCAACAGGAAGAATCTGTGAGCTTTAGTTCACTTTGGATTAATCCAGTCAGAAGAGAGAGAAGAGATGTTGGAGACTGTCCCACTTGATTGGTTATGTGGAGCTAACTGCCTGGGACTTCTGATCAAATTTTTAGGTTGCAAAACTTGCAGTCTGACCTATTGTCCTCTGTCTAGACATTGTACTCTGGTTTTTGTCTGCCAATCATTGATGGCTTTTCATCACGTGCTGCTTATCACAGTCCTGCCCTTCCGTGACTCCTCATTTTGGTGCTGACCAATCTCTGTTACCAGTTCTTCAGCTGATTCCCCACTTGAGCATTCAGAAGGAGTTTCTGTGGACTTCATCCTGGCTTCCTTTCTTCTCTTTCATAACTTGAAATAAGATCTATTTACTGCCATATAATGGTCTGAGATCTTACTTTCTGCTTTAAACCCGACTCCTAATCAAATTAAAATCTTAACTCCACTCTCTGACAACTGGCATGCCTTGCAGTAATCTCAAGCCTAAAAGGCTGAAAAGGATCCTTTACTATTTCCTCATACATGATAACCATCTTTTCTGTTCTTTGGGCCCTGTAATCCCATTGTTGTCATAAATAAGTTTTTCAACAACTAGCAGTTTCATTTTGAATAATATTACTAAAATAAATTTTTTCTTTCCCATTCACAGATCTCCAGATCTGCTTATCCTCTCTCGATCTTGGGTGTTTAATTATTGCAGTGTTTTGTCTGGCCTGGAACAAGGCTATCTTGTTTACCCATTGTGTTATACAAGACAGTTTCAAAATGTTTTCCAGCCTTTTGTGTAGTCAAGGCCACCCTTTGTGTTGTTAACTGCTGATGCTTTCTGTACAAAACAAGTGTATCTGAAGGCAATACTTGATTTGCAAAAATCCACAACCCTGAAGCAGATAAACTGAAGTTTGAATTTCTAACCTTTATAAGCATTTAATATCAACTGCCAGTTAGAAACCGGAGCTCAAATTGCAGTTTTCCCTCCAGGTATCCACAGAGCTTCCCCAGTCTTAGTCTAAATTTCTTAGTCAGTGTTCAGGTAGCTGATAGGGAAACCCACTGCCTGCTACCACCATCCTTTAATTCTTTTGTCATGTTCCCTTTTTTGTGTAGCTGTGCTTTTTGTGTCTTCTAAAATCCTCAAATTATTAGCATTAGTTTTTTGTACTAACACCTTTGTTTTGTATGAGGCACAGCAAAAGCACCAGAATTAGGCTGGGAAGGGCTGCTAGTAACAGAGGCTCTACAAATGTGTGATGGGAACCTCTCACACTGTATGACAAAAGTTGCATGAATTTCTCATGGTACTGGCTGGATGCAGTGTCTAATTCTGGATTTCATTTATGGATATTTGCAAGGACTTGCTTTTTGTTATCTTTTAAATTAAGATTATGAGTCTGAGCAGTGTTTGACAGCATTTGTAAAAGGCCTTAATAATTTAATAGGAAGTAAATGCAGGGCTGGAGGTTGGGCTAGATGATCTCAAGGAGTCATCCTTGAGAACCTTGAGAACCAACTTGAATGGTTCTGGGATTCTAGTGGTTAGATTTACAGCAATTTTTTAAAAAAACCAACAAAACAACAATGCTAATTTCATTTGAAAGTCACTCCAAATCACGGAGAGTAATGGATTTTGTGGATGTATGTTTACATAACAGTTTTTAATTTTTTTTTTTTTACTGTTTCATTTACCATTGTTGGGAATGAGTTATGAACCCTGCCATACTTGTTTTTCAAGGGGTTATTTTTGTTAGGGTTTTTTTGTGTTTTGGCTTGCATGTTTTGTTTGTTTGATGCTTTGAGGGTTTTTTTGTGACTCAAAGTTTCAAAAATTGTAACTCCTGTATCCAGCAAGTGGTTTTAGGTAGAGCATCAGAAAAACTTTTGTTCTGCTGGAAAATGTGAAGGACATCTTGACCAAACCAAATTGGTTTGTTTCTTTTTGTTAATGACAGCAAGAAAAGAATTTACTTTAATGCAAGACTGAGTCCTTGAAATCTTGGAGATTTTTCTCTTTTAAAAGGAGTTGTTCAGGTTTTTTTTTAAACTTTTTTTCAACTAAGAACATTGAAAGCTGTTTCATCATTCTGCGTTTTAACTTCAGCCAACAATTGTGTCTTTTAGGATGTTGAATAAGTCTGATTTGGTAACCATGCTTCAACAATGTGTGGAAATTTTGCTGTCATCTTCTGGGAAAGAGTTTGATGAGACAGTAGAGAAGCTGAAGGAGTTCTTGACCCAGTTTCAGAATCTAGAAGGTGGGTGTGTACCTTCATGTATTCCATTGCAGATAATATAAAAGCTGTTTTGTAATCTGACCAATGGGTTTCATTTTCCTTGAGATATCCTGTCATTGTATCAAACCATCAGATTTGCAGGATTGTTTTTTTTAAATACATGCACTAAATTACAAAATGTTTATATTCTTTACTGATACCTGCTTCTTATGATATGGAAGAGTGATGTAAGATAAATTGGACAGATCAGCAAACATTACTCACTGAATCTCTCATACGTGTATTTTGAGCACTTTTAACAGACATTGCAATTGTCAAAACACATTTTAACGAGTAAAATACGTGAAAGATAATAGCAGCAGACTTCCTTATGACGTGGTATTTAATTCAAATGTATGCGAAGTTCTTTGACCTGCACATTCAGAGCTTGGGCACCAAGGGCCAATTGTCAGGGCTCTGCTGACGTGCTGTAACTTATCAAGGCCATATATTGATTGTTCATGCTGGAGAACATACTTCAGAGCTTAGCAAGGCAAATGAATAGCAGCCTTCTGTCTTTCAGAGGCAGGTTAACAGAAGCTGACATACTCCTTCTGAAACAGGAGTATGACATATTTCAGCATTCTTCTGGAATAAGAATTTCACTGCTTCTCCTGAATGGTGGAGAAGTGCTCCCCAGTGATTCCCTTGAAGATGAATTGGTTATCATCTGGTCTGCTTTATGCATATTAATTAAGCTCATTATCAGTGCAGTTGCTACCTAGCATGTGGACAAGTAGGTAATAAGCCACCAAATGCAGACTAATATTAATTAAAGTAGTCATGTAATGCGTTAAGGTTAATTGAGGGTTGTTTAGAAGAATTGGCTCTTGCCTGTTCCATGTATTTTTTAATAGATGTAGTCATAGCAGAGCTGTGGTAGAGGAAATAGGTCATCACTTTGAAAAAGCTTTATATGTCACTGAAGGTACCAGCACTGAAGAATCTGAACTATGATGGAAAACATAAAGGTTCACCTAGTTTGGCTAAAAAGAATTGAAGCAGAAGGCTTTCAAGTAGTTGGATTTTTACCTTGAGGAAATGAATAAAGAACAACAACTCTGGGAATTCAAGGACTTGCAGAATTATAAAACAAAAAAGACAGTATTCACTTTGGTTTGAAGATGGTTTTAAAGCAGAGAAGGTCTAATGAATTCACGAATGATCTTTGTTTACAAAGTGGATTTAAGCTGTAATGGAAAAATGAGAAGGGGAAGTTAAGATGAACTGTGTGTGAATAGGTTGCTGAGTTAGATAACTTCTTACTCTATGTGATTTTATTGATCTTCAGCAGGAGTTCTCAGAAGTCTGCCAAAAATGTTACGTGCCAAAATTGTCCACAGAACCTTCAGGGTGAAAGGATAGTTAAAAATACTGGTGTTTTTTTAGCAACAACAAAGTCCATTTTCCTGACAGCCTAATGAACTGAAAAACGTAAAATCATGAAGCCTGAGGAAACAAAATATCTTTATATTCAGTCTGTTTTGAGCTGAAGGCTTTGGGCGGCTGTGGGGAGGAAATTGGTGTAGTAGTGGTGAGGAAGTTTTCTGCTTTGAAGTTTTCAACACGCATACAAATGTCCACAGGGCCCTGGAAATACCAAATTATTCTATGCAGGTCACCAAAAAGCTTTTATATATCATGATTGTCACTGCTTATTGGAGCTTTACTTGTGACCTGTAGGTGGAATCTCCATCTACCATCTTCTTAAGTAAGGAAACTGTTGTGGTTACCTTTTGGGTTGATTTAGTTTGTCACTCATCCTGGCATTGGTTGTGCTTTGGGAGTTTTTGCTTCTTTGTTTTTACCTAAAAATCACTAATAATTGATGCAATTGATAACAAACGGTATGGCTATGAAATTGAAATTTTGTTATAAATTAAGATGAGAATAAAACTGGGCAATGAAATACCTTGGCACACTTTTCATTTGCTGTTCTGGTTGCAGTTTTCTGGGTTACATAGTGAGAACTCATTTCTTACTCACTGTTTTCCTACACATGGCAAGGGAAAAATTACAGTGTGTGGCTTTTTGAATACTCCTAAAGCATTAGTAATATATAGTACTTATCTGTCCTATTTACAGATGTTGAGAGTATGACCTCAAACAGCATAAACAGAATTCACGTGATGTGCAAGGCTTGTGCTGGATCTTTGCTCAGGACTGAATTGTTTCAGTTAGATAATTGCTGTTGGTTAAGCTGCACTGCAGACTCCTTTTTTAACAATCTTGTGTGAAGTGCAGGACTCAAAAGTTGCCTGTGTTTGGGTCTACGTGAACAAGTAACTTCATGCTTCTCAGATTGCTTGGGTTAAGGGGTTTGTGTAGGTAGTCAGGGAAAGATTACCCCACAAATCAAACATTAGTTTTGTTCTAGTAGCAGAAGCTTTCCAAGAGCGAGATGTGTCCGTATCGTCACAAAAGGAGCTCCAGAAGAAGACAGACCTTTATCATCTTCAGAAGGTTAGGCCTGCACAGGCTTTACTGACTGGTTCCTTAACTGAGTATTTTATGATGTAATTGTTCATGGTTAGTTCTTCCCAGCTTGCTGGAGCTCTGAGTAAAGGTTGTGTATAAGTGTCTTATCTTAAAAATGAATGAATAAGTACCAACTATGTATATCAGGCCCTCCTGACATGCAGAAAATTATAGAAAATATCTATCCTAAACTAGGATTTTCAAATGCAAGTTGGATGTTTTCATTTAACTTGTAATTTAAACATTCTGCCTAACACATATTTCTCTGAATTTCCAAGACTGCTCCAGGTTTGAGAACTGAATACGTTGGCCTAAATAAAAATAATTGCAGAATCACACTTTCAGACATCATCAGTGAAGGCATGCCAGCAAAAATTAATTACACATGTTACACATATAGATTGTGTTCTCTAGAGAATAACTACCTCCCATATAGTTTTATGCACCACTTTCTTTTTAAAGACTTTGTTGGAGTTGAAGGAATCAAGACGATCTAAGAAACTGACAAAGTTTGAAATGCTTCGTTTTGAAGTTGTTGACTATATAGACTGTCTTGTAAGGTGAGATTTCCCATTTTATGTTCCTGCGTTAGTTTGCACCGTAAGTTGCAAATGAAATTTTACTAACATGTTAGCATGTTAATCTTGTTGAAATTGTGTCTTGGTCCCGCAGCACACTTTTTTTTCCTTCCTATTCTTTCTTGGAGGACTCTAATAACTAAAAAAAACCCCTCTTTTCTGTAGATTAGTTGAAATAATTAGCATTATGAATTGACCGACTTCCTTTGGCTGCAGCAAAAAGGTTGAGGGAGGACTGGGTATACATAGCAGAATAAACTCAAGAGTTTTTACCCTAATCTTTGCTGATCTGTTCTACTTATGAAACTGTACAGATGTCAAATGTGATATCCTGTCCATTTTGGGAACTGTTTCAGTGAGCAAGCCATAGCAGATAAGGTTTGAAGGCAGCTCTGTAGTGGAAAATGTGAAAGGCTTGTTGTGGTGGGGGAAGAGATGAAGGCACTTGTTAATTATAGAGCCTTGGGTGGAGGGGGGAGGCAGGGAAGCCTACAGAAGCATGACTGTGCCAAGAAAAAAGCTTCAGATATGGAGACAAAGATGAGCAGAGACTCATCATGAGGCCTCTAGATGGATCAGCAAGATCTATGGAGTACATGACTGGTGTTAGCATTTTAGCTGCTGCCCTTATTTTTTAATTTGACAATGGCCCAGCTACAGTTCTACCCTAAATGCATTGATTTGGTGTTGATAATAACAGACTTCTCTGCTTAAAAGTTTATTTCAGTGCTGTTCATCTTGTTTTTTCAGAGATTTGCCAGTACTGCCTGGGTAACATACATTCTTGTAGTCTCTGACTGCAGCAGATTTCTGTTATTTCCCTTAAGATGAAGCTCATGTCTCCCCCCCTCTCCCCATACCTCGTGCTTTTTCAGAAAATACCTTGTTCCTGCAGACCACAGGACTCTGCATGAGATACTGTATTTCAACACAGCCACTGTTCTCCGTGGGCACTTGAATGCTGCCCCAAGGACTGCACTTCACACGGCTTTAAATAACCCACACTGGTACCTGAAGGTAAGAAACGAGTGAGTTGTTCGTGGTGCTGGAGTAGTTTCTGAAGGCTACTACATGTAAGGATGGTGTGCAAGGCTTGGTTTTGCTGTTTCATGAAGCTTGGCACACATTCAGCTGTTTTGCAGAGAACCAACAGGTATTGATGAGCAGCTGGGGACTTTGTTCAAAGAGTTAGGGAATCTGTCTGGCTGCAATAGAGAGGGTAATTCTGGAAAGAGTTCTGTATGAGGAATCCATTTTCCAGAACGTGTTCTAGTCAGAATCTTTTTCTTTCTTCTGTAGATGTGGCAGAAAAGTAATTTTGTCTTCCGTTACAAATGGGACGACTGTCCATGGGGAAAAATACAGCGTCTGTTCTTTCTTTATAGGGCTCATGCTCAGTTCTCACTGTATAGACTCTGTAAGGTGAAGGCTGTTCAGGCAGAGTGATAGCATGAAAATAGCTTGAATACAGCATATTTATTGGAGTCCTTTGTTTTGCTCTTTATTTTCATATTTGTTTTGTATTGATATCCTTTGTTTTATGAGTCCAGAAAAAGATTGTCCTTTTGTTCTATCAGCTAACCCTGCCCTTTTCTAGAGGAGAAAAGCAGCCCATTTTCCACTACTTTCGTAAGTAAAACTCACAGGATGACCAAAAGAAAGAAATAGAGCAGGATTTGGAAAAGGACTGAACGTATATTTCTTTTTGTCCTTGATTATAGATGCTACTTGAAGTTGTCTTTATGCCCTAAGATTTTTCTTAAAAAACTGATTATAGTTTTGAAAAAAAAAGTTGGTTGTAGCTGTGTCTGAGTAATTACATGTTACTTGAGTCAGAGCCAACATCTACCAGGAATTATGCTTGATAAAGATCAGTCTTTGAAATCTACAACCCAGTTTGTATTGGGTTTGTTGGCACTGTGCCTCAGTTTGAATGAGGGTTGTCGGTTTTACTGTGTGCAGGAGTTAATTCTAAAATCACTTACAGAGCTTATTAGTGAAAACAGTAGTTAACAAGCGAGCTACCATTAAAGAAACCTAATATGGACCTCAGTAATTTATATATTTTAGAAACCTAGAATAGGACACCTAGCAAAATCTAACTGCTGATATGTTTAATAAGTGTCCTCTTTGATGAGCTGACAGGATTTAAAGTCCTCTGTTGTCCTGTACTTTGTTCTTTGACATGCTTTAACATATTTACAATGTTTTTTGAGTAGATTGTGAAGGTTTGGCATAGTTTCCAACAGCAGCAGTATTGGCTGAATACCTTGCCTAGCATTTTAATCCACGCGAGTCAAATAAATATTTTTTCTTAATTGTACCTATGATTTCTGCATGGCTTGTGTTTTCCTGTGCCGTGACCAGAGCAAAGTTCTACTAGATCTGTTCCTTCCAGAAGGCTGGGACAGAAAAAAGCTTCAGTGGAGTACCAGTGAATGATTAATATGTGATGCATTGCTTGCAAGAATCCAGTACAGTTATTTATTTAGCAAAATGTGAACCAAGGATCATACTTATCATGGGGAACAAAAAAAACCCACAAAAAAGCCAAAAAACCTGCAGCAAAACCAGTGTAATTGTTTTCACTGATCCCTTGAAAATTCAACAAGTTGTAACTTGGGATTCCAGCTCCCATATCAGAGAAAGAGGATTTGGTCCTTGGGATAAGAACTTTGATTCCAAAGCAAGGTAGGAGTCCTCTCTCTAGATTCTAAGGACAGGGTCAGGCAAGAGAAGCCCCTCATCAACAGTATTCTGGATTGCTTCCACTCTCATTCCCTTCTTTCAGAAGCAGCACCTCTGTGCTGTACAAGTGGTTTCACAACTGGCTGCTCATTCTAGGGCAGCTTCCTGTGTGTCAGTCTAGTTGTTTCCTCTCGGGGACATCGCGTGTGCTGCTGCCTCAGGAAGCTGAGGTTTCCCTGATGGCAGCTGCAGCTCCATCCCACTGTGCTGCAAAACCTTGGTCTGCTTACCACAAGCAAGGCTGGGTTCTTTCAGGTGCTAGCAGAGACCCTGTGGTGTCAAATCAGTAATATCTTTTCTGGATCATTGTTGGCACTTGTGTGTGGTTCAGCTTGATACTCATTTCTGCAGATAAACCTGCTCAGGGGAGTGCAGGTGCTTTGCATCCTGTCTTGATTGTGGTAACTCTCCTGACGTTAAGATTACAATATCCGTGCAAAGTGACCAGCAATGCCAGGCTGGTACATGACTGAGTAATAGGAAGCCACAGAGACAGGTGCAGTAGGAGAGGGGAAAAGAGAAGGGTGTAGGGTTATCCTTCTGGGCAGTGACTAGGTCTAGATCAGGCAGAAGGTGTAACCTCAGGTGTGCTCATTAGTAACACACCATAGTTTGAAACTATTATGGTATCCTCCTGAATTACAGTCTGATAAACTAATGTCCACACTGTAACATTTTGAGAGTTCAGCCATGTTTCTCTGAATTTTTCTGGAAACCATCTGGACTAAACTGACAGATATTAACCTAATGTCTGGAGCTTTTGTGTTCCTTGTAGAGAGTAAATAACTTGAAAATTTCTAGGTGTTCTGGAAATTGTGAAATGTCTCATAGGTGCTAGCATCCAACTGGATCTGACAAATTCAGGAATTGAGATCTGTGAAAAGTAAGATTTTCTTGAGCAAAGTTATATTCTTTGACTAGCTTTGTTTCCTATATTGGAAAACAATTTACTTACAGAGGTATCATTGCTACAGCTTTATAACTTTCCAAAAGTACCTTGTGTATTTTACTAGCATCTAAAAGCATTTTAGAAAAAAATTCTGTGAACTGAAAGGAATGATCAGTGGTTGTTTTCAAGTTAAGAGGGCTGACTTCTTAGAGGGTATGAAACTGAAATGAAATGCTCTAAGTGTCTGCAGCTGTACTAGGGACTTCTGCCTCTGGCTCAAGTGGCTTTTTTACTTCTCGAGTCGATGGTTCAATGCTGATGACCTAAATCCAAGGGGCTGGAAAGCTGCCCAGCAGAAAAGGACCTGGGGGTGCTGGGCATGAGCCAGCAGTGTGCCCAGATGGCCAAGAAGGCCAGTGGCATCCTGGCTTGTATCAGAAATAGTGTGGCTGGCAGGACCAGAGCAGTGATTGTCCCCCTGTCTCAGCACTGGTGAGGCTGCACCTCAAGTGCTGTGTCCAGTTCTGGGCCCCTCACCACAAGAAAGACATTGAGGTACTGGACCATATCCAGAGAAGGTCAGTGGCACTGGAGAAGGGTCTGGAGCACAAATCCTGTGAGGAATGGCTGAGGGAGCTGGGCTTATTTAACCTGGAGAAAAGGAGTCCGAGGGGAGACCTCACCACTCTCTACAACTACCTGAAAGGAGGTTGTATCCAGGTGGAAGTCAGCCTCTGCTGACTGCCTCAGGCAGCTAGTGACAGGAGGACAGGAAATGGCCTCAAGTTGCATCAGGGGAGCTTTAGATTGGGTGTTTGGAAAAATTTCTTCCTGGAAAGGGTTGTCAAGTCCTGGAACAACTGCCCAGGGAAGTTGTGGAGTCACCATTCCCAGAGAGATTTAAAAGATATGTAGATGGGGCACTGAAGGACATGGTGTAGTGGTGGCCTTGGCAGTGCTGGGTTAACAGTTGGACCTGATGTTGTTAGAGGGCTTTTTCAACCTTAATGATTCTATGAATTTCCTGAAATATAGAATACTTTGTGAGAAATCAGACTTTAGCCTTTTTAGGTGCTGAGTTTCAAGCCAGAGATAAATAATTGTTATGTGTCAAAGATAAAACACTGAGATGCGAGAACCAATTACGTTTTTTGGTACATCTGACAGATCAATATTAAGTCGTCTTCTTACTTTTGTGTGGGGGTAGGGGGAAGGGATACTTTTCTACATAGGCAAATCATGACTAGTTTCTTTTCCTGACTCCATAAAACAGAGTATTTCTCTCTCATATGTAAATAGAACTAGCAAAATAATTGGCTAAAAGCCTAACCAGATAATCACTCATTACAGTAGAGACAGTGTAAGTGTACAAAGTTGTAGAAGGAACACCAGGAGTGAAGCAACTGAGTATTTTTTTGTTGATTTTTATTTTTTAATGGTATGTTTTTGGTTTTTTTTTTCTTTATACCATCAACTTGCCATTAAACACACAAACAGTAAACATTTAGTTAGAATACCATGTGAATGGTATGTGAATTGAAATTTCACATGTGAATTTCCTGAAATAGTTCTATCTAGCCCTTAAAATTGTGCAAGATTAAAAACTGATCAAAGTTACTTTTCTTTTCATCAGAATCAAGTTTTGAAATGTGATGGAGGAAGCATTTCTAATAAAGCCCCTGACATATGCATAGTATATAAGCTTCATTTGGAGTGTGGCAGATTAATCAATCTCGTTGATTGGTTAGAGGTATGTGATGAGGCAAACAGTTCCTTTACCTGCTTGCAGTATTCTGATTTGTCTTTTTGCTGCATCTCTGCTTTTCTTTAGTGTCCATTTTGACAGCTTAAATCATTGCATACCATGGTCCAGAAGATCACAAGAATACACAGTAACTCCAATCACTTTTCCTCTATTGTGAATCATTTATTTCCAGCAGCGTTACCCTGTGATGAAAAATTTTGCTTCTGCTTCTATTTTATGCTTGGCACAGATCACCTTTTGTGCTTCACAATATTGCCTTTCTTTTCTCTTTAAGTATTCTGTGACATTTTTCTGTAAACAGGCAAGTGGGGCTCCTGGAGAAAATGCTTGTGCCAGGGAAGAACAAAGGCCCTTCTGGCTTGATATCCTGTTTCATACTCAGACCAAGAGCAAAGAGAGTATCTCAAGACAACATACATTAATATGATAAAGTCTCCCTACCTAACAATCACATTTTAGTTCTAAAGTTTCCTAAATTTCAGTTGTTCTTCTGTATTTTCTAAGCCTACCTGGATGACACTACCGATATAATTTTTAGCAACCACAGCATCACCTGGCAAGAAAACTGTAGCTTAACTACCTGTGGTTTAGAGGATACTCCTTTTCCTTGTTCTGCATGTGTTTTGTTTGCTGCTGCCCTTTTTGTGTACTGTGTATTCCTACTCAGACTCCTGTTGTCCCTGTTTTATAGATTTCTTCACAGCCAGCTTACCTCTCTCATTTCCCCAGAATGTTTAACCAGTCTCACTTTGAAAATATTTTTCAGTCCTGTGGTTTCTTTGAGAATGGGTCAGGACCCACAACTGTTTTGAGATTTTAAAATGGAGGCACATGAGTTCACTGAGTGATGTCTTGCATTCCATATTCCTGCCATGGTATGCAGGAATTGCTTGCTCTTTTGATTGCTGACACACTCATAGAGTTATCATTCCAAGATCTCATTCCTCCTGAGTCATAGCCATCAGCTCAGAGCTCGCTATTTTATATGCAACTCTGTCTGTGAACTGTATTAAATCTGTGCTGCTTTTCCCTTTCTAGGCTTTCTCAACTGTGGTGATGGCAGCTGAGGCACCAGATGCAGATACAGCTTCCTCAGACCAAGTGGATGATATTATCCAGTATCCTTTCTCGTTTCTCTCAAGCTTGACATTTAAATGCTTTCAGGATTTATTAACCAGTGTTTTTAAAATACAGGTTCATGTGCACTAATTTCACAAAAAAGTACTACTTTAAACAGCCTTAATGGACTGAAAATGTCTAAGAAATAGATCTGCTGAAACAGTTGGGGTGGGCATCGTGAGGTAAGAGAGCAGCTTTTGTCCACTGGAACTGTCTGAAATGGAACCAAAAGTCTGTAAAACAAGTTGAAACTATTTGGTTAAATCCTCTGATAGTTGGTATAGCTGCTGGATAGGGGTAATGCATTACTGGGGAACAGAGAGTAGGACAGCTGTGACCTAGAGGGCAGATGGAAAAATAGAAACGACTTCATGATGAGGAAGATGAAAGCACTAGCAGGGGAGTTGCTTACAAATGTAGTGTCTCTGGAAGCTGTGAGTTCTGGTTCCTTAGAGTTGATTAGTTTCTACAAAACATTTTTTCAGCTCCTTACTTTGTCCTGATCCTGAACTAAAGAATGAAAAATATTTAATGGATGAGCATTCGAACCAAAATCCATGGCTACAGCAGTAGTGCTGCCACAGAGTAGAGCTGAATAGTTGTACAAAAGGAGGCTTAGAGGAAGGATATTTATAATATAATATACATATTTATAATATATATATATATAACATTATACTTGGCTTTTCTTTAATATAAGGCCTTTCTTTTTTACAAGCTCCACTGGTAATTAACACTCACAGTAAACTAAATTCTCTACTATGGGAATATAAAGCTGTGTGTCAGGAAGGCAGCAAGAAAGCTATAGTGAATAGCAAATAAGGAGAAGGTGCTGTTTTATGAAACCTCAAAAAAAAAATCTCTACTTATCTTTCCATTCTTTTGTCAAGGGGCATGAAAGTTTAAATTCTTCTGATATTAGTATCTTTGTAGGCTTGAAGCTTCTCCTAGCAGTGGGAAAAGGAGCTCTTCCTTTGTTGCTGCACTGTATGCATGTAGCAGCACTACTGATGAGATTGAAGAGGTGTGCTTCTGTAGGCAAATCATGCCTACCCCTTATTTCTGACTATTTTATTGTGCAACACAACATGTTGTGTAATCTGTGCTTACCATGACTTAGAAATCTTTCCCTCCTACAAAGAACCCCATCAATGTGTCATAAAAAATGTGCTTGTGCTTGTTCCTTTACTGAAGTGTCCAGCGCTCGCTTTATTCGAGCTGTTTCTGAACTGGAACTCCTGGGCTTCATAAAGCCCAGCAAGCAGAAAACTGACCACGTAGCAAGGCTGACGTGGGGAGGCTGCTAATGTGCCACCAAGGTGCTAATAAACCTGTTCTTTCCAAGGCTGCAATGGCCGTGTTCCCACTAAACCAGTCCTCGCTAACTCTGAGTCAAAGTCAACAGTGACTGAATGTTGTGAGATACATTCTGAGTGCCTGGGCAGGCTTGAATAGCGATGGTTTTTAATGCTCATCCTCCCGGTGCAGTGTACTGCACTACTAATGCCCATGTTCCAAATACTGTATTGTGGTGCCAGTTTCAATCTTCTTTGATGTGTGATATTTAACAGTCCACTGATATAATTCAGGCTAACAAGCCAAAAGGACAACACTGGCTGTCTAACCTACAGAAGTGATGAAACAGTATTATTAACATGCTTTTAAGCTGATAGGATTTGAGTCATTATTATAAAATGCCTTCCAGATCCCTGAACTAGATTTAAAAATAAAACAAGTATGCTAAAAAACACAATGAACTTCCATGTTCAGCCTCCGTTGCATGTTCTTCAAAAGAGGTTCTAACTCCCTAAAAACTGCTTCTTGAGGAAGAGGAGAGAATAGTTATGAAGACACAAATTTTTGCCCTTTGAGAAAAGTGAACTCTTTAAATCATTCCTTTTTTCTAGTAATAGCTGACCTTTGCTGTCAGGGAAACTTGGGTTAGTATAGACCAAGTGCGAACATGGCACTCGTGCACAGTGGAGGAAAGTAGTAAAATCCACACCTAAAGCACACACTGTAAACCCCCCGCCTCTGCCAAGGATTTGTGCTGTAGGCAGGCAAAGGGAACAGCTGTGTGAAATTAACTATGGGCTGAGCATGTTAAAGCACCGCTCATCTGACAGACCTTCAGTCAAAAAACCTTTTCAGCCCAACCATTTTTCTTGAGTTTGGGGAGCAAGTGTCGTGTTTTTCAACCATGGGAAAAGCCTTGTTGCCTTCCAGAGCAGTGCATGTGCCTGCCATGCACTGATAAACCCCACTGAGGGCTGTGACACGTTCCAGCAGTTTGGATGGGCGGGGACTTCGGGTCAGGTTTAGCACCTCAGAGAGGGCTGCACTTCAGAGGTGTTCAGTTTGGCCCGTTCAGATTTCAAAGCTGAGGGGTGATTAGTTTTTTGTAAAAGACTGTATGTACCACCAAAAAACTTCCAGAGATCCTCAGCTGACAGAGAGGAGTAGAGAGTTCACTTTCCTTCTGAGCCACTGAAGTGCAGCTCTTGGTGCACAAATTCAGCCGCCACAAGACTCCAGATGCTCCTACTTAGCTGCTCTGGCACTTTAGCCCACTCAAAACAACTGAAAAGGATAGCCTGGAGCTGTGAGGACTGAATCACTTCCATAAAACAAATCTTACTAGGAGAGGGGAAGTCCTGTTACAAGAACCAGTAACTTACCAAGTTGTTGGCTCAGGAATGTATGTAAGATAGGTCAGGCTTGTTTGAAATACCTTCAGAGTGGGCTGGAGTCATGGATTTTCCAGTCACTCTAACTGCAAACACAGCTGTGCTTAAGGGAGGGCCTCGTTCTAAATGCTGCCAGTTAGGAGGCAGAGGCTGAGTTTATCAGCCTTTATACTGCCTGAACATATACCCTGGGAAACAAGGATGAAAACTCAAAGAGCCTTTTTAGCATCTCAGTGGAGCATTTGTAGAAGTTCCACCAAGACACAGGGTAAAAAAATTCCACTGTTCTTCCCCGCAGAGAACCAAGCTCAGGGAACTGACTTGTAGCAGCCTTTGTACTTGAGGCTCTCCATAGAAGACCAGCGCCCTGTCCTGAACCTCACTCATTTATCTTGCAAATGCACTTGGCAAATGAAAGGGAGCAGCACCAAATGTCTCTGTGATGTGGAAGAGGACAAGGAGCCACGTGTTATGTGGCTCGGTTGTCCCCCCACCTCACCTCACTCCACTAACCTCACACCAGCTAACTTTCACACCCCAGAGGGTAAAACATTCAGAAATAAAGAGAAGCCAGCCTCAACAGTGTGTGGCCTTTAATCCCCAAACATGCAGGCAACATGACATTGAAACAGTGAAATTAATAGTTAATGGCTGTTTCTTCCCTTCAACTAGTAACATAAATTTTTAAGGTTCAAGTCACGTTTGCTGTGCTACATATGGTTTCTCAGGATCGGCAATTCCATACGTGGCATTTCAGAGTGTAAGATGTATAACTATGTATAAAGGCATGTATATTTGATAAAACTATGTAGGAAGTACTGTGTAATTTCGTTTTCTTCAGCAAGGAGGGTCAGAAGATTGAACAGTTAAAAACACAAACTAAAAAAAACTGGTCATGTATTTGATTTCGTTTGCCTCTCTTCAGATGCAGGACTTTGTAGTCAGAGTCCTACCTACCCCGAAAGGACTTAACATCACTGAATCTGGAACCAACATCAGTAACAGCTTAGACACCCTCCGGTACCTCAGCTGAAATACACAGGAGATTTCAAAAGCAAAATTAAAGGTTAGTTTCTACAATTGTCTGCATAGTAACAACAAATTCTGCAGATACTCCAGGAAACCTTCACTATCTGCAATGTTCACTAAAAATAGAACAAACCTTAAAGTGACAATGTCTGTAGTAGCTCTGAAACTGTAACAGTAAAGAGTCACGTCTGCACTGCTAACTGTATGATATTCTCAGGTAGCCACATCTTCCCAACTGCTTCCCCACTGCCAAAAATCACACCTGAATGCAAGTTAACATTGAAGTTTTCAAACCCTTTTGCTCTACTGTTACAGATGCTGTTCTTTGACACCTCTTTACACTACTGAATTATTGGTTTCAAACACAAACTTTATAATTTTTATTATCTCATAGCCTACAACAGCAGTGAACTGTAAGAATAAGCCAGGTGCCTGTAAGAGCCATTCATTCTCACATTTTTCACCACTGAGAATGACTTAAAATACACAGGTCACGAGCATAAACTGATGCTTTACCAGCCTCAATTTCTTCCTCTCCACTATGGAATCACAGAGCTTAAATCCTTCCAAGTTCCCAACTCAAAAATGGAGAGAGCTTTCACAAAACAGTTTCTAAACAGAATTTGCTACTGGTCATGCTGTTCAAGAGTATACACGCAAATCTCAAATATCAGCACACAGGATTGCTTGACTTTCCTTTCTTTGCAATCTTGATATAGCTGGACCATCTTAAGGTTATATGCTCTCACATCTAGGCACAAAAATCAACACACAGGTTGTACATGCTGCTTTGTAAGTACACAGTAACTGAGGTCTGCTTGCAAAGGAATTTACACATCACTACCTCAAAAACAAGTTAACCGAGATCTTTGGTTTCACTCTGTTAAGTTGCAGTTAACTGTCCTCAGCTTGCCTGGCTTTTGAATAGACTGCAGTTACACAGAAACTGCAAAAATACTCTAAATGTGGCTACCACAAAGCATAGTGCCAAAAACTGAGCAGTTGTTGAATTGTACCCATTTCTACTTGACTCAAAAGCCTTTGAAAAAGCCCTCCAAAGCAGGTTTGTTTTCAAGCACCAGCTTGCTCCTCACAGCACCCCAATTTTCCTAACTTTTTCAACAGTTATCAAGCTGCCAGCCATTTTTCTATTGAAGACTATGTCACTTGTCAGAACAAGCCTTCCATGTGTAATTCATCACATCAGATACTGGCACTGAGATTAGGAAAAGAAGCCGGTTCAAAGACCAAGACAGAAGCAGCCGGTTAAAAAATGAAATTTTTCAAAGAATGCAAACTCATTTTCAAAGCAGGCACAAATTAAGCATACCACAGTTGTGATGCGTAAGCACCTATGGTGGCATGGTATTTAATCTTCCAGAAGACTGCTTATTACGCATCAATTTGGAATAGCACAGGAGTGGCTGGGTGCTAACATGACATCACTTATTATTATAACTTAATATCCCAACGGAAAAGATAAGAACACAGGAGATAGAGATATATGAGGATGCTAAAATTTGCATGGTGGTCCATGTAGAAGCAGTGGTTTTCCTACCCTACGCAACTTAACAGTAAAAGGAGGTCAAAAAGTGAGGAGCAGGAAGAAGGGGGACTGAAGACTTCAAGGCAGACAACAGAAATTACAGCCCTTGATAGTTTTATCTTCAGTGAGAGAAGACCTGAGAGGAGAGTGTAGCAGAGATTTCTCTTTACCGACACTGAAAATAAAGTAGAAATTATGCAAGCATTTAAGTAAGAGGTTTCAGGGAAGAGAGCAGGAAATACTCCGATACTCTGGCAATGTGCCCAATTTTGAACATGTAATTTCACTACTAAGTGAAAAAGGTCACTAAGAACTAGAGATCATCACATTGCTTCTCTGATACCATAAGCATCAGCATGAACCAATTATTAAGTCTTTCTACCAGGTGAAGCTGCAATTACATTTCAACTGAAACTCCTCTGTTCACTTGAAATGGGACAGAGATCTATCATAGAGCAGACTTCTACTTAACCAGAAGCTGACAGTAAGTTAGAGAAGATAGCAGTTTATAATCAAAGGATTACTTTGAAACTGCTTTAAAGTCCCCAAAGCAGGTAACTCAGGTCCTTTGGTAGCAATAGTTCTACCCCACAGCACACAGATCTGGACTTGCCATGTAGGAACTTTGCAGCCATTCACACAGAGACTCAGCACTGCCCAGGCAGCAGCAGCCAGCACCGACAGTGCAGTCTGCAAACAGCTGAATGTGTCCAACAATAAACACCTCAACCCTGAATAATGATTACACACCTTTAGCTCCTCCAATACCTACACAGCTCCAGCTTGCAGTGCATGTGCCTGCTCTATCTTAGGAACAGGTTTCCTTTAATGTGTCATATAAATCTGAAGGAAGGCAAGTGCAGCTGTTTGAGTCAGCTGCAGCAAGTTACATCAACAGTTTGTCAGTTCCTTACCAAATACGCTTCCACAAGAAACAATACAGCCAGTCTAGGGCAGATTTCTTTGCCTCTGAAGAATGACCTGAGATTTTCATCCACCTCCTTCTCCTAATCTAAAACTGACCCACCCGCTATTGCTAGTAAATAACATTTTCATTTAAACACTCAGATTTTAGTTTATTCATACACAGCAAAAGTTCCACCTGCATATTAAAAACAAACAGATTAGAAGTAAATGTTTTATTCTTCCAACTAAATTCCAGTACTACAAGGGCAGTAAAACAATGATACACTGAAAAATTGCAGCAATAAACATTTGTTAAAGACTGATAGAATAAATAAAAACTACAAAAATGAGAAATCATATAAACCCATTCTTAACCCCCAAAAAAGTCATGGAATACAGAAATGCCCTCCTTCACTATTTCACAGGCAGTACTGTGGGCTATTTGCTTAAAATTGTCCTGGGATTACATTCTAACTTAACTGTGGTTACAGCTTTGTTGTAGTGCACAGTTATGAAAACCACACTAACTTCAGTCAGAAGTGTCATTCTACATTTTTATTTACACAACCAGTGAAGGGCAACTTCTAGAACACCAGCTTTAATCCTTTACTTTTTCAAACTTATTAACATAAGAAGCCAAATCGTAATGATACAGCAAATGAGGCCACTGGTATTATTACAGGTAGCAAAGGTCCACATCCAGGTGGTACTGACATCAGGGAGCACTCCAAAACCAGTTGCTGCATAAGAGTGGTTGCCACTGACAAAAGCTTGAAATAACCTGTGTTCACAGGGGGAAAAAATATGGCATTGCTGCAAGTCTTTACTGGGACAGCTTGCAACAATAAAACTGGGTGTATAGGGCAGCCCACATATGCAGAAAGTGTGATTCATGAAACATCTGGAAAGAAAAAAGAACAAGAGTTAACAATGGACGTAGCAAATGGCAGTACCAAAACAAGCTTCAAAATTAAAAGCCAGCAGGCTACAGTTCTATATGTTTTAAACACCAGCTGCATTTCCTCTTGCACCCTCCTTTCAACCTCAGTGTTCCATATTATCAATTTCAAGTATTTTACCTTGGGGCCTAGCTGAAGCTTAACAAACAACAGCCATTTAAATTATTGAACATTTGGTAATTCAATGCTGCTACAGGGGCCAGAAGAAATAGATACTCACAACTGGCAGGCTGTTCTCCATATCGTCGCATGATTTGATCATGCGTGAACTTCACAAATGCGTCATATTGTTCTGCAAGGATGAAGCATTAGAAGTGTATTACCTCACGCTGAAAAATACTCAGGGCTAATTTTTATACACAGAAATCATGTAAGTTAAACACACACCCACTAACAGTAGTTTTAAGTGACGTTACACAGTTCATAGCTGTCATTTCCTTTTTATCCCCCAGAACAACAATGCAGCATGTCCCCTTAATTGAAAGGCTTCCCCTTACAAACTGCTGTAAAGATGGCTATATGCTTGAAGAGAATTATGCTGCACATAAACAAAGACCTCAATATACCTAACTCCTGCTGAGTGTCACACACTGAATTTTGAAGTAATGAAGTGTGGCCATTTCACAGATCCATAATGGGGGCGGAGTAGTTAAGGGAAACATGGCATTAAGGTCAGTGCTATTGTTGGAAACAATTTCTTTGCTCCTATCACTACCAGATGTGAGAAAATTAATTCAATGAAATGGGAACACAGAAGTACAGGAAAGGGATTTGCTACAGAGTTAGAAATTCTTTTTGGTTACCACCAGAAAATCAAAAGCAAACAAGAAACTGAAAGGATGAAATGCTAAGTGACTAACACTGAGTAATTCCAACCACAAAAGCAGCAACTATAAGAGACATATAGTTGACTGTGGACTGCATGAAAACAGCTACTGTGTCATCTGAAATGAAATTTAGATATGAAACACACTAATTTGGCTTTGAACTAAGAACTATTATTTCCCAGAAAGGTTACTCTTTCTATACACACATACATACAAATACATTTGCAATATTTTATTCAGTTTTCATATTGCACTCATCAGCAGGATATCACCTTTCAGAATTAGGAAATTGAACAAGGAGAGTAATATCTACCAGATGCCGCTCCTCTCCATTCCCCTTCCTCCCTTGTGGAAAAATACATGTGCAGCAATGTGGGGTGTTCTGAGAAAAGGGCAAGGTCAAAGAAGGCAATCTTCAACCAAAAATGCAGTTAGATTTGTAGTGGTTCCTAGTCCCACAGGTTTGCCCCATTTAAGTCCCCATCCTCTTGCAGGGATGAGCTTCACCTTTGAAGTAAACAGGGTATCAGTAATCAGCAAGTAGTGCAGCAGCAGCCCAAAGTACGGATCGGACCCAAAGATCTAAGGACAGTCATCCCTGACCAAGGGGGCCCAGGGTCACGGCAGCCAGTTCCCCTCTGCCCACAAGCAGGACCTGTTTCACTGCAGTTCTGACCAACAGCTTTTCAGCAGCCATGCAAGGACTTTAGCAAACAACAAAATAACACAAAGAGTAGACTGAAGGATCTGTTGCCCAGAAACCATTTCAAAAAATAACAGCAACTAGAACATTTCCTAAAAGTATGGGTTAAAGGCCAGAAATGAGCTTGCAAACTGTCTTCTTTAAAGCTGTAAGTCAACATACACAGCCACTCCGTAACAACATCTTTGTCAGAACCAGGGCTTTGCAAATTTTAAAAAATCCACAGTTACTAAAAAGCCCCTTTCTCGGGGTGGTCAGATTCAGAAGTTAACCAATCCAAAGGTAATAGCAACCTACAGTGAACAATTTGAAAATTTAAGTGAACACTTGTAAAGATACTTACATCACTGTCATCCTGTATCATATACACCCTGTTTTAGGTCAAAAGGTGGCTAAATGACATGAAATACAAATATACTATACTCTTGACCTTTACTGTAAAAGACTTGTTTTTCACAGATTTTAGAAAACCTTTCAAGCTAGTGTTCCACTTAGCCCCTTGAAAACCCAAGTTCATGCTAACACAGCAGTTTCAGGTAACAGGCAGGAACAGAAATCAGGGCATTACAGTGATCTGAGTTTTCCATTTACCAAATGCTCATTCTGCATGAAAAGCAACTTTACTCACAAAGAACATGGGAGAAGAAAAGAATAGACAGTACCTGGCTAACTACCTATAAGACAACTGTGATTCAGAAAGTAATAAGGTAAATATCTGAGATGCAAATACTCAGTTAAGTCACTTGAAAGAAGCTATTCAGTTGAGATTTATTATGGAATTTCCAGTTACACTTCCATTGACTCCACTTTTGTAAGAATGAGTATCACCTTACTGCACAAAGTTTAGAAAAGCAAATAACCATTCTATCAGGAGACAAACATAACTGGCCTTCTATGTAACGAATTTCTGAAGTCTTTTGGCAGTCTCTAAATTCCCATATAATGCTGAAAATGTATTACTGGCTTAGCATATGAGATGCAGAAATGTGATCTTCCTAATTCCTCTTTTGGTGAGCACCATCATAAGAACGAGCGAACCTAACTCATCTCACTAAACCACAATTCCCCAGATGGAATTCAATCCCCTCCCTTCCCAAAAACAAAAACGTTGCCCTTTGGGACTATAAGATGGAGCACATATAAGAACTTGACAAAGGGGTTTCCTGCTTGTAAAGTTTCTACAAGTTTCTACTCAGAATATGTCTGGAACAATGTAAATCTATCTGGTCTTCAAACAGTTAAGAACCCTGCTGAATGAAATACATTTAGGAGAATACAAGAATTGACCCAATTCCTAACATACATAAATTAGGAGAAAAAAGTTCTACTGGGTCCTGATTCATCAGTTTGAAGCAGGTTAAAAACACAGAAACGGAACACTAGGACCAAAGCAACAGAAGTGCTCAGAATTCTAGTTATAACAGTAAATAGGTTTAGATTTAAAAGTGATTTAGAACTATAGAAATTCCTCACACAGAAATGGCAGCACAAGTGCCGAACATGAACAGAATTTCAGGTGCAGAGACAGCATCATCAGAGATAACCCCCAAGCCTGACACAGGTCTGATGACTTTCTGCACAGGCATGCCTGTAGAAGATTTTATTCCCACACCTGAAGAGATCTACAAACTTGAGGTGTTCTGAGGTGTTTCCAGGTGGGAAGTAGAACAGCTCTAGGTAATCAAAAGCAAGTCTGCTGCCAAACAGTACACTCAGATGTTCATTATAATCACACTAAATATTAAATTAGACACGAAAACATACTGTGAAGGCACCTAACTTTGAATGTACCAGAATTTAGGTGCTCAAATGTGAGCAAGAGGCTTAGAAGGACTTCAAAAACTGAAGAAAGGTCACATTTACAATGGTGACATTAACATGATCCTTTATGGCAAGATAAGTTGGCATCAAGCACCAAAAATTTCTGCTGAATGGTGTGAAATACAACGATTTAACATGGAGCATCAGAAATGCAGTTCAACTGACTCTCAGTAAGATATCAAACACTGCTGGCAGCAGTGTAATGGTAAGTACTGGGAAGAGAAAGGGAAATCTTAGGTACTGTCATTTTGCCAAATTCCAGAAAAAGGAAGTCAGTTCCCAAGCAGGGAAAAAAAAAACAAAACAGTCCTTTCACAAAGAGCTCTTAAGGCAGTAGAATAGAAAGTCTTTCTGGGAAAAAAAAAAGGAGGAGGAAATGATCAATTCAGACATGATAGCAAGAGAAAGTTCTAACTGAAATAAAACCACTGTTTTCACTGATTAGTAATACCCAGGAGTCATAGTTTCTAGCCAAAGCAGCACAGAAGGAAAAAAGGGAGTAAACATCGTTTTTTCTGTTCTGTATGCAACCCCATTCCTTTATCAGATTAGGTCAGAAAAAAAAATGCACTTTAACACAAAAATAAGAAAAAGTTTTAAGCTTTCAAACCCACTCTAACACATTATTCTGAACTGGATGATACCTGCAAGTTTTGTGGTCAAAATTTCTTCATACTCTTCACGGATTTTCTCTTCACGTTCTTTCAGCAAACGTTCACAGATCATTCCAACTTGTCTGAGAGTAAACAGGGGCTGTTCTTTTTTCAATGGTGATGATGCTGCAGATGAAGTACCTAAGATGAAATATTTGGGCATACCAATTTACAAGTAGATCAGAACCATTTTTATAATCAGTTTTCTTCACATCTTTTACATTAGAGGCACTTTACAAAATATTTGGAGAAATCTTTCTCTGCTATTTGAACCTCCTCATTACTACTGAAGTAGAACTGGACACTCAAAAGGAGCACATCTGCAATGGACAACAAGCACAGCTATCAAAACACAAAAAGTGTTACACAAACACTGTTAACACCATTTATGTACAAATTTAAGCGTCTGTTTTATATAAAAATTACAGTACAGTACACTGGTGCAAAGACAGCTGCTTCGCAAAAGCCTGTTACAATATCAGTGACAGCAGGACAGTCTCTTGAAAACAATGCCAGCTTTGTGTCCTATCAATCCTTAAAATGAGAAGCTGTCATCTTCCAGATCAATGCTAGGATCAACCAAAAAAAAGCAGCAGTAACTGGTGAGAATGTGCCATAAACCACCAGGTGATTAGAAAAAAATATTTACACAGTCTAAAAACACACAGAAAAATTACACAGAATTTTCTGAGTACCTGGCAGGGCTGGTCCAGTAAGGAGAAATGCATGTGGCTGTGCATCAGTAGAACAACAAGGATCTGTCTGCTGGAAGCTATTTTCTAAATGTCTTCTCTTCTGCATGCGTTTGTACTCCTGTTTTATGTTGTACAGAATTTGTTCTAAAAAAAGGAGAAAAAAAGCCTAAAATAATTACATTTCACCATTTTGCTTGATTTCCACTCAAACATCAAAATGCTGTACACAAATAACAGATGACAGTAGACAGACAGACTCTTAAAACCCACTATGTTTTACCCAAGACATATACAATTAAACTACTTAAAAGAAATGTAACCCATACTGTTTTTATCAGAATACAAGCAAAAACATTATTAGTTAAGGTCAAATACGGGTACCAGAGTACTGATAACAAAAATGAACAGCATCCTAAAATTTAGAAGCTACTAACTATACAATACACATGGATAAAAACTTGGCTATGAAACTTATACTGGTATTAATTATCTTCCCTTCATACATTTAATTTACAAGCATCTTTATCCCCCACACTCATATAGTTAATGGTAACAAAAGACTCTAGAATAAAACATCCACATGAAATACCATTCCTCTCTGTAGGTTTAGTGGCCTACAGGCAGCACAGTGAAGAAGAAAACACAATTAGACAATAACCGTAAAGCACCTTCTGCTTTAAATATCAAAGAATTGGAAACTGACAGGCAAAATACAAAAGCCTTCCACAACATTTTTGACAGCCTCAGGTCTATCCAAATAAACACAATGGATGGATCAATAGTCTCTTTTAAAAGAATATGGCAATATGTAGGTCAGCATTTGATTACATTAACTGAAATACAGCAAATTATTCTAATAATCTTATCCGCATTGTAGAATGACAAGAGGAAAAGCAACCCTTGCAACAGAACTACCAATCCTGCATGCCTTCTCTCTGGAATTTCATGTAGCAAATGGCTCTCAGGTGCATTAGTAGCCTAACTGCATATCCTCCAACAATGTAAAACATTAAAGAAAAAAAAGTAATTTTCTACTTTTTAAGGAGACCTTCCCATAAAGTGCTCACAAAAACGCTCACATGCCTTTAAAAAAAAAAAATAAAAATCCCTACAGGGTTGGTTTCCAATGAGACTTCTGAACTTTTTGGCAAAGACAGCTTTCCAAAAGTGAGATACATAAAAATCCATGTGATGGTGTCAGAGTTGCAAAGGACTCCACTCAGAACCTTCCCATTTCTGTTCTGCTTTTGCTAATACAATACCATGAAAACTTCTGAACTCATTTTCATGTCTGTAATCCCTGTGCGGGGAGAGAACACTGTTTCAACTCAACAGGAATATCAGCATTTTCAGCAAAGGAGCTTCTTGGATTTTGACCACTGATTAAGGCCTTTTTACCCCTTCAGTCCCATGCCTGCAGTTGTACAATTTTCAACTCCCTAAGAGATGGTCAGTATCTTGGCTCAAAGCAGCAGCAAATGCAGACGACATAATAAGGCAGCAGAGCAAGTAAGAGAAGGAAACTAAGAGAAAGTGGGGAGAAAAGTACTTGGGAGGGCTGGAGGATTCCTACTTTTTCTACAAGATACATACACTCCAGCATGGTACACAGATGCATACATTGTGTTAAACCAAGATGGAGTCAGGCTTTCAAAATTAAACAGAATCCCACCTTGAGAATTTGTCAGGTGCATACACACACCAGCCAGAGAATGGCCCTGCAACATTTTTACTCAGTGGCATTATGGTGCTAGAACAGTACTCCTCAAAATCAAGTGCTGTTCTACCTAAAGTGATCCTGCATAATTTTCAGTGGGAACCAAATTACCTCATGAAACTACACCTGTCCTAACACATGTCTACACTACGAGAAACATGACTGCACACAATCACACTGTATTTGCTTTAACTGAAAAACAAAACAGACCATGTCCATCCTTCACTACAACTACATCATCTTGGGCATACTTTACAAATCCCTTATGAAAAACATCAGGCAAATTTCAGGTGTAAAACTTGGATAAAAATCTTCTCTACAGCTCTCCTTTGTGTTATCTTTATGCAGAAACATTCTCAAACCACATTAACCACCAAAATCATGAAGGATAAAAAAAGTAAACAGATTCTGGTCAATTGAGAAAACCACAACAGTTAAATCAACAATCATCAGCCAGGTTTCCTCTAATGACCCCTGGAAATTAAACAGGGAATAATTTAGATAAAATGTTAAAATACCAGCCAGAATAGAAGGAGCAAAAGCAATAGTGTATGTGTGTGGGGAAACTGGGAAAGGAGGCAGAAAAATCAGGTACTGACTTTGGGAAAAGAGTTACAACTAGATTAAAAAAGGAAGATTTGTGCACCAAAGAGACATTATTCTGTTCCAAATTATACTGAATTGTGGACAAAGAAGTCTCAATTATATTACAGCAATTTCATCTACTTCTAATTTGGCAACACTTTTTAACTTGCGACCTTCAAATCTTGCTCTGAAAATCAAAAATCTCCAGAAATGCCACTGACAGATACACTGGGAGATCCCTGTCCTGGCAAAATCACTTTGACAGTCAGTTTGTGTTACTATGACTTCAGGTAAAGGTATAGAACTAAACCAAGTGGGACAGAGGAAGGGACTATTTAAACATGACACTGCCTATATCACAAACAGCAACCAGGAGAAAAAAATCCTGAAATGTTAAGGCCTGACTGAACACTTGTTAAGCATGTATGTAACTTGGTTTGGTAAACAATATTCCTCTATTCAGACTAACTTAGGAGATTTAGGGCTCAGCACAGAGAACTGGACTACAAGCTGTATCCAGTACCTTGCTGATAGCAGGCAAGGTGACTGTGAGAATGACTCAGCTCATAATTCCCCATTTATAAAATGGAGATTAACACTCAAGAAACACAAGTTTAATGTAGAATCAAACTTTCAATGACTTCTCATATGAATGATTAGACCAGGAATGCTTCAAAGGAAACAGGCACATTTTTGCATCAGCAAAGACTGAGTAGACATTTTTATTAACTTACAGTGGCATAAAATCTTTGACTTTAAAGGAAACTGCTCCACTGTGAAATGTAAGACTGCAAATATTTATGACTCATTTTTGATGAAAATCTGAAAGCCAAATTAAAATAATCTAGTACAGTAAGAAAAGTTGTTTAAATGCACTAAGTTACTTCTGTCGTTTACAGTTCTGCTTCATAAATCCCCAAAAATATACAGAAAACATTTTATAGCATCTCAGCACTTGCAAGAAGCCATGAAATATTAATGCAGTGCAAACCAGACGACTTTTGAACAACACCTATATAGCAGACATCTAACTGGAAAGACCTTTAAAACTCTGGCCCAATTAAACAAAGCTTAAGAGTGAGCAGATCCAACCTAGTTTTGCTTCCAGAAAACATTCCTGCCTCTTCAAGATCAGTTTCTTAACCTCTCTTTCTTCCAATTAGCTCTGACTATTCTCTCTGCAGTTGACAACTGCATTAATATGTGTATTTAACTGGTGTCAAACACATGACAGGGGTTTTTTATGTGTTCCTCAATGTAGTGGCCCAAACTGTCCTTTTCAACAATAACGTGCATTTTAATTAACAAATCATTTTATATAAAAAACCCTAGAATTTGAAAGTACACTCATTAAAGAAAATCTAGTCTACGTGAGCTTCTCTAGGACTATAAAACTGAAGTGTCAACTTGAATACATATATTACAACTTATTAGGCATTTTAAATAAAGACTTTCATCCACATTATATGTGTCAAAGTTCAAATCAGACTCTGTACGTCAAACAGTGATTTCATATGAGATAACAAGAAGGAATGTATTTAATATGATCAAACATACATCACTGTGACCTAACCCCAGTTTCTTTTTAATTTCACTTTATCCCCTGTACTCAGTGTTTCCTTATTGGTTACAGATGCCTCTGAAGGCACAGAGCTATTTAACAGGAAAGACCAGGCAGAGGTGCTAAAGGTGAAAATTAAGGCTTGCTGAATCTGGAGTAGCAGTAAGAAAAAGCCACACTCCTAACACATGAAATGAGTAAGTACTTCATAAATGAACTTTCAAATTCAAGATGACTATGAATTGACCAGGAAACTGTTTTATGCCCCCTTCTTCTCCTTCAAGTTCAAGGCAAAGATAAAGAATGATAAACAAGAATTGCTATTGTCTCACCATAACCACTGAATTCACCAGGGATTCAGTCAAATATACCTCAATATATTGAAATGCACAGATATCTTTTCTTTTTATCCAGAGCTGTGTACTGAGAACATAAAGTTGAATACACAGGTTCATAAAATATTGCATTAAGGAGGAAAGCATTCACATCAGTTTTCTTTCAGAACTTGAGATGTAATTCGGAGAAGGAAGATTTCCCAATGAGGAGAGGATGAAATGTGAAGGGTACAAATCAGAGTTTGACACCTGAAATGTGATCTGCCACACTAACTGATTACAAAGCCAAATACTCATTTCCAAGGAGTGATGTAGTCTTCTAACTTCCTCTAATTCATGATAAAAAGTCAAGAATATTTTTCAGAATTCTGTCATCTAATTACTTCATCCTGACCTGTAATTACCTAGAAATTATGTACAAAGGAAACAGCAGTTCAACGTGAAAAGGTAAAAAGGCAAACAATTATTTTCTCCGTTTTAATAACTGCTTATCAACTATGAAGGTGCTGATTGTTTCTCCCAAAGGATTTTTTTCTTTTGGCTTGATTTTTTAACTAGCAATCTCATCTCAGTTCCTGGCTTCTCTCATTTAGCTGAAGGAAAATTCTGCAAAACACACAGGAAGGTGACTCAATAGGCTGAAATCAGAGTAGCAGTTTTCCTGGCCTGAAATGGAACCTTAAGCTCAGGTTTCAGTTGCAATGTCACTATTCGACATACCCATTCAAACTTGAACCATGCCTGAGATTTCTTCTAAGTAATCAATCAAATGCTATCCTGATGTCAGCAGCATGCATCTGCAGGGATTTCAGCTTCTGTTGAAGCAAAACTGTTCCACTGTCCCTAGTTCGAATTAATGTATAACATTTCTATCAGGCCTTCGCCCTTATTCAACATCTAGGTGATGCTACCACATTCCCAGTTTTGGTTTCCCCCCCAGACTACTGACAGAATGTTAATTTTAAGATGCCACCTTCCCTTAAGGGCAGCACTGCAGCAGAGCAATAGGTAACAGTATAGCTCCTTTTTTTTTATCTACTTAACCAGGGAATTCACAGGCACAGACAGGAATTACAACCACCCAGCTAGTCCTCTTACTCTCTTGCTTTGGTCACAGATATCAACCACTCCACTTCAGCTTCTTAATCAGGCATGGTCTGTTAAGACTCCAGTAACAGAATGTATACTTTTGGAAACCATGCTCACCTTCAGAGGAGCATGCTTAAGCCCGAGAGAGAACACTGATAATGGGTACACACTGACACTCCACAGCCACCGCCTGTAGCTACAGAACGGGCAGGCACAGCTCATAATGGGCTCTGGGGCACAGAGCAGGCCACCTCACCAGACCCCATTACTCAAGACTTCAGGCTGACGACGGTTCTGGTCCTCCCACAACATTCTGGATGCTCACATATGCATTAGCTTATTCTGCAAATGTGTTATGTCAGGAAATCCTAGTTCGCCTGATCAAGGGTTTGAGGAATGAAAAATAAATCAAGCAATGCAAAATGTATTAGACACAGCAATTAGACCTTTCCCTTCACATAAAAAATTGTCACATTGCATTTTTCAGACTTGCCACTGAAACAAAAAACTGCTTCAACATTTTATGACACCTACAACCAAGGGTATTTAACATTTATAATCACCACAGGCATCTATACAGAAATTTCTCATATAAATTAAATTATCAAGTCCAGATGCAGTTATTACGTGACTTTTTTTAAGGGCTGGGAATGTTTTGTTTTTTAAAATCCTAATGATTTCTGCAATACTGGAGCACAATGAGAAACTTGGCATCTCACCAAGATAATTTAGCAATAAATACACATGTGGATAAATGTTAACAAAACAGAAATTAAGCAGAAGAGATGCAGCACTACTAATATGTCACATTCCAAAGCCACTAGATCTGTTCAGTTAAAAGCCAAACCTGGACTTGGCCACCGCCTGACCAAGTTTCAGACAGAAGTAGTTCAGTTTGCTCAAGAGGGCAACTCAAAGGTCATAGGAGGACAGCTTCTAGGGAAGGCTAACAGTTCTTCCTATTCAAAAAGATCAAAATCATTTTCTTGCAATAACTTTGAAAATCTGTGTCAATTAGATCAATTTTTTCCAGACTATTCTCTGAAAGAAAAAGGCATACATTAAAGGCAAATTTATCTACCTACTGTTTGTGAAGAGTCCCTCGTGAGAGAGGGATTCTTAAAGTCAACTCCCTTTGCCATCTTTAACTAGGGATATTTGACATACAACTTCCCTTAGAGCGGTAAATACCAATTAGGCATACTCATTACTAAATACTGCGTAAATTCAATAGTTTCCATATTCTGTCAAACTTTTGACAATATCTCTGCTTGGATTTCAACCAGTGACCTGAGCTGAAGGTCCATCCACTACAGTTTTTGGTTTGCAACACTAGTTAGTTGATGGGGAAGTGTTGAAGCAGATGTTTCAGATGGAGGAAAAACTGCACATGCAAAATTTGTGGATTTTTAAGTGATTTCATGATTGGTTTGTAAATACAACATTCTTTTTGATTGTATAAAGTTCTACTTGCAAGTTAACCTCTGATTTTGGATGGAGTGTGAAAAAAGCTACCGATCTCAGTTTGTCTTTGTAGTTACTATGGACCAGGAATTAGGAGATTTAAATCCCTAAGGTCAACACTATCCTCTCCCATTTCCACCCCTCCCCAATTCTTTGGGCTGTATTTCCCACTGTAACGTCAATCTCAGAAATAGCCAGACAGGCAGGCTTTAAACAACTGACCTGCCTTTCAATTTAAAAAAAAATAAGTGTAGTTTATTCTCTTTTTCTCCCCACTTCCAAACATAATCTTTCACCAGGGTAAAGATGCAAACAAGGGCTCCAAAACATCCAGCAGAGAACAGAAAAATAATTTTGCCACTGCTTTCTCCTTTCACCCTCTAAAATTCATTTAACAACTTTCAAACAGTACAGCATCCTTTGGACTCCAGAGGAAACCCAACAAGTGTAATGGATTATGCACAGGTATCCAGACCCAAGTACAGTTATTCTGATATACGGAACAGTCTCATTTTTATCTAGAACTTACATGAAACTAAAACTCATCTCTAGTATTCAAGCATTAGAAAAATTCTTAGAAGAGCCACTCTTTCAAAACTAAACCAGTTATATGCCATGCAGGCATGTTCTGTATTGCTTATAGTGAACACAGTTTTAAAAATACCATTCTACATGCAAAAAATGGTATTCAAAAATTAGCAAACATACTCAAGAGCATGCTCAAGCCAGTAAGCGCAATTCCACAGCAAGTATAGCCTGTAAAGCCACAATTACAGTTTGGCTGCAAAATTCACCGACAAACTGGAAGTGACCTAACAGCTGTTCAAATAACCACAAAATATTAAAACATTCTTGTGAGAGATAAGTTTCATCTTGAATAAGCCTACCCTCCCTCAAACAGACATATTGCTTATTTGACTATGACCACCCTATACAGACAGCTGTTTTCTCATCTGACTACCAAACTGTATTCTCAGTTCTTAGCATACTCCTCAATCAATCTGTATTCTGCTTCCAGATAATTCTTTTTTGAAATCATGAACGATGTGGTAAGAAGTCCTGGTGCTGATGTAGTCTCCACTAGGTGAAGTTAAACACTACCAGAACAAAGTATCAGATAAAAGATAAATATTTAAGGATGAATTTAAAATGAAGTATAAGCATCAGGTTCTATATCCAGAGCTCTGATTTCATATGACCCTTAATTTTCATTAAACAAAATTCAGACAGACACTTTTTAAGTGCTGGAAATCTGAAAAAACTGTAAGTGAAGTCAACTGAATTCTGGCTATTGTTAATAAATTTCCCAACACAAAACGGTGACTCACTTGGGTTAAATCAGACTGGAATTCTTTTCACACACAGAGCAAGATTTATCTGACCCTAATGTAGACATCTGCATGTTTACATGGTCATGTAAACTCAGTTTACAGTCAATGGAAAGCAATACATATTTCTGCAGCACACTTTGCCTCACCCTCTATCAGAGCTCTAGAATAAACCATCTGTTTCTTCCAAATGACTGTCAAGAAAACTACAAACTATTAGGTCAGACGTACATTTACAAAATTAGACGAGATGAATCCCACACAATCTTTCCAGCGGCCCCTTTAAAATTATAATCTCTCTTTTGCTCACTGACGGTCAAAATGAAATATACACAATGTGGTAATAGCCCCAAATTCAACTGAAAGTAAACATAAGCAAGCTGGTTAACAGACACATTTTTACCAGCATGGTATAAAGGTTTTTTTTCCTGTAACAGAAACCAAACAGGGAGTTTTTCAGGCAGACCCGTGTAAACATGCACAACTTATAAATGCTTCAAGTTTTGCCCAGGAGCATTCAAGCACTGTAAGAAACATTTTGATTTACTGTCCTTCACTCTTCATTATATTATACCAACAGTTTACATACAATACCTCCTTGTCTGTACAGAATTACCTTTTCATATGGAATACCACCTGCACCTCTGATTTTCTAGGGAGATAATGAGGCCTGTATTTGCTCAATTTCATAACATTCCAGTTTTAAACCCTTCAGAATCATTAAGATAGGAGTTTAGGTACTACCTCAAATACTGCTGTAGGTTGTCTCTACTGAAAACCTTATTGATTTGTCTCCTTTCAGCAACATATAATTACTGGTCAGACAATATTTATATTAAGTATTCATAACCTAAGCTTTCCAAATCCCAGAGAAAGAAGCCAAAAGAAATCTTGCAAAGAAACATTTATACTCTAAAAGAATCAAATTAATTCTGATTTCAAACATCTATCTCAAAATAAGGCATGCAATGCCTCACTGTACCAGGGAGTGCCATCCATCACAACTCTCATCCCAGACCGCTGACTCATTCAAGATCTTTTCCTAGAGGTTCAAAAAAATATCAAGGCACTGATGCCAACTTTAACTCTGTATGCGCTCTATATACTTTGTCCACGGCAATTTTCTATTACTTGATTAAAACCTGTGAAAAAACGTGTTCTGCGGTACAGTTTTCAGAACTAAGAATGCTGAAACATGGCCCTGTCCTACGTGGAGAAGATGGCAACTTGAAAATACATCCAAACTTACTGCCTGGTAACCTGGAGGCAACTTTTGTTATAAAAGGGAGGACCGAATGCAAGAGCGGAAGGAATTCTGCTGCAACAACTGCAGAGGGGTTTTCTCCCTGCACACAAAGGACACGGATGCATCCACACCTCGGCGCTGGAGCCGTCCCTGGCCGCGAGCAGCGCCGTCCCTGAGAGCACGGCTGGAACCTGCCCAGGGCGCTCACCGTGCCACGGGCACATCACTCCTGCGGGCCCGGACAACACTCACCCCCGTCTCTCCCTACTCGCTGCTAAAAAGAGCTCGGTTGGCTTTTAATGGACGACCATTACACAAGCAGACCTGGCGCTTTTAGGGCCGCGGTTGACTCATCTCCGCCCGGTTAAGAATGTAAAAGGGTTTCGCTCTCGCCCTGCGTCTCCCAGACGTGGAGACCGCCCGGTTCCATTTTATCTGCCCTAAAGGCAACTCTCACCCTTCCACACAACCGCCTTCAACGCTCACATCTCCTACGGAACTTTAAGGATGCCACAGAAGGGGTCATCCGGGACGGCGGCCCGCATTAAGGGACTGGGAGCGGAACTACCCCTTTGTTTTATCCGCTTTTCCCTTTTCCCACTGGCGTTTTGCGGGTGATGGATGACAGGCCGCCCTCCAGCTCCCTCCCTCCCTTCCCCCACGATATCTGAGCAAGGGGAGGAGGAGGAGGAGGTGCCGCCGCCTCGACCCACCGATAATGGCTGCGAGGAAGGGATTGATGGGGGCCCTCTGCCGACTCTCCCGACCCCAGCCCCACCTCGGTCACTCCCCCAGCCCCTGCCGCCCCACGGCGTTCCCACAGCTCGACTCTCCTTCCCACATCCAGGCACCCGTGGAACAGGAGGAGGAAAAAAAGAAAAAATAAAAAAAAAAGGCCGGCCTCCCCCTTTCCTAGGACAGACCTGCCCCTCCGCCCAGCACACCCATCCCCTTCCCCTTCTCCCGCTCGGGTCCCCATTTCCAGTCTCCCCCCCGCCTCCGCCGACCCCTTTCCTATGGCCACCCGCCCGCACCGGCTCAACCCGCCCCCCCTTCTTCCTCCCCGTCCCTCCTCCTCCCCCTCTCCTGCTGCAAACGGCCATTTCTATTGTGTCTCTCGGTGCCAAGCCGAGCAGGGATCGCCCCGGCCGCTGCCAGCCGCACAGCCCGGCAGAAAATGGCTGGAGGGGGACGCCAGACCCATCCAACCTCCCCTCTTCTCCCCCTCCTCCTGGCTCCCCGGCCCCCTCCCCGCCCAAGTGCCCCGGGAAAGGGGGGCTGCGGGCACGGGGGTGCCGCGTCCCTCACCTGTGGTGAGCCGGGACGACACCTCTCCGAAGGGCGAGGGCTCCATGCGCAGGTATTTCTGCGGGGAGGAGGCGGCGGCGGCGAAGGAGGAGGAGGAGGCGGCCGAGGCCGGGGCTGACAATGGCGCACATCGCCTCCGCTTCGGGGACGCCGGGCTCAGCAGAGGGTCAAAATCCAGAGTCCTTTTCAAAGTGGCGCCGCAAGCCATGGCGCGGGGCGGCCGAGGGGGCTCGGAGCGAGGGGCGGCGGAGACGGCGGTGGGAGCAGCAGCAGCAGCCGGCCCTGCCCAGAGGCGCCTTCCCCGCTGTCTGGGGCGGGCTGGGGGGGAGGGAAGGGAAAGGAGGGGGCGGCTGCGTCAGGGCCGCCTCCGCCGCCTCCCCGCCGGCCTCTCTCTGGGGAGCGGCCCCGGCAGCGGCAGCAGCAGCCCTGGCTTGGTCCGGCTGGCTCTCCGCTCTCCCCGCCCGCTCCGCCCTGCCCGGCCGGGACAAATTCCGCCCG
>JAWWMO010000121.1:79334728-79358486 GCA_035047845.1 Dendrocincla fuliginosa | reverse complement strand
TGCGGGGCGATGGCGGCGGCGGGGCCCGGGCGGCGGCGATGGCGGCGATGGCGCTCCCGGCCGTAACCCCCGCACCAGCAATATGGCGTCAACAACAACGCCGCCGGTTCAAACGCCAGCCCCCCCCGCCGCCGAGGCTCACGGGACTCGTGGTTTCCCCGCCCCGCCCCCGCCGCTCAGACACCGCGCGGCTCCCGCGGAGCCGGGACTACAACTCCCGGCGTGCCCCGCGCCGGCGGCACCGGCTTCCGGGTTCTGGTTTAAATCCCCCCTGGGAGGGTGCGGGATGGGGTGTGGGGTGGAGGGCGCGGCGGGACCCCGGGGAAGGGGTGAGGGGCTCCCGTCGGGATCCTGGGAATGGATGAGGGGCTCCCGTCGGGACCGCGGGCACACAAAGGCGGGGAAGAGCCCTGCGGGCCTCCCTGGGTGCGTCGCGTCCGCGCGTCGTTTGTCTGCATGCGGAATAGGGGCAAAGTGCGTTCCGCGGCCCCCGTGGCGGGGGCAGAGCAGGGGGCGTGCGGGAGCTGGAGGTGACAGCTGGGGACACGGCAGGGAAGGCCTCGCGGTGTCGGGAGCGGTCTCGGGGGGTAACCGGCTGGTTTCCCCGCGGTTGCATAAAGGGCGTTCTTGCTTAAGGAGGGCGGTGAGGGAAGAGGCTCAAAGATCTGTAGAGCTGCTTGTGGGAAGTGCACGGCTCCTTCCTGTGCAGCTTCCTGGTTGAAGTAAGCCGTGTTGCGGTTCGACCCGATGGAAAAAGCTAACAGAGGCTGATAGCCCCCCCCCCCAAATATATGTGCCTTTTAGCTTTTCTGTATCTAATCCTCTTAATTTAACCATGAACGTAAAGACAGGTTGTCCTTGGAAGATAAAGCGATGAATATGCCCTCGTAAAATTTTAACACCTTGGTGTTTTTTGATTGTATTCTGAAATGTAAGCTGGGCTTTCTTTAGTGGCATAAAAGTCCCACAAACCTTACCATCATTTGGAAGCTGGATTTGCTGTATACACGCTTGGTGTGTGGCATATATTATGAATTAAGCCATAGTGGCACCTAGTCAGTCTGAACACACGTGTGCCTGTGCTGTCAGTGTGGTTGTGCTGCTCTTAGCGTGGTGGGATGACCTAGCAGAACCTTTCTGCCCAGCAAATGATTTGCTCTCTGTGACAGGTAGCTCATGACAGTGTTGGAGCAATTGGGTGCAATTCACCCGATGTTTGCCTGAGTTGCCTGGGCCTAAAACTAATTATGGAAAATAGCTGAATGATTCCTCTGCTGTGAGCTTTTCCACTGCAGAGGAAGTACCTGGAGTATTTCCTTGGAAAGGAGGATGCTTATAAGCCTTTCTAACACTTAAGACAAGTTCTGATTCTCCATAGCAAGACTCAGGAAATGTACTGATGTCATTACAGTCTTTTAATTGTCCTACTGTTACTATACCGGTAATACTACTTCTGTGGACACTCTTCTGTGCAATAATGATGTCTGGTTTTCCATTCATTTAATTCTTCATTTCCATTACATTTCCCTAAGCTGATAAGTTTCCCTGTGTTCAGGCGTCATTGTTGAGTACTCTTACCAAGCACTTCAACCAGCAAGACTGAGGCAAAATTGCTCTTGCAGGCTTTGAATTAAGGAAAGCCTGTGTGTATGATGCACCTGTTTAGCTTGGAATGTCCTGTGCCCTGCTTTTGCTGTAATCTGTATGTTGAGAAGTGCCTGTGTTTGGGTGCAAGATTGGGAAAAAAGATAAATTTCAGCATAACCGGCACTTTCCCACTGAACTTAATATTTTAGATACATATTCTGCATTCAGCAGCAGCAAAGATTTGGTTACATTAACTTATATCACGCTAGATCCTAAGGACAATTCAGGCACAATTTAAGTCAATTAAAACAGTCTGAGGAATGGGGTGAAACTTCATCAAGATAAGCTACTAGAAAGTCAGCTTTTACCAGCACTATAATTGTAAGCAATTGATTAGAACTGTGATTGTCCTAATCAACAGAGTTACTTGGCTTTTGTCTGACCTTTAGTTTGTTGAACTAAACTGAAGCAAGTCTGATTTAAGTCAAAATAAGAATTCACACAGGCTTTTACAGCAAATTAAACCCAGCTAAACCAATGTAGCATTGCATGTAGACAAGCCCTAAGGCAGCGAAATGTCCAGCAGCAGTGACAAAGTGCTTGATGGTTGTCAGGGAACATGTGTTTTTACTTTCATTGTGGCAGGAAACACCATAGGGTCAAGGCTGCAAACCACTGTTTATATTGTTCTTTCTTCTACTTACTTATTATATAACCAATTTGCAGTGCCCCATTATGTGCTACATGGGGTGCCTTTAAAATTATATATTATAAGCATATTTTTAAAATAAATAGTACCCGCAAATTTTATTAATACTGGAAATGAGAGAGCTTATTCATAAATGGTGATGTGCTAGATTTTATCAGATCTGCACTTCAGGCATGACACCTGTTAAAAAGACAAGTCCTGACCTTTGTATGGCCCTGAATGAGGTGGGAAAGTAGCCCTTTCAGTGTATTACTTTGGGACTGTGATGAAAATGTCATAGGGGACCAAATGTTGGGCTTTATGCATTCTCTTTTCTTCCCCTTCCTTCTGCCATTGCTTTGTTTCCCCATTGTTTTTTGGGTTTTTTGCTGTGTTCCTCTCATTCTCTCTACATATACCACATTGACTCTGCTTCCTCTTCCTTTTCCTTGAGACATCCTACTCATTTGATGCAGGGTCCACATCACAGTCCCTATCTTTTTTGCCATCTAACTACATTCCTTGCACTTCAAACAGTGGCTCATTTCTCATTGACCAGTCATGCTTGCCAAAATGGGAGCACCAATTAGCTGAGCTGTTTTCTAGGACTTGTTCATTTCACCTTGAGTGAGCAAAACTCACATTAAGCATTGTCATGCCACTTGAATTTGGACATGCATAACAAAGGTTTCTGGCTTGTGTATCAGGCACATGGGGTTGCAAATTTTGTGGATAAAATGCAGTAGGGGTTATCTGTCATGATGTCGGTGAAGTGTGTGTATGGTTCCAAGTGAGAAGGACTAGTTAAGCTGAAAGAAATGGAGGTTAGTACAGGAGTTGTAGGGTGGGAGAAACAGGCAAAAGAGAAGTAGAAAATTTCTCAGTCTGCTTTGCTATACAGCCACTTGCTGGCCAAAGGGAAAGGATACACAGGGACAGGAGTGAAAGGCAGAGGTCAGTGAAGGTCAGCTCTGCTTCTTTAGATGCTGACTTATGCTGCTAAACTGTACAAAAAATTACGGTCTGAACCTGCAACATGCACTGACTTTCAATAGGACAAATCTATTTCTTAGGCCTGAAGTACTCAAGTACTTCCAGCAGAAGTACAGAAGTATATGTCCCAATATGAGAGACAGTCAAAACACCTGTTTCCTCTAAAATATGATATATATTTCCACATATTCAGGAAAGATCAATTAAAACGAAAACCTGTAGAGGTAAAGATGACTGAGCTGATTAGGATAATATAAATGAAAAAATTACAGCAGGAAGTTATAGCATTGTTATTTAAGATTTATTACCCTAAACAAATACTTGTTGAGGTCTATGACTTTTCTCTAAAAACACAAGGAAGAAATAAATTCAGGAATTCTATTTTAGTGATGAAGACTGTGTTGATATAGGAACTCTCAGTTACCTTACCCAAACTGTAAGTAAAAGGAAGATTTATAAGTGCCAGAGGAATGAGTTTTCAGAGCACTCTTCCAGTAGTAGTAATATGGGTGAAAATAAACAAAATCAACACCAAATCATTAGATTAGGGTTAGGTGGACTTTAGGTAAGGCATAGTATTTTTAAGAAAAGGGATTCTATGATACGGTTGCTTTCAGTGACATGAGACTATTGGGAATGATCCTGGAAGTTTTGTAATACAAAGTGACAGCAAAAAAGTCATGGTGAAACGAAACTTCTTACTGGATGGAGTGGATTTTCTTCACAGTAGTTAGTGTGAGATAGCTTTTGGATTTGTGACCACAAGAGTGTTGATAATACAGGGATGTTTTTGTTATTGGTGAGCAGAACTCGTACAGCATCAAGGCCTTTTCTGCTTCTCACCCCACCAACGAGGAGGCTGAGTGTGCACAAGGAGCCGGGAGCGGACACAGCCAGTTCAGCTGACCCCAACAGACCAAAGGGACATTCCATATCATATGGCATTCTGCTCAGCATATAAAACTGAGGAAAGAAGAAGCAGGGGAGAGTTCACAGTGACAGCATTTGCCTTCCCAAGTCACTGTTATGTGTGATAGGGCCCTGTTTTCCTGGGGAAAGCTGAACACCTGCCTGCCTGTGGGAAGGGGCGAATGAACTCCTTGTTTTGCATTGCTTGTGTGTGCAGCTTCTGCTTTCCCTATTAAACTGTCTTTATCTCAACCCATGAGTTTTCTCACTTTTACCTTTCCAATTCTCTCCCCACTCCCACCAGGGGAGGGTGAGTGAGTGAGTGTGTGGTGCTTCATTGCTAGCTGGAGTTAAACCGTGACGACTTGAAAGGAGGTGAAGCAGGAATAACCCATTTGAGTCTGTTCACCTATATTCAGAATAGTATATCAAGGCTGTAAAAATAAAATTACTAAACTCACTGGTGTATATGCATGAATTGGGCTAACGGACCTGAGTATATAATATTTAGGAAGCAGTGAGTAAAATTTTGCAGCTCTGACTACTGCAATTACCTCAGTGATTTCAGGAAAGCATCAAGAGGTGAAGCATGGATCAGTGCACTTTTCTACCCATTGTCAGTCACAACCTTATTAGGATCACCAAAAAAAGTAATGGGGCATAAGGAGGGCAGTGTTATGAGGTACTGGAAATGGTACTGTAACCTAAAGAAAGATTGCCGTACATCACCATGTCCTCCACACCCTTACCCCCCAGTGTCAAACATTTTAATACACAACATTTACTTGTGCCTACAAGTAATTTTCCTCGCTTTTACTATTGTAAAGAATTCACATTTTTAAACTTCACATATGACTTTTGCTGCCTGGATTTTGGAGAAACACATCACCAAGCTAAAATCTGCTTTACTCTTGATCTTGAAAAAACCCTACCATAACAGAAAGGAAAACTATATTTCTTATGCAAAGTTTCTTTTTTTCCCCACAATGTTCTCTTACATCTTTGTAAAAGGATTTTTCATAATTGATTCTAAGGGTAAAGGACCAGCATGGTATTGCATATTACCTGGAGAGTAGAATCAAGTCAAGTAAAAATAAGTTGAACTGGAATGGTGAAAAAAATTACAGGCCAGATATTAATCATGTGAGTAATACCGAACTTGTAAGTTAAGAGGCACTGGAATCAAATACACTGAGTTGTGGACATTCTTCCACTGTTGCAGTGGACTGGAGCCCGGATCCTCCATGAACTAACACAACTGTGTTGGGCTGAGATATAGTAAAGGTCAGGCTTTTCTTCTGTACCAGTATGTTAGTGAACAAAGCAGCATAGGACAGGGCAACAACTGAGATGTATCAGCTATTTCCTTAGGTCTAGAAGGAGTTTTGAGACACCGTCCATTCTGTTCACTTGCAACGCATAAGAAATGGGCATATACTTTCCATTGCAGACCTGTTGCCTTTTTGGAAATTTTGCATGGAAGCTGAGTGGAAACCAGCTGAAAATTTCACGTCTATTAAGCTCAGTTTTCTGCATAGAGCAATGAAGAACTGGGGACTTGAATTAAAACTCTTATTTTTGCAGATCATTTACTAAGGGTTCAACTCCTCTGTCACTAGCTTACCTGTCATATCCCTCCTTCTGTTTTTTTGCAGATAATACCTGGTTATGTTTTGTTCTCAAAAACCTCCTCCTTCCTTCTGCAGCTGACCTTTGGGATGCTCCCTGGTTCCCAGGTGGGGGGTATGTATGTGTGCTGTACTATCTATACATACCTACTGCTCAAACTGCTTCTCCACTGCTGATTGATCACCCCTCTGCTTCCCCACTTCTGCCCCCCTCTGCCAATCCCGTGCAGTACTTTGCACTTAGCCTACCTTTTCCATTCATGAAAGAAAAGGCAACACACGTGTTCTGCTGGCAAATCCCTTCCTTGTCCTTTCTCCACCACCGCTGGTAATTCTGTCATCTTCCAAGCTCATTTGCTCCTTTTTCTCTCCCATATGAAAGCTGATTTTAGGTCATGCTTGTTCTTCATTGAAGTATTTCCAATGACCTGTTTCCCCACCTCAGAACTTGTTTCTGAAATTCTTCCCTAGGCCTAGGTCACCTCTAGCCTGAAGATGCACATAAATTACGAGCTTTCCAGAACTTTCTCCCATGGAATCTTTACTTTCTCTTTTCCACCCACAGTTCAGGGTCTCTCTGATCATCGTTTCAGGAGATAAAGCTTTCACAGCCCTCCTCACCCTTTTTCCTCACTAACTAGCAGCATCTCATCACCCTTGGGCCCTATATTGGGCATTCTTGGGTTGCTCATCCCTTTGGTTTCAGGCCTCACCTTTGGGGCCCAACATTCTTCTGCTGATGCATTAATTTGGGATTTGTATTGATCTCACACAGTCTGGTTCAGCCCAGCTTTCCTCTAATTGCTTCCTTCCCTCCTTCCTTCCCTCCTCCTGCTTTCCTAAGAGGACTTTGACTAATGCTGCCCTTTTTGTTTAAGCCTGCAACAACTGCACCCATCTTGTGAACCAAATCCATGCTCTCTTCATTTGAATCTCCCCATAAACTGTACTTCTGACGTGACACCTATCCAGCTCTGATTCTTCTGCTGAAATATATCCTGTTCCTCTATAATAAAAACAAATCCTGTTTCATAACAAAACAAAAAGAACTGAGCAAGAGACCGACTACGCAATTAATTTTTGCCGGTTGCTTTCTGCCAAGAGCAACATGCTTGTTCTTATCCCACTCCTTAGGATTGTCCTCCCCATGTGCCTCCTGTTTGTCCTTTTGTTTTGTTATCGGCTTTCGAGTCCTTCCTGAGGGCTCCTGGCCTGATCCTGTGCTCGCATTGGTGCGAAGTGAGGAGTAACTCCCCTGCAGCAAACAGAGGTTTGCCAAGGTGAAATTTCTGTGGAAGGCGATCAGCCCTTTGTTTTAATATTAGCTAATAAAGCCTGTGCACAGCTTCAGCACAGCACTCCGCTTTTAATTAAAAGAATTAGCATATGCATCTACATACACTCTTTTTTTCCCCCTTTGTGGGCTCAGCTACTTTGAAGAAAACCTCTTTGTATGTCTTCCTGGTTATTCTATGTCTTGACATTAAAAAACCCCAAACGAATAAAAACCAAAAACCAAAGTAACATCACACTCCCACGCAAACAAAAGGCTTTGCTGCTGCCGGTGGCAGGGAGCACTGGGAGCAGCTCTTCCCGCCTGCAGAGAGGAGCCAGCTTCCAGCCCCTGCTCCTCGCCACTGGGGAGCCATCCAATTCCCAGCCCGCCGTCCCTTCCTCTGCCTTTGCACAATCCCACTGCAGTGACTTCCCAGTCCTAATTGGAGCCTCTGGGCATTATTGTGTTATTATTATTTAATAAACAACCACATAAAACACTGGTTGACATTTAAATAAGAGTCAAGAAAGGAAAGCTCTGGCTCCTAGACTGTTTTGTTTTCCTGTTGACTTGGGTGGAAGCTGGAGCAGGTTTTCTATACGATACCCACGCTCACACAGCACATGCTTACCTTTAATGTTATAGGAAAGACACTGCTAATGTGGGCTCAGTGGGGATGAGCGGGCCAGACCTGCTGAAGCTGTCAATCCCTGTTGCAACATAAGCTGTAAATATAGAGTCATAACCTGAACATTCCTGGGTAAAATGCACAGGTTTTTTTGCCTCAGCTCCAGTTTGCAAGGGTTCAGCCTCTTTTTCTGCATTGTCACCCACAGCGTGTCCTTTTGAGTGGTTATCTGAAACGTGCAGCCATCAGGATGCTATTAAGAAGAACAAATGGAAAAGATAGTTTTATTTTCACATTTGGTTGTAAATTTGAGACATTCCAAGGTGAGAGTTATCACGACAAAAGAAAATGTGGTGTCCTTGAAGTGAACACAGCGGAGAACAACTTGCTCAATAAGGTTTTGAAAGAAAAACAAAGAGCTGAAGGTCAGAACTGACTCCTTTAGAAACAAGTATAAAATGAGACAGGATTCAAAGTGCTTAAAGTATTTTGGTGACAAGTAACAAAGAAGTGTCTGTTACTAGAATTGATTGAATTAAGAAAAGAGAGAGAAAATCTTGAGAACTTTCTAAAAAGTGGAGATTTGATGTGTGGGGAGTATAAGGATAAAATTCTCCCGGGCCACAACTCGAGCCCTGAATCAGCATAACTCTTTTTTCTTGAAGAAAGTGAAAACTAGACAAGGGCGAGTATGTACACCCTTATTATCCTTTTTCGTTGTGGATCAAAGAGGAGGAATTCACAGGGCTGCCAGCACTCCACTTTCCTGCAGTTAGTCTGGAGCGCAGGCTGGGTTTTTTTCTCTTGGTTAGGCAATGCTTCTTTATTACTCTAAATGATCAGGTCCTTTAATGGACTTCTTGTGAGATCTGAATACTATTTACTGGTTTGTGTTTTTAAAGTATTCAGTAGGAGTGAAATATTCTTGCTGTTCATAAAAGTTATGTACATATATGCTTTAATTCTAGGGAGTTCACCCCTCGTTCTTCCCACCATTTCATTACATGTTTGCTTTCCTGTATTATATATTAAAAACTTCATGCAGTGGCTCACTTGCATTTACATATGTGGACTTTAATAGTTCTATGATGTTGCTTGGAACTTTTGTATGAACATGTTATATAGAGTTCATGTGGGCATGACAAATAGATTGCAGATTTTTCATAGATAAACACACTGAATGCAAATGTGAGTGAATTTCTGTGAAAGTTTTAATATCAAAGGAAAGCTTATAAGTGCCTAACACCTGTAACCACAACTGTCAGTGCAAACAGAGAAACTAGTTTTAAGGCATTTGTTCTGATTTAAAAGTGCTGGACTCTGAAATATTTCAGCTGTAATGGTGGGGATGTGTTCACCCTCTGGAAGGTATTTAAGACTCTGTTGTTAAAGAATACAGACTTTATTAGCAGCTAATACACCAAGTTCTTTGTGCAAACAAGTACCAGAATGGTGAGGATTGCCTTATGAAGCAACCTGTGGCTTTTAAAGACATTATGGAAATCTTACTGTGAAATGGATTAAAAAGTGCTGGTTGATGGTTTTATGGAGATTGGCATTAAGCATGGAGAATTTTTTTTGGAAAGCTGAATGGAAACTTATCAGAAGGGTCCTGGATTTCCATGAGTGGCTGTGTAACTGGTATAGCTGTGGTCTAGAAACAGGCAACTTGCTTAGGAAAGGCACTGCAGGGACATGTAAGGAGAAAATGGAATATGCTTGAATATGGGGAGTAGTAATCTTCCCCTGGCGGGAGACAGAATGATGGCTTTTTGTGAAAATACTGAAACAAAATACATTAAATTGTTACCAAAGACTTAGATAAGTGTATTCTGGAGAGTTTTCTGGTGCATTTTATCAAAACCATTTTATCAAGGCCAGGTTGAATGGGATCTAGTGGAGTTGTAACTAGATGATTCTTTAAAGTCCCTTCCAATTCAAACCATTCTGTGATTCTGTGAAAATTGTTCATGTCACAAAAAGGAAATACATACAAGTCCAAGGCTGAAGTCAACAAAAAGGGTAATATGAACCCCTTTCAATGCTTTCTTTTTTGATGAATACAAATTCTTGCTTGTTTCTTTATTTGGTGGAGGTAAACTGATCTTTAATTGGCATGCAAAGTATTTCCTAGAGAGATAGTTCAGGTTCAACATGTGAAGGAAATTGTTTTGAATTCACTGGAAGTCCACCAGCTCTTTCTAAATAAAACCATATTAGAGTAGCTGTTGAACTGCTATAAGAAAAGTTGTTTGTCAGAGAGAGCAAGTTAAATTGTCTTTGTATTTGCATTCCTTTAGAGTTCAGTCTGAGTGGTTTATTGGTGGAAAATAAGAAGGAGACAATCTTCAAAATGGCCAGTAAGCTGAAGAAACTGGCTGGGAGCATATGTATCTTCCCATTTGAAGACCTTGCCTGTTGCTTGCTACTACAGAGTACCTGGAAACACCAGTAAAAAACTAATTACATTAGTCCCATTGTGTTTTAGCAGCTCTTTTTTTCTGTATAACATTAGAATGACATCACAGACTGATTGTATGTTAGGTTGCTCCAGTAATTTGGGGGCAAAAACCAGTGAGGACCCTGTCAGACACTGAACAATGTTTTTAGTTTTCATATACTGATTCATCAGTGTTTATAAGCCTCCAACATGTAAATCACCCTGAGGTAATCTGGAAGGGAAGGATATGAATAAGCCAATTAAATTGGCCAGGAGCCTAAGGAACACCCTGTTTAGGGATAAAATCACATGCCTGTCCTAGTGCCAGTAGTTTTGGAGAAAGAAATAGAGTTAAAATCTTTGCAGTTCATTTCTTTGCAGAGAGAGCTGATTTAGAAGACTTTGGTCTTCTCCTTCTGTATGTGTGAGCTCGAGTGACTGAGATAAGGTAATAAGTGATGTGTTTTCTGCAAGGAACTTTTGATGACACAGAAGGATGTCATCCAGGTCGCAGAGGGTGTAGGATCTAGTTGCCTCATTTATGGTAATTATTTCGTATTCAGTTTTATGATATGAGCATTCAAAGGACTGGATTGCCCTTTATCTTTCCAAGTACCTCCTCTTTTTTCTTTTTTTTTTTTTTTTTGAAAGTAAGGCACAATTTTCCACCAGGTCTCCACCCAACTCAGCAGTTACTAGCCTACATTAAGGTGCTTTATACCTAAATAATAACCAAACCAACTACTCTCTTCTTACCATCTGCCAGGTCTGTGCCTTCAAAGGTGTGATGTAACAGGAAAAGGGGGCTGAGATGAAGAAAGGATTTCACTGGAAGTTGTACAGAGGAAAAAGTAATTCCATTCTTTGTTTAGTTATTTACAGTAGAAATGATTCTTTATGAGTTCTTGAGAGACTTGCTGTTTGCTGGAAGACTAACTGTGTATTTTTGCCATTCCACATAGGTCTTTGAACTCATATGTCAATTCCAATGAGGAAAGTAGCTAGCTCTCCAGAAGAGACTTACCCTTTATATGCCTTCACTGAAGGAAATTCCCAGGCAGAACTCATGGCTGACACCAGACACTTTACGTGGGAGTGGATCATTATGACCTCTCCAAGTGCCAGAGAAGCTATAATTGGCATTTGTATATTATTAAGCACCAGAGAATTTAACTGTAAACAGAAATCCATAGGAAATTAGGAGTCACCAGTTACATTGCTCATAGAGCTACTCATTTAAGAGCAGTTTTTGAGCATTTTTCAGACACTATTGAGAGCAGGGGAGAGGTAACCTCCCCTTTTTTTTCTCCATCAACTTTGGAATTCTGAAATCATGTTCCTGGTCAAAGGGAAGTAACTTCCTGAGACCGAAACCAGCCAGAAAGCAATAAAGACATGGGTTCCCTAGAGGCATCACTATCAGCTTTCTGAATGCCTTGGAATTGACAGCATCACGAGATCCTACATACAGATGCACAGATGGGCAAAAGACCCAGATAAACATAGCTGTTAAGATGGTTTCAATGCTCTCACCTAATCCCAGCATTCATCCCAGTTTTCATATCCTGTGGAGACAGAGGCACCTTCCAGGAACAATTTGTACCACTCCAAAATAGGTGTGAAAGGGGTGTGATGAACCCTCTTTGTCTGACCATCTGAATTTTTTAGACAGTAGATGTTCAGTGAGATGAATCCCAATCTAACTCTTCAGCCCTTGTGCAGTTTGACCATGAATTGCTGGCTGCAGAGCAAACTCCTGTTACTAGATGAGTAGTAGAAATTTTGTACCAGAGGTTTAGTTCAAGGATCCCTTTTGTTTTGAACTGGAGCTAGAGATTCACTCAGCCTTTTGGACGTGTCTGTGGCTCTTACTCGTTTTCAAGCAATCAGGCACGGCTCAGAGCAGTGGAAGGAAACAGAAGCAGCTGCTTTCACTTCTCTTATTGGTGTATGGGTCCTGCAGAGAAATAGGAAGCAAAGTAAGGTTAAGCTGGGTTTAAAGGAACAAGATAGCATTTGGAAGAGGAAGGGAAAAAAACATAAGCTGGCCACATCTCTAACTTCAGTGTACATAAACTGTTGCCATGTCTTCAGGAAAAGAAGTGATTCGGGAAATAGTGTAAAGCTAGGCCACATGAAATACAGAGCACGTGACACAAGCCTGAGTCCCTTTGTCTCAATAGACAGCGCTCCAGAATCAGTATGACCTTACTTCTGCCCTTGTTAGTCTGAAATATGTAGCACAGCTGTAGGACGTAGTTCATCATTTATCAAGGGTAAATACAGTTCTGGATGGGAACGTGGAAGTGAAAAGTGTTCTGCACATGGCGTTTGCTTGCATGTTGTAACGTGCTGCTCAGAAAAAAAACCAGAACGCTTTGTCTTCTTATAACACTGGTGAGTGACTCCTTATCATAACCTTGTAAGAGGTTTCAAGTGCATTCATGAATAGGAAGATGATTAAGATGACACATCAAGGTTTTCTGAAAACTTCTTCCTATTTTGATGCATTTTCATATTTGTCCTAGTTTTCATTCCAAAACAAGGTGTTTCTAATCTCCGGTGTGATGGGTAGACCACATCCTTTCACTCTTGGTGGCCCAGCTTGCTGTGAAACTCAAGCTGAGCAGTAGGAAAGTGAGTTTACATGGTGGGCAGTCAGAGCTAAAGGAGCTAATTTAGCTGAAAGGCCCTGCAATGACCTTTGCAAAGGGGGCCTCTATTGCTCTGAGCAGTTACTGTGACAAAACCCAAGGCTGAAAACTTGGCCACCTGACTAAAAAGTTTAGTGGGAAAGAAGCTAAATGGGGGATTTAAAGGATCTGATTTGTAGGGTAGAAAGAGAAAGATGTCTGTGTAGCTGGGTAACAGTTGAAAGTCCTACTCTGATCACATCCATAAATCATCATGCCAGGTAGGTTATTTTCTCTTCTTTCAAGTATTTCCCAGGCTGGGTGTCTGTTTTGGCCACAGCTGCTTCTCTTCAACAGTCCATTAGAGCCCTGAGACTGGGTTTTGAGCAGGCTGCGTAAGGATGTAATACTTCTCTCTGTTACACAGCTGAAGAGTTAGGTCTGTAGCCTGACTTTCTGTGATTCTGTGATGTGCCTTTTTTGAGAAGAGGACCCATATTAATTACCCTACATCTAAGGAAATCTAATTTCAGAGCACAAGGACACAGAGGAAAAAAGGAAGCCTGTTTTTTCCAGTGTTCAAATGACTGTATCAGTGCAGAGATTTGTGTCATGGAGGGTGCCTCTGGGCCTTCTTGCCTCTGAGGTTGTTAATAGAGGACAGGAAAACAACTGAGACCAATGGCTTCAGTGACAGACACCAGAGGAATACAGATGTTATCTTTGGCACTAGGCTGAGGGGTCTGCAATAGACAGTGCAGTGGCTGAAAGGTTTACCCTGTGCCTCATTGAGTCTAGGGCTATAAATGAGTGCTGACCATACAGACCAAAAGCACAGGTTTCACCACACTTGCAAACTGAAAAAGCTCTGGTGGTTCTCTCTTCCTCAAAGTGTTTTGCAAAGCCATATTTTGTGTGTGAATGGTATGGGCATGTCCAGTTCAGTGGAGGTAGAGGTAACAGAGAGGACAGGTTAAATTTATATTGTAGCCTCATTTTCTTGATTTGATAGAGCAAAGAGAGAAATCCCAGAAGGCACATATCTTGAGATTTACTCCAAGTCAGTTACAAAAAAAAACAATGAAAAAAGTAGGTATGCTTCTTGATATGGCTACTCTGACCCTCATGATATATAGCCCTTCCTATAGTCTGCTTTTCCAGCTCAGACCCCTGTTCTTTCTGCCTTAGCTCTGTAGCCCCAAGGACAAAATTAACACCTGCTCCTTGCTGTCTGGTGCCCTCTGGTGCTGCAGAGACCTGTCTGGTCTACATCCATCCCATCATGCCCTTATGCAGTTGTGAGAACTAGCCTATTCCCCAGTGGGGACTCATGAACTGGTATCTGCTTTTTCTCCACTGCAGCCTGGCAGCAGAAGGGGCACTCTACTATGCCTTGGAGCAAGTGGGACAGGCCTGGGAGGTAAGAAGAGCTAGTCCTAGGTACTCTAGTTCTGTTTCAGTCCTTGAAGGAGAAGAGTGGGAAATGGACAGCCTTGCACTGGTCCCCCTTCCAAGTATATCTCCGTTGCTTTACTTCCTCCTTTTCTCTGGCTTTAGGCTCTAAATTCTAACACCCATACTCTTTTATTACTGTTACCTTCACGTAGTTGCCTGGTCTCACTGCAGCTGCCCAGTCTCACTGCTGTGTCTTCCTCCTCCAAGATATAGTTCTTCTTCCCCTAGGATGCTATTCCCACCACTCACAGCCTCTGATCCTGCCCCTTATATTGCAGTGCCCATGGCTCAGTCATGTTTGGGACTTACACATGCTCAGGTCCATTGTTCAGAAAACAGGATTACAGTACCTTTACTGTCATTCTTCTCCCCTGTAATTAATCAATGCTTATTGATTGATTGATTGATTGATTGATGGTGGCTTTCTTGTTTAACAATATCTCAAGTCCAAGAAGCAGCCACGTGCCTATTATTCTCACATATTTAACCAGCACATACAGAATGTATTAACCTCTAGCAATTAGTTGGAGCCTCTTCTAAATTAGTTTGTATGAATTGGCAGAGCTCATTTCACTGGACAAAAAGCAAACTGATGACAGAGGCAGATAGCAACAACGGGCTCACAGGTTGTTCTCTTGGTTTTGGTCCAAGCAGTTTTTACCCTCACAGAAAATGAGTGAATCACTGAGTGGTCACTTGGTGACCACAGACTTCACACTGATGGTAGATTCTTGCCTGTAAGCCTGCTTCCCCATGCCTGATGCTTGTGCCCTATTCAGTTTAGTCCTTCCTTCCAGAGATGGTCAAATGGTGTTCATCATGCTGTTGTCATAGTGCTGCACAAGTGATCTGTACATGCCATGTGGTAACAGGGATCAGCTTAGAGAGACTGAGGCTGACCAGTCCCTGTTGCTCCCCAGCCTGCTCTTTCTCTGCATGAAACCCCAAGCAACCAAACCCTTCTGATCTGCTCCAGTGCTTGGCTCAAATCCCTGAGCTTTCTCTCATTAGGCTCTTTTTGGCTAGCCTAGTTGCTGGACTTTCTGAGTTGTAGGCAGATGACAGTGCTTCCATGCTGTTGTTGCAGCTGGGAGTAACTGCTGTGAGGAAGGACCAAGCTTCACCTCCTGTGTGGGCTGAAACACAATGAGTTGCTTGATTGCAATCCAGTTAGTTCCAGGAGTCCATTTGGCATGGACCTTCACGGCAGATTCATGACTAAGGACCGTAAGCCTGGCAAATTTCAATTCTCTGCTACGAGAAGTCAATATAGGAAGAAATCCACAACATTTTTTTTGTCTTAGGTTTGTTTATTTGTTTGTTTGTGTTGACAAATCTCTCTTGGAAACAGCTGAACTGGTTAAGCAGAAAGTTAAGGTATCTGCCCCAAACTCAACCAAACCAAATCAAACCCTAAACTCAACAAACAGGTAATGAGCTGTTGGCAGGCACTAGGCTTGAAACATGTGAGCTGGAACTGATAAAGGTTGGCAGAGATGTAAGGAAACAGAAAATGGGACCTTATAAAGAGAAGTTGGGCAATCTTCAAAAAAGTGGTGCTACCAGTCCTGTCAATGAATACTTAGATATGGCCCTTGCAGATTGCAGGTCCTTTGATGCAATGCTCACTGGTGAGTCATATGGAAGATCACTAATTGAAGGATAGAAAATGGCCTGCTGCAGCCTGCAGCCATTATGAGCTGCACATTTTTTTCAAGGGATGTTTGTTGCAATCCCCTCTATTTTCTGCGGATGGGGTGTGGCTCTCCCATTCCTGGCAAAGTGGCTGGTGCTGCCTTTGCTTGGGAAAATATGGGTGTTGCTGCATGACAAGCTGGACTTCCCCTAGGGGGGAAGTCACCTTCTTCCTCTCTAGTACAGCATCAAGAGTATGACGATTCCCTAAAGCACAGTAGAACCACACAGAAATCTGGCAGCTTTGTCCAGTGTGTAGTTAGATGGATCTGCCTCATAAAAACATCTGAATCACGTTTCACACTACCTACCTAGTTCCACAAACACAACCTCATCCTGTTTGTAGCATCTGAGCCTTATATTTTCACATTATGCCTCCTTCTCCTTTTTTCACCAGAGGTCTTATGACCCTCACTCATTGCATAATTATTTGGGCTTTCACGTAAGCTGCTGTGTTTCAGCCTGCAATCAAAAGTGACACTGTCACTCTTTGTTCATGTTAAATACAGGCACGCAAAGTTTCTTTGGCTGTGATGCCTTAGAGAACTCATTCTTCATGCAGAGTGGGAGGGACACCACACTGAAGCTCACGGGTGACAGAGCATGGATAAGCAGCGAGCCTGCAGCTGTGTCTGTGGTGCATAAGACAACTCCTTCACCTCCTTGACTTCATTTTGCCTTTCCACCACCCTGCCTTTCCAGGCCACTCGCTTTGCCAGTTGAAGACTGCCTGGTCAGCTCTGCTGGAAGCCTGGGACCAGGAGACATACTGTAGCACTGTGCTGCAAGTATGGGAAGCATGGACTTAGCCTTGTGGAGGCTGCAAGGAGAGAAGAGTCTGGTGAGTATTCGCACAGATGCTACAACCAGTCTGGTGGCCAGAAGCTGAAATGCTCCTTCCATGTTCGTAGGAAGATGTGCTAGGTCAAACTGATTAAATATGGTACCTTGCTTCAGCCAGTAGCCTGGCTGCTAGAGGAGATACAAGAAATGCTGTAGTGCAACAAAGATTTTTGTGTGGACATTTCTCATATCCTCAGTGTGGATGTTTCTCATATCCTACTGATATCTAGGTCATTAGTTAACCATGTCAACAACTAGTGACCAGCACAAGTTGGGAAGGATGAAGGCGTCACACTGAACTAGTCCAGTCAATGCCCTACATGATTCCTCTCACTTAGCTGAAACAATAGTGAGCAGAGAACGATACCCTTCTCATCCTGTTCCTGCTGAAATATATGGCAAACCCCATATTGTTATCAAAGATGCAGGTTCAAACCTGTCATCTCACATAGCATGCAGTAAATATCGTGACTAAGAGTTAACAATGTGTCAACAATGATCATCTATAAGTCCTGTTGGAACGCTTTATGTGAACTGAAGCAGGTTGTCAGCTGCCTTCTTCAATGATAATGCAGCAACTACCGTGAATAATCATTTTTGTCACTGTATACTACAGGTGAAAAATGGAGGTGAACAATATTTTACACACACAGATATGTAACTGGTTATATTACAAAGAGCTGCAAGAACAAGACATTTATTTTTCACTTTTAAGAATTTGAATGAGGAGATCTCATTACCCAGAATCAGGATGTGTCTGGTTTGCTGAATACAATAACAAATGGGTTCCTCAAATTCCTAATCCACGAGCATTTCAGGGAGAGAGACAGTTCAGCAGCACAAGAAAGATGTACTATTCCTGGAAATCTCTTGACTCAGCTCCTGTTGTCCTGTATCTGGCAGTGATTCAGTAGCATGGCAGTTCTAATTAAGCAAAAACATGGTTCTGTTAGCAAACAGGAAGAAGCTGGGCAGCAGCACCAAGATGGCATTGGGCTGTGTGAATGCCAAGGTTGGTGATCACACCTGGTCAGAGCTGTGAGTTTGGTGATACAGGCAAGGTGGTCAGGCTTGCAGAGGGAAAATCTGAATTGCCTGTCACTGTGTGGTGATAAGAAAGGAGGATGCACAAGGAGAATGATAAGCTTGATGGGGCACTTAACAGGGCAAAAATGAGAGAAAACAGTGCTTCACTTCTATTTCTTTAATTGGTCATTTACTTACCTTTTCCTTTAGATTGAATACTTCGTATAAGAGAAAGCATTGACTGCAGCACTGAAACATGGGGTTTATGCTATGTTAGTGTACTATTATTGTGTAATGTGGTTGGAGAGAGGATGGGTTGTCAGCCTGTAGCCAGCAGCTTGGAGAGAGTTTCTTGAGGTTTGTGTGCTTCCATCTACATCTCCTGAACTCCAACCCAGTCTGCTGGAGATATGGGGGAAAAAGCTTGGCTCTGCTCCATTTATGAACAAGATTGTGACATCAGGACAAAAATACATGACCCGTGTAGTTCCTGAAGACAGGGATTACTCACAGGATATTGCTAAAGCATTGATAAAAATTTTAACAAATTAGTGTAAAGTTTTTATCACAAGTCTGTCTTTAGGAACCCATGGAACTGCTTGCATTTTCAAAACTGTGGAATCACAGACAACTTCAGCTGCTGTCATCTTTCTGCTTTTATTTTGTGAATGGAATAGAGCTCTGTTGTTCAGACTATGTGGAAGTTTTTCTACTTGCCTGAATTGGTAATCCTAGAATCATAGAATAACCTGAGTGGGAAAGGGTCCCACAAGAATCATAGAATAGAATATCTTGATTTGGGGGTGACCCACAAGGATCATAGAGTTCTTGCTCCTGGCCCAGCACAGGATCACCCCAAAAATCACACCATGTGCTCTGAGGAGAGCATTGTCAAAATGCTTCCTGAACTGTGTGAGGCTTGGTGCTGTGACACTTCCCCAGGGAGCCTGTTCCAGTGTCCAGTCACTCTTCTGAAGGACCTTTTCCTAGTATCCAACCTAAACCTGCCCTGACTCAGCTTCAGGCCATTCCCCTGGGTCATATGACTGGTCACCAAAGAGAAGAATATGCGTAAGAGACCAGTAGGATGAGTCAGCTACTTTTTCTGTCTTTTATTTGAAGTTATTTAAAATGATCAAATCTCTGCAGACGGATAAGCCATCAAAATATAATTAAATGGCAATGAAAATTTTCTGTTAAGTGCCTCCTCTCTCACCACTCCAACCTCCTGACTGGAGGTTTCTTCCTGTCAGTTATATCCCTGCACCAATGAGTTTGTGGTCACATCCCTCCTGTTTCTGAGTGCCTCATGGGGGAGAGAATAATCTGTCCAAATTATGATAAAGAGAGATTATGATTTCACAGATTAAACTCCCTGGCATAGTGATGTGCCCACCGAAGCTTATGACTGCAAGTGATGATTAGTTTCAAGCATAGTCCCAATGGCAAAAAATGCACCTCCTGCCGAATTTGGTTAGTTTTCCAGTTGAAGTGTTTATGGATGTCTTGCATGTGTGAATAGGTCTTGTTGGTGAGCTGTCTCCTCGAGTGTCTCAGTTACATTTGTCTAATTGCCAGCTTTTGTTGACAGCCATTTGAAGGGAGGAGAGAATGTCATGGATGCAAAAATGTGTCTTCATCAGTTAGGTCTTTTTCTTTTTCTCAGCACATGGATCTAAAATGGCCCTGCTGTCTTGTTGTTGTAATTTAATTGCATTGATCAGTTCACATTAATTTTCTGACCCTAAATGTGACTTTTTTCCCATCTGTACCTTGTAGGGATGCAGGCTTTAGGAAGCTTCTTCCTTACTGCTGGAAAAACAGGACCTTGACTTCCAGACAGGTGTGCTGTTGTGTGGGGCATGTCTGCGTGTATGTGGCGTGACCACTGGCAGAGACTGTCACCTGTGGGCCTGTGTTTGGAAAAGAGTTGTAGGAGTGCTACCAAGAAGCAGCTGTTTGGGGCAGTAATGTCTGTGCAGTGCTTTTGGGTGTATCTCTACTCTTTCTCTGAAGCCACAGAGTGAGCGCCTAGAAAGACAGACAGATGCTGTGCTGCATACATCACTTCCCAAACATTGCCCTGTGTCTAATCCACAGCTGCTATGGACTTCCCTTTCAGCATAACGTTGCTTTGTCTGAATAAGCAGCAACAGCATGTAAAGAAGCAATAGATTTTGAGACAACTGGAGCAATCATTCTTTGATCCCTGGCAAAGCCCAGGGGCTTGATTATTATCCAGTGGAAGGAGCTGAGATAAATGAGTTTTCAGGAGTAGGGAATTCAAAAGAGTTCAGGCTGGAGGAGGATTAGAGGGAAGGGTGAGAGGGTGCGCCCTGCTCCCAGGATAATGAGGTCAGTCATGAGTGAGCACAGGGTCCTCTCGGAGCCCAGCGCTTTACAGGGCTCACATGCATTTTCTAGGAGCAGACAGGAATGTTGCTTTCCATAGACCTCTGTCACCTCCTTGGAAGCTGATCAAACACATTTTAATAAAAACCACCATTTGACTTCTAATGTTTTTGTACTGATTAAGAACATTGACTTGGCTGACTGAACAAGGGAACCAGTTGTAGCTCAGTCGCTTTATGGTGGAAAAGCTTTGATCAGACTGAGTGGGAGTTTAAGGTACTCTATAAAATGAATTTTGGTGATAAGCTTATAAACTGAATTTGAACCTTGCACAAGTTACAGAGAGAAGGAAGAAACAGCTCAATTTATATTCTCTAAAGATACGCACCAAGCTTTCCCTTTAACCTTTGGTTATATTACCTTGGGGGTCAAACTTTATCTTAAACCGTTTGAAATTATTTGTCCAGATTAGCTGTCCATGCTGAAGATGGAGATCTTTGAGGGTGGTTCCCAAGAGCCCTGAAGCCAACTATAATGAATGAGTTTGGTGTTTTACTCAGAGGAAAAAAACTGAATGAGTTATAGGGCTGCTAAATAGTCCCAGTTCATTCACACAAAGTTGAGGACAATGTGCTTATCTTAATCCCTGCATGGTATCCGTAGAATAGCTTGTTTCAAGGGCATTCCTGTCTGACACCTTCCCTCCCTCATTACTTATCAGCCTCTGTAGTTATATACAGGCAATTAGGAGACACTGGTATCTGACAGGAAACTCTGGGAAACATGTAGTATTCATCTCCCCTTTTTGCTGAAGTTGGTGACCAAACCTAGAGGGGATCAAGTGGAAGCAAGCTCAGGTGGTCATCCTGTGAAATTCTCCAGTCCAATACATCTGGGGAGGGTGTATGTGCACAGGAATGAGTCTGAAGAGTCTGACAACTGGTCAAATAATTAATCATCACCAGTGGTGTGTGTAGCACAGATCCCAGCACAGCCATTGTGGAAAGTGCAAAGCTGCTGCAACCGCCAGGCACAAAGGATTTGAACATTGCAGCAGTGATATGGTCTTTGCCCAGAAGAGATTTTCTTTAGAAGGCGAGGTTGTGATCTGTCTGAACAGATGTCTCAATATTTTATCAGAGGAGTTATCCCACTGATGTGTAAGTCTTACAACCATAAGGAAAGAGACTTTTTGCATTTTTTCAAGATGGAGGGTGGAAATGAAAAACCTGAAACCTGGCTCTGTGATGCCCTTCTGCATACCTGTGGGCAAGTCACTCTCACTGTCATGCTGCTCCTGAAGTCTCCCCTTATCTACTCCGAGAGGTTATTGCTGAGCTTCTGCCAACATTCCTCTTTCCCAGCTTCAAACCAAATCCACTTCATTTATCATAATGAAGGGAATATTGTTTTAAACCTGGATTACAGTTTGTGCCCTAAGTATGTGTGTCTGCCTCTTTGTCCCTCCCAGTGATTTTTACCATGATACCTAACTCCTGAGAAATATAGAGGCCTCAGTGATGTCACAGTTACCATAAAAATGGGCAAGCAGATAATTCAAATGTCACTTCTGCTGAGAGAGAAGTCTTGTCAGATATCCGAGGGGAAGGGGAGAAAGGGACAAAGATAAAGTCTTAAGAAACAAGACTTTACTTGCTCATTCTGTTGCAGACACTCATTTTATTTTGGGTTTTTTTTTTTCTCATGGGTCATTGTTCTCTAAACCTTACTTGGGATTTGGAGTGTAAATTAGTATATTAGCAATCAAAAATGCATCCCATTAGCCCGCGGTTGCTCTCATCAGTGTATCTGGAAAGGCCTGATGCTCACCTGGTTTTGACTTTCCACCCATAACAGAGGTAGAATTTAAGTAGCAGGGACACTGAACATGCCAAGTGACCAAGTCTGCTAGGAGCTGGAGTAGGCCCATTCATCAACCAGTTTCACCATATGCTAAGGAAATGTAATAATATACATCTAAACTGGAGACAAATTGCAAAAAACTCCTTTGTGAACTGGGATCCCATTTCTTGCAGTAAATGTCTTCTGCTTCCACTGCCTTTGCCTGTGTAGAAATAACTATGGGGAAAGGCATCACAAACCACCAGCTTCTGCAAGTCTTCTGAGGACATTATTAATTTCTTCACATGCACCCATTCAGGAATCATAGACTCCCTGAACACTCGGTTTCCAACAGAAGAGCTTGACTCTCAGCCTGCTCTCTTCATCACACATTATTTTATTCATCTGCCATAAAATAGCAAGGTTTAATTGGCAATCTGGCTCTGATTTACTAATATCTCCTTGTGCATGGAAGGAGAACTCAAATTCTATGTACTCATTCTCAATCAACGTCAGCTTGGTATTAACTCAATGTTATTACATTATTGATTTTATTCATCCCAAGAGCTACATCAATTTATCATGGAATTTACACTTATTTAACAACCAGCACAAATCAAGACCATTTGTTAGGCTTGCAATGTAGCCTAGAAGGTTTTTGGAATCCGATCCTTATTTTTCTTTACATTTGTTTAGATTTCCAGTTAATCTGAATTCCTATCTTGCCCCTTTGAACTCTCAACCAACTGTAAATACTCTTGATAAATTTCCATGCTAAAAACTGTATTGCAACATAGTTCTTAAAAAAAAAAAAAAAGAAAAAAAAAAAGAAAAACCATCTGCAAACTACCCACTGCCTTATGATGTATTTATGTAATTAGTTCAGGGAAACAAAACAGTCAGGTGCTTTAGGTTACACAGTGGCCAGTGTAAGCAATAAAATTGTAACCTCAGTCTAGCATTTGGTTCTGCTATACAGTATAATCATTTAACTTGTGTCTTGAAGGTGTGTAGCAAATAAAGCATAGCCATGCCCTTTCCCATTGCATTTTACTGGCTAACTTCTTTGGAACAGATGAAGACATTCTGGGAAAGTTCATTGCCTGCTTATGCATTAGTTCAGTCTTCCTCTCTGTCTGGACTCTGTGATGGCTGGAGAGATACTGAAAGGATGATGTCAGAAGAATGGGAAGTGAAAGCTGAAGGGAATTTTAGTCAGATACTTTAAACTGTTGATTTGAAAAAAAAAAAGTTAATGACTGCATAGCTGAAATGCTGATTTTGCATTTGGGAGAAAGGAAGTGGGATACCAGGGAAGTCACAGCACTGATTGATGTTAACAGAGGTACTTTGAGAGGGCTAAAGCAGCTTTACTATCTTCCTTCACACCACAGGAAAATGCACCACTGGCTGGAGAGCAAGGGACAATTGTAAACTTTGCTATGCCGTATAGTAATTTTATTACTCTACTGTATGTTGGTCCTGTTCTTGTATCTCTTACCCAAATGTAGTAAAAATAAAACTTTTAGAACAGGCAATTGCTTAGTAGTAGTAAGAGGACAAAGACTGGCCAGAAGCACAAAGATGGACTTTGATTAAAATATAAGGGCCATTTCAGCATTATATAACTTAAAGTGTGTGAGTAAGCTAGAAAATGAAGGTTTACAAAATCTGTGTGTGTTCACAGCATTGCCAACCTTCATTGCTACCTTCAGTTGGGATTACATCATCAGAACAAACTTGGATTAGTTCATCACAGTTTG
>JAWWMO010000121.1:79312367-79334628 GCA_035047845.1 Dendrocincla fuliginosa | reverse complement strand
GCATTGCCAACCTTCATTGCTACCTTCAGTTGGGATTACATCATCAGAACAAACTTGGATTAGTTCATCACAGTTTGCTATGGGACACTATTCTGAGCTCAGCATGGAAGTGATGCTTTCATGTAAATTTGTCCCTTTGGGAGTATTACAAACACTGTCACAGAAACTCCATCCTGCCATAGCTTGTCACAAAGTGCTTAGGCAGGGAAAGACACATCACCCCAAAAATATCAAATACAAAAATTAGAAGCTAGAGGATTTGTGCAGACTTCCTCTTTGAAGTCACCAAAGCAGGACTTTCTTGGACACATTGCTGAGAGGAGTTTCAGAAACATAAAGTACTGGTAGTTTCCACATCAGTATCCTGGTTTGGATCTCAGCATTTCACTCAGTGGAGAAAGGTGGATACCTAGGTATCTGAGTGTTTGTAAGGTTTGAAACAGAGACATATAGGAGACAGGGAAGAGAAGACCAAGAACTTCCTTCAGATTGCCTGGGCAGACAAATGGGAATTTTACTCTTTTACTTCTTTGATAGCACAGTCAGCTTGCACCTGTGCCAGAAGGCTTTATATGTGCACTGTTTGCCTAATGATAGCTGTGATGCTCAGAGAGTTGTAGCAAGATGTTACAGCTCCTAGGCAGAACTGTACAGCAGGAACTCTCCTCTAGGTCTGATCTGGGGTCACCAAAAGGCCAAAGAAGGCACAAACCAGAGCAGATCTGTGGCACTGGGGGCAGCAGGAAGAAATGGAGCAGCTGCGAAAGGCATGATCTGTTCCTGCCATTATAAGCTATGCCAGCCAGAGGCTGAGTGAGAAGCTGCTGTGGAGCTGTAGCAAAGGGCTCAGCACTCCTGTTGAGACTGGCCAACGCATGGGTTTTGACAAGAGCTGAGATGGTACCTCAGCTGCTGCTTCAAGGAGTGTGGAGGGGTGAAAATTTACTTCAGTGTTTCCTCATCACTGGCCAGGTACACAGGTAGGCAGGCTCTGGCCTTTACCACCTTCTCAGAGCAAGCCACAGGAAGCGCTAAGGGCTTTTATAAACCCCTGCTGCAGTTCTGCAGGTGCTGAGCATGAGCAGGCAGGTGCCCACTATCAGATTAGCCACTGACTTTGTGCTGCCTTTACACTGCTCATGGGAGGATGCAATGCAACAGAGAGGGCAGAGCAGCACAAGAAACCAGTGCCTCATCCAGCACCCAGCACGCTTGTACCAGGCTCACCCACCAATGGTTTTAAACAAGCATGAGTAGCCAGAGCTGATTTATCAAAGCTTTGCAACATGTGGCATTTGACTTGGCACTAGGCACCCTAATGCTGGCTTCAGCACGTTGCTGGATCACAGCTCTGGTCTGTGGCTTTGCCAGGGTGTTTGGATGGGTTGGTAGAGGTGCTTGGCTGCGCTGTAGAGGTTTTGGCATGTTCACCTTTGCTGCCAGTGCTGCAGCAGCATGTAGGCTCCAGCTGCTGTGGCTACAAATCACTGAGCCACCGGGCCAAGCCCTTGGGCTCCTCAGAGGGGTGTGACTTGCAGCAGCTGCACTGTGCCACCTTGAACATTAAACTGTCTTCACTTGTTGCTCAGACTCCTTTGTTTTCCTTTTGCTGGCTCTGCACAGCTTACTGCCATCTCAGGAGTCCATCTCAGCAAAGGTCACCCAAATCATGTTTTCACACACAGAGAAAACTTTTCTCACCCTGCACTGTAACCATGGTGATTTGTTTTCTTTTGAATTCCTTTCCCTTAGGTTCCTTTAGGTTCAATGCTATCTTTAGATGTCATCCTGTTTTGACAAATGTCTATGTAGTTCCTGATACTATGAGGGAACTGTGGCATGACAAGGACTGGCTGAAGTAACAGCTGCACCACTCTGTCAGGAACGAATGATGTGGCCCGTGCTCTTTTTGGAAACATTCCCATTTTCAACGATTCCTGCTCTGACACGGCATCTGGCAGTCAGTCATGGCCCAGCTTGCTCAGGTTTTGGTCTCTCCTGGTGCTCTGACCCTCTGCAAGTATCTCATCACTGCAGAGTTTTGCCCACTCTCTGGGATTTACAGCCTGAGAGACTGGAGAGTTAGGATGAACAAATCTGGTGGGGCAGGTAAATGGGCATTGAAGTCTGAAATGGTTAACCTGGGCTCTCAACCTGACAAAGTCCCAATGACATACCTTGGAGCTGGAGCACGGGCCTAGAAAATGCTCTTCCTGCCTTGCAAGATGGGCCAGTTCTGTTTTGGATGCTGGTAAAATGTTCTTCCGAGCAGAGGCTGTGGAGTTTGAGGATAAGTGGTGTACAGTCCCCTGAAATTTTGTGACTGGCACATAGTTCATGAATCTTATTCTTTAAAAAATAATTTTTTCCTCTGTTTTGTGCTAATATTATGCACAACCTGGTAGGCATGGAACCTAAGGAGTTATCTTTCATTATTCAAAGATAACTTTGAATTTGTAGTACTGAGGCAATGTAAACATATTTTCCTTTGTTTCTTGGAACATTTTATGATGAACCACTGATGCTCTGGATCTAGTCAATTGTCTCTCTGCAGATGCATGTTTACCAGGGCTAATTAACATAGTGCCTTTTCTCATTTAAATGTCACAGTTTTCCTCAATGGTTTTCCCTCAGCAACATGAATATGGACAGGAGACTCACCAGTTCTCAGGCTTTCTGTCTTGCCTGGGCTTGGCTGTCATGAGGACCTGTGCAAATGCAGCAAATGTCCCCCTAGAAAGGTGTTTTGCCAGCTAGAGGAGGTGCATGGAGCAGCAAAGGGGCAGTGAGCCTCTCCTCTGGCATCTCTGGCTGTTTAAGCAACCTATGCATAAGAGGGCTCAGAAGCCTTACCATTCAAATTCATATTTCAGAGTTGTCAAATCAAAATATTATTGGAAATCTGGCTTAAATTGTAGACCGTACAGTCTTGACATCACCTTCAGCTAAATCCTAAGATGGCATTTCCATCTTATAAGGGACTGTATAAACCTCATCTTAAAATGGCAAGCAAAATTATCCCATTATTATCCAACTGATTTAATGCTAGTGTGCATTCAGAGGTGATCTTTAGCATCACATGTGAACTTTATGTTTCTTTAATTAACTTCATCATACTGCATGTTGGCAAGAATCTGTATTGATACTTCATCCTTCCATTGACTGAACAGCAGAAAGTCTCAATGAAAATACTGTCAAGACATAGACTAGGTCTTGATTTAAGAACTACTTTAAATATCACAAAACAAAAGCCCTTTTAACAGGTTAATATTATATACCCAAAATGCTTATGCTGTAATAAGTTCCTTAGTATAAATGGTTGGGACCAAAATCAGTCTATAACTGGGTCATATGTAGCTTTACAAACAGCTATCCAAATATCTACAAGCCTTGCACATTGTGCAGGTGGTTGTAGGTAGGAGCTGTAAAGTATGATAAAGTTAGGTCAATTGTATTTACTTACAAGAAAATACTTGGCTTTGCCTAAGGCAGCATTGAGGGTTGAGGATACATCAGGCTTCCTCTCTGGAGATTGACCACATGATGATTCTCAGCTCTTTTTCTGCCTGGCAATGTTTGGTGCATGCCTGGATCCAGTCCCCAGCCCTCCTCCTGCCTCAGTTTTGCTGCCTGTCACTCAATCTCAGTAGCCCTGCTGTTCTCTGCCTGCGTATCTCCTGATGCTGGCCTAATGCTGCATCTGGTCAAGGATCCCAGCCCAACCTTGAGCCCTTGGGTATCTCTGGAGGCACTTCCCTGATCTCCAGCAAGGTGATGCTGAAGCAGCCTAGGCTGGCACAGCTCCTTGCCTCACTCCCAGCTTACATCTCAGGATGTAAGATGGAGATGTAATCCAGTTCCAGGAGATGAGTGGTCTTGATCAGCCCTTGAGTACTGGGAATTCAGCAAAGGTAGTATGGTGGCAGTGCAGCTGAGGGCTCCAAAAGCCATGTAGCAGTCAATGGTTTTGAAGGTTGATCTCATTCAAAATAAGATGAGCGAAGGTCTCTGATGATGGAGTTGCTGAGTTCTTACCCTATTTTGAGCTAGGAAGCTCCACGGGCTGGGAAGCATGAGTTTTTTTGTCAGCCTGAGCCAGCACAGCTACACAAACTGTTGTGTTTTGAGTTGAATCCAACAGATCTGCTTCCATGTCTTGTCTCCCTATTCCTTCCCCTTATGCAGGTCTGTGCTCTAGGTGATATGCAGGATTCAGTGGCCTGCACATTCCCTTTCATGGGAAGCCAGTACCAGAAATTCCTCTGCCACCCCTGCCCCTGGCAGCACATTCCTGGTGCCAAGCTCTAGGCTGATGCTGCAGGGGCAACCAACACGAGCCAAGGGCAAGAGAAGAGACTCTCACCCTCCCAGAAAATGCATAGGTAATTCCACCCTCCACCCATCTTCTCTGCCCAGAATTTAGAGCAACTTCATATGTTTGCTTTTGTTTTGGGCTTAAATATGTGCTTAGCTACCTCTCAGAGCTATCTCAAATTGAGGGGTGTGGTGAGGCTGCCTAATTTAACCCAGCCTATGACATCTGCAGATGGATAGTCTGTCTCCATAAGGCTCTTTTATCTCCTTCATTTAGGTTGATTTAATAGCTGATCATTTAAATTGCTTATTGCTACTCTTCTTTTAGCTTAATGAGACATAGTCTTAAGTTTGCTGGCAATTGAGACAAAGGAAGTAAACCCTCTCAGAAATGGAAAAGGCCCCTGCAGAAGTGTATGCTGCTTGAGAGCCAGGCTTTCAGAACGCTGTTTCAGTTGTCTTTCCAGAAAGGATCTGGTTGCATACTGGGTCACACTTTTTTGAAAGGAAGTGGCAGGGTGTTCTGGATGCTGCTGTGAGGGAGGGCCCAGTTCCTCCCCAAACTTTCATTACATCCACTCCCCTTGTCATTTCCTGTCCTGGGGTCCTGCAAAACCCAACAGCAAAGCACAGTGCCTGCCACAACAGTCATCTCCTTCACATGAAAGCAGAAATGCTCGGGCACCGAACTTGAGAAGTTGCATCCCCAACCCACTGGAGCCACTGGAAGAGAAAAAATCTCTGGCTTTCACAGGGTTAGAGCTTCAGCCCAACCATCACTCTCTGGCTGAAAAGCTACAGGCCAAACACACCCACAGGATCCACAACATTGGTCTCTAGCAATATGCTCCGATGTTAATGTATTTGCATGTAATCTTCTCAATGAGTGTTTTCCTACTAAACTTTTGCTCTGATACGATGAGGAATGTTTAGGCCAGCAAAATGGAAAACACAGGAAGGAGATATGAATGCCTGAACAGAGACAAAGAGGGCAAGTGTGGTTGCCTTTTTCTCCACCCTGCTTTCCTTCCTGCTGGCACCCTCACCATGGGTTTTGACTTCCAGCATTGCCCCATGGTGGTCCTAAAGGAAGAATATGTGACAAGTGTGCATCAGCATCCTGGTCCTCATGCTTGTGCTTTCTCATTGTACATTGTGATGGGCACCAGCTCATCAAGTCTGCATAGAGCTTGTGTTCAAATCACTGAGTGTGTGCTCAAGGAGTAGTTTTTAGTCCAGGACAAGGTGGATCTCCAGGTTTCCAGAAAGGATTTTGCTGCCAGGGATTTGCAAAGTGCAAGGAGAATGATATGTTGTCTGTTGGGGAGGTGTGTTGTCTGTTGGGAAGATAATTACAGTGCTGTCATTTTTGATAGCGCAGGGCAATATGCCACTGGAAGTGTTTTTCAGTCCTCAAGAAGATGGTATTTCCTCATCTCAGTCTTTTATGGTTTTTATCCTCTGTGAGATAGGTGCTATTACCAACTGGGTAAATGGGGTGAAGTCATAAAGGACATGAAAAGTAAGAAACTGGGCTCTAGGTTAATGGCATAAACATTGGTCTAACAATCCCCCTTCAGTACTGGACTCCTTCTTGGTAAGAGGGGAGGAGATTGGCACCCTTTCTCTAGTGCAGTGAATCCCACCAAGCCAATGGCATGATATCCTCATAGGTAAACTCAGGAAGTGCAAACTAGATGAGTGGACAGTGAGGTGGATTGAGAACTATCAGAATGGCAGATCTCAGAGGGTCATGATCAGTGGCACAGAGTCTAGCTGGAGGCCTGTCAATAATGGTGTTCCCCAAAGTTCAGTACTGGGCCCAGTATTGTTAAACTTATTTATCAATTACTTAGATGAAGACATAAGTGCTCCTTCAGCAAGTTCGCTGATAACACCAATCTGGGAGGAGTGGCCAATATATCAGAAGGTTGTGCAGCCCTGCAGGGGGACCGTGACAGGTTGGAGAGATGGGCAGAGATGAACCTCCTTAAATTCAATAAAGGCAAATGCAGGGTCCTGCACCAGAGGAAGAATAACCCCAGGCACCAGTCCAGCCTAGGGGACGACCTGCTGGAATGCAGCTCTGTGGAGAAGCACCTGAGGGTCCTGGTGGACAAGCTGTCTCTGAGCCAGCGGTAGCCCTTGGGCCAAGAAGAGCAATGGTATTCTGGGGTGCACGAGGAAGAACATTGCCAGCGGGTTGAGGGAGGTGATCCTGCCCCTCTATTCAGTCTTAGTGAGGCCACATCTGGAGTGCTGCGTCCAGTTCTGGGCTCCTCAGTAATAAAGAGACATGGAGTTCCTGGAGTGGGTCCAGCAGAAGGCAACAAAGATGATTGAAGGACTGGAGCATCTTTCTTATGAGGAAAGGCTGAGGGAGCTGAGCCTGTTCAGTCTTGAGAAGAGACAATTGACAGGGGACCATATCAATGTCTGTAAGTGTCTGAAGGGAGGGTGTCAAGAGGATTAAGCCTGGCTCTTCTCAGTGGTGGATGACAGGGAGAAACTGAAGCACAGGAAGTTTCACCTGAATATGAGGAAGAATTTCTTTACTATGTGGGTAACTCCACACTGGAAGAGGTTGCCCAGAGGGGTTGTGGAGTCGTCCTTGCTGGAGGTACTCAAGAACTACCTGGATGCAATTCTGCCCAATGTGCTCTAGGATGGCCCTGCTTGAACAGGAAGGTTGGACCAGATGACCCACTGTGGTTCCTTCCAACCTTACCTATTCTGTGATTCAGTGATTCAGTGATTCTTTGATTCTGTGAATGGCAGCTGCACATGTCTTTCAATCTCTGTTGTTTTTCTAAGGATATATTCAGTTCACTCCTGAGGAACAAGGATCCTGGCCGCATTATGTCAGTTCATGGCAGGCAGTTGTGTGTCCTGTATGAAGTTCAGATCCTCTGCAATGCTCCATGAGCACCACAAGTGCTTCTGAGGGCCCACCACAAATACCTGCCCTTACTTACGCAGCTGCCAAGTCCCTGCAATACTTTCCAGCTGGGTGTCAAGCCTGGTCTGGAGAAGTCTGCTTTAAGTGGGAATAGACTTCAAGGGCCAGCTGCACACAAATATACTGTTGAATGCCTTTTTTCCCCCCAGTACAGACTTGTCCGAGATGGACTAAGCTCAGACCACCAATAATACAGACTGTCCCTTTGTTATATCAATTTTTTTTTCATAAACTTTTAATTTTGGATGTGTTTCAACTAGTGATCTTGACTGGAAAAGTGCCAGATCCCATGCAGTGTGTCTTGGGGATACCCTGTCTCATTAATAAGTACCTTCATTTCAGAGCATTGTCTGTTTATTTTGGAAGGTTTACCTCCCCTCCCTGAAAACAGAGATGAATTGGGATAAATACAGACAGGAAATGGTTTCCCTGGCAACACTAAGAATACATAAGAACAACTTCATCATTCACTTTTATTCCTTAGATACACTTTTAAAAGAAGTTTGAGCTACATTAAAAGACATCTCCTGTTCACAGCTCAGCACCCAAGTCAGCAGAATTAATCAGCCCTGATTTTACTTTCAGTGAGACTGAAAAAACATTTAAAAAACAGGGATGTAGGGTCTTAGTTTCCAGGGAATAAAAGCTGAGTCAAAAGAGGAGTTCATTCAGATTCAATGCTGGTCAAAAAAAAAAGCAGCTTTATGCAACATTCAGCTTTGCTGAAGTGGAACTCACAGTAACAAACTTCTAGCATATCCTGCGTGGAGTCTTATGTTTTGGTGAAACCTGGGTCGAATTGTAAGCAAAATCTAATCTCGTTGTGTGAGAGTGCTGGAAAGGAAATCCACAAAACTATTTCTGAGAGGTTATTAGTGGAGACATCAAAGCTTGATGCGATGTAACTTCTATTCCTGTCACGTTGCACTAACATATGCCCCCCTCCCTCTTGGTCTGCTTGCCATTCCTGCCAGCCTCCTCACACGCTGCAAGGTGCAGGAGAAACATTTCAGCAGCTTGAATGACTTTACCTTCCATCTGGAATCGCGTGTCCAGCCTCAGAAGCCAGGGGAGACCTCACTGGGCACATCCTCCTCCCCAAATTGGTCTACGGTCTCTAGGTAGGAGGGGTTGTTCCTGGGGGAAGACTCTTCTGGAAGCAGAGTTTCAGGCTTAGCCTGGACAGATTTCTACTTTTAAGATAGGCAAGATCTCCCCTTTCTCTATTAAAGAGAGATCAGATGGGCCAGCAAAAGTCACGGTGCTCCAAGGACCTGGCGCTCAACTGGTTTCCTTTTCTCATGTTCTTTCTGGGTTCACTGCTTCCCGGACAAAATCCTCTGTACTGTATGTAAGACCCATTTTCTTGGTTCTGACCTGCCTGAACAGCATTAGATTTGCCTGCAATAACTGCTGGGAATTAATCCATAAGCACAGATACAAGTCATTATCCACAAACTCTGTTTCTACTGAACATGCTATTGATGCTATGGAAAGGGCATCCACTGCTGATGACATCTGCAGATGATAACAGAGAATGTTTGATGTCAGGTCATGGGAGCATCAGTGGTTTAGCTGGGTGAAAACCAACAACATGTGCTTCAACATATGTCTAATGTGAAGTCACAGATCCTAGAAACAGAAGTGGCAGAACAAAGAGAAATTCTCTGGCTCATTGGAAAGAAGGCTGAGAAGGGGACTGGTAACTGCTTACCTTTGGGTGAGGACAGATACTTGATGGCAGAATGCTTTTTGTACTAGCAGATGAATAGAAAAACAATGAGAGGAAGCTGAAAGTAAGCAAATTCAGGCAAAAATAAGATACATTTTTTTATTGTGACTGTAATAGTCATTGTATTTCAATGACTTCAATCAAGGTTGAAGTGTTTTCTCCCTCATAAGAAATTTAATATTTATAGTGTTTTTCCTAAAGGTAGATTTTTGTTCACTTCCAGGAGGTCTACTGAACCAGGTTCACAGAATCAGAATATGCCAATTTGGAAGGAATCCAGAAGGATCATCAAGTCCAACTCCTAGCCATCCCCAGGAGTCACACCATGTGCCTGAGAGTATCATCGCAATGCTTCTTGAACTCTGTCAGGCTTGGTGCTGTGACCGCTTCCCTGGAGAGCCTGTTCTACAGGCTCACAACAACAGTTGTTGTTCCAACAACTTTCTGGGTAAAGAACCTTTTCCTAATACCCAACCTAAACCTCCTCTGACACAACTTCAGGCCATTCCCTCAGGTCCTGTCACTGGTCACCACAGAGAAGAGATCAGTGCCTGCCCCTCCTCTTCCCCTGTTGAGGAAGTTGTAACTGCAATGAGGTCTCCCCTTGGTCCCCTCTTCCCCAGGCTGAACACACTAAGTACCCTCAGCCCCTCCTCATATGGCTTTCCCTCAAGGCCCTTCACCATCTTCGTTGCCCTTGTTTGGACACTCTCCAATAGCTTCATGTCCTTCTTATACTGTGGTGCCCTAAACTGCACAGAATATTCAAGGTGAGGCCACCTCAGTGCAGAGCAGAGTGGGACAATCCCCTCCCTTGACTGGCTGGCGATGCTTTGCCTGATGCCCCGCAGGACAGGGTTAGCCCTCCTGGCTGCCAGGGCACTCCTGACTCATATTTAACTTGCCATTGACCAGGACCCCCAGGTCACTTTCCATGGCACTGCTTTCCAGCATTTCATTCCCCAGTCTGTAGGTACAGACAGGGTTGTCCCATCCCATGTGCAGAAGGTTATGTAGGAGATCAGAACAGGCAGTCACAGTGGTACCTTTCTGGTGTTAGAGCCTATCACATGAGGAGCACTGCTGCTGGAGAAGGTAGTCCAATATCATGGCTAAGCTAATAGGCTCAGACTCTTGGAAGGACTGATGGGAAGAGAGGGGAGTATATGATGCTTTCACATCCTTTCTGGGCTCTGATATTTGTGGGAGATTGCTGATACACATCTACCTTTTCCTCAGGCCTGTTGGAAGTGAAGACTCCCAAGAGGGAGTATGTCTTATTTACCAGTCTCAGTATATTTGGTCTTGTCATCAATTTATTCAATGATCAGTAATACTGCTCCTGCCTTGTACTGGAGAAAGGGGTCAATGGTTTCTTCTGGGATAGACTAATAGGATCTTTCTCTGAAGTAGCTCTGTGTGGTCCAGCTCATGCTGAACAGTCAGCACACCATGGCAGATGGTGCTGGAGGAACTTTCAAAAGGATGATGGTGTGAGAGACTGAAATGTCAAGGGTTAACGACTCAAACAATAGGCCCTTTGCAAAAGTAGCAGGGTCCTTTGCTGAGGCCAGGTTTGCACACCCAACCAGAGAGGAGGAGAGTTTTCTGGTATGTGGTTGTGAAACCTCTGATCTGCATAAGAACAGCCCAGGTGTAGAGAGGATATGCACCCACCACGGGAGGATGACCAAGACAAAGGGTCCTTTGACAGTTAAGAAGCAGATCCTGTGAGGTGGGATAATACTTTTTGTCAAGGCAGTGTCCTTCCTAACACAACCAGCTCAGGTGTAAAACTCCCCTCTGGGGGAGGTATCAGGACACTCACATTCACAGGTGGGCCTGAAGGTGTTCGTCCCTTCTGATAAGGCATAACTGGCTTGGCTATGTTGGGCTGGCATGACAAACAGCAATTTATGTTTTGAGACTATCAAAGACTCCTGAAGCAGACTTATTTTTAGGGCCTTCTGCCACAGGACTGCACAGGATCCACAGTGTTGCAAGAGGCAGTGTAAGACTTTCCCTGCCACAGGGGAGGTACCTGGGCATTCCCACCTGAACCTGAACGTATATTAACCCATTGGACTGTGTGTTTCATGGGCTTCCCTCACCTCGGATGGATCAAGACTGCAACCCTCAGACATCTAAATTGCAACAATCAAGTTTCATTGCCGGATCCACAGGTGGTGATATCTTTCCTCTACACTATCTAGTCTTATCCTTTCTTTTCCTTGTATATTTTCTTAAGTGATATCTTAATACTTCTATATTGTTACATTTTTGTAGACAATAACCAATATGTCTGCATGCTTTCTTTTCATTGAAACCAAATTGTTCTAAAATAAACCTGCCATATATACATATATATGTAAACTCTGGTCATTCAGTGTGTTTAATTCCTATCTTCCCCAAGAGATCTATTAACGAGAACCTCAGTTACGCTTGCCTTCAGGGGCAAGTAGTAACAGATGTTTATTGGGAAGGTTAGGGATTTGCAAAGAGCCCCAAAACCTGTGTTTTGTTCCCACTGATCTTGTACCACTCTGGATTAGTTCATCACAGGAAATGATGCTGTAGCCAAAGGCAGCCCTAGAAAATAATGTAATCACTTCCTCATCTCTGAGGGTCTGATTAAACTCAGAAATTTTTCTAAAGCTGCTTCTGCATTTCCATCTAGAGTATTACTAACTTCAAATGTAAAAAAAAAAATAAAATTCCAAAATGCTGCAATGCTGTAGTGATGAAATATGACTGAGGTGTGGGTGGTTTTGTTCTGTAAATAAGTATGCATTATTTGTTTCAAGATCAAAATTCAACAGTTGTCTATAGCATTTCCGTTCTGTGGGGTGAGATTGACCCGTGTATGGTGCTTGGTCGGAGGGATGTTCTTTTTCACACTGCACTTCTTAAACAAGATATTTCTCAAAGATATGCCTTTGTTCAAAAAGGGCTCAGTGCTGGGAGGTTCAATGAACCAGGCTATGGAGACCAGATTGGGTAACCACAGCACTCTCTTTCTGGTTTTAAGCTATGAAAGAGGATTTCCTGAGCACAAGGAACAGGACAGCTAAGAGAGGTAGTCCAGCATTGTGGTCAAACCCCAAGACCCATCTTCTAGGAAGGAACAACAGGAAGAAAAGAGGACTCTCAGCGGGGAACTTTACAGGGCCCATGCTCTGCAAGGGCTTCTCAGTGCAGTGTGCAAGCCAGGTAGTGGGCCAGGAGCCAGGGCAGCAGAAGCCATGGGGCATGGCCCAAACTTGCATGATCCATGGTGACAAAGCTCGTGGAGCTCCTCTTTTGGGAATGAGATCCCTAAGGGCCTGGCTGTGCCCCTGCCTGCCCTGGGTGTGTGGAAGGAGGAGGTGTATATGCTCTCCTGGGCTAAGATACAGCAGGGTTTGGCTGGCAGATTGCTAGTGCCTCCACACCTGCCCTAGCTCTGCTCCTGCCCAGGATTAGCTCTGTGGCAAAACACTCACTGATTTCAGCAATTCTTGCCTAAGCCCCTCTCTCCGTGCGTCTGTGCTTCTCTGCCGTGTCTATCAATTAAACAAAAGCCCCAGACATCTCCGTGCTCATACAATGCTTTAATTATAAAGTAGTTTGCTTCTGATTGGCAATTACTCTGCCTGGGAATGGGCCTCCGAGACCTGGTGGGCTTTTGAGACCTGTCTGTCACTTTCATCTGCCTTGTCCCCTTCTCCATCTAGCTGCTGAAGCATGAGGTCTCCATAAGGCTTTTCCATTAAATAAAAGCACTAAAAAAATGGAATAATGGATTGGATTGGATTGGATTGGATTGGCCTTTGCTGAAGCTGCAGCTTTGTTTTTTTTTCCCTTTCCCTCTTAGTTGTGAATAGAAAATGTCTGATATTCATTACAGCTCCTAGGCTAACCCCATCACACTGTGACACCTGGCTCCTCCTGTCAGACATGCTGTAAACAGAGAAACAAGATAGTGGTGGCACACAGACAGCCTGCCATCGACCTGTGTCTGCTAAAGGCAGTGAGACAACCCTGGGAAAAGCACTTTCTAGAAGCACAGTCCCGTTCCCATATTCTGGGGTCTGTGATCTGAGGGGTCACAGTGGGGGTCTCTACAGTGGGAAATGAGGCAGCAGGGCTGAGTGAGGGGAGCAGGCTGAGACTTCTTGCTCTGAAATCCCTGAGCCTAAAGACTAGGGACAGAAATGCAGATGTGAAGAAACATGGAAGTCTCTTCTCTATCCTGACATAGACTGTGCAGCTTTGCAAGGTGCCCTGGGGTCAGGGACAAGTGCGGGACCCCTCTCTGTGGTCCTCCTCCTGGCCTGGGGAAAGCTCCTGCCCCCTCTTGACCTCAGCTGCCCTCAGTCCTGCACTGTCCCATCCCATGACATCCTGGCTGGCGGCACAAGCCAGTCCCAACTCAGAAATACCACACGAATGGAAGTGTCATAGTGCAGGGGTGGTCTTATATGGTCAAAGGCCACCTGCCACCAGCAGGAGTCACCCACTGCCATAGTGGTCTTTTCATAAGCTTTCTATGGCCAGTGGCTTCTAGGTTATGCAACAGGTTCTCCCACATCAGTTGACCCTTCACCATGTCAGTTGACCCTTCAAACCCCATCCTAGCCCCTTCCCACTTCAGGAAGCATGTAGAGACAGAACCTTTCCCTTTTCCAACTAGAAACACCATGGGATTAGATTTTAGTACCCTGTACTTTGGTTTCCTTACTACAGTCACATCAGTCATAGTTGTTCAGCAGTGGATATTGGCAAAGATCAAAGTGGCACAAAGATTAGGAACTGAGCACATTTTGTGTGAAACTCTCCCTTTCTTCAGCAGCCTGTGTTTTTTTGAGCTATTTGGATTCAGCCACTAGAGAGCAAACTTCTTCTTTTTATCAAATGGCAGTTTATATATTCCTTGAAAAAAGAATTGTACAGTTCTTCAGGCTAAAACCCATAAAAATTGAAAATAGCTCTAAGTTTACAGAAGGGAAAAGAAGCTTGCTTGCTCACTCTTTTTGTCTGTCTTTCTCTCTCTTTCTCTCTGCACAAGCTGTGTTTTGGGAAGGGAGAATGTACAAGTGTGTTTTGTTGTAGTGAAGGCCTCTGCTAATGACTACCAAAGCTCTCTTCCTTCATGTCAATCACCAGAGGTAATTGTTCATGCTGACATTTGGTGGGCTGTATGAGGAGCATATCAAAAGGAGGCCTTGGGATAGCAATAGGCACTACAGCAACGTGCATGCAATTGTGTAAGAGTTAGAGAGGAGGTCTGCCAACCACCATGATTATACCCATTAGTACTGGAGGCTGCCTCTTTCTGGAGTAGTGCTGAGCAGCTGGGCTCCTTAGGCCACGTGGTTTAAATGCCCTTGAGATTTTAATGCAAACAGGTTCAAGAAGTCAAACCTATCTAGAGCAGAGTCTTGAGCCGTGGGCTTTGATTTGCCCCCTGGTCTTTCACAGCTCAGACATACCCTGCTCTGATGTGAGGGCAGGTATGGAGATAAGTGCCATAAGGAGGCAAGTCCCAGGTGTGGACTGGGACTGTGTTGCCAGCCCAGGTAACAGCAGCAGGAGGGAGCTGATCTTCCTGAAAACCACCTCCAGATGGCTCAGAGCATAAGTGAAGAAAATTCTGGTTCAGTCAAGATCTGGCAACCCCCTTCGGAACCTGATCAAAAGCAGCTCTTCCCAGGAAAATGCAAGGGGATTTTGTGAAATACTTAGTGTTGTCACCAGTGTGTACACAGTGGGTTATCTCCCTGCCATTCTTTGTGAACTGACCAGCTGTAGATACATCTGTATTGCCTAATGTTCAATGAGTGTACCCTTTGGGACTCACAGGCCCATGAACTGACATGGACCTTTACAAAAAAACCCTCCAATGGACTGTGGGTGGTATGTGATTTGACTGCTAAGAGAACAAGTCCTACTGTTTAATGTCCTATTGACATTATGAATTGCCCCATGGGGCGATGTGGCCCAGATTTAATCAGTTTAATCCATTGTACCAACCTGGGAGCCAGTGTGTTAGAGTGAAAATGCTTTATTATCTTTGTGCTGCTTTAGGCGTGATGAAGTGGCTGTGAAATGAATTAGCTGTACCCCTACAGCATACTGTGAGAGACTCTACAAGCCAGATGTTTTGCCAGCAAAGGGAGACCTTAGGATTTTGGACTCAGTCAGAGCAACTACGAGAGTCACAGTTGGAAAATGTCACCAGGTCCATTTATTGCAATGTAAGTTTTTATATTTTGCTGTGAAACCACTGGTCTTGAGACCAAATACATCTCAAGCAAGTGCTATACAAAGGCAGGCAGTAGGTAATAAAATCCTTTCACTTTTATCTTGGGAACATCAAGGTGTTTGGGAATTGATGAGTCAGTTTGGAGAATGGGATACCTCCACTGACCTCTTTGATGCAATAGCTATGACCTCAAGGGCCTGTACCCTCAGGGACTTGGATATGAATGACTTCACTGTAAGGTCACAGAGATCACAGAGGTACAAGCTCTGAGAAGTGAGGCTATAAGCGGGATTGGAGTGTCCCACACCACTAGACATCCAGACCACCACAAAGGGTTGGGTACTGACCTGGCTGAACAGTGGTCAGAGCAGGTGTAACATCTCCTCTGACCCTCTACTAATACCTGCTTTGGTTTGCTCTGTAAATATTTAATAACCCTTTGTGGAACATGGCTTTGGGCAACTCACTTCACCAGAGAAGCTCCTAGCTGGTGCGTTTTCAGATTAAAAACAGCCAATGGACAAAGTAAACAACTCCCAGGACTCATTGGCAGCAGCTGCATAGCTCATTGTCTTTGCTCTGTGTTTGACCCTGCAGTGTAGTGTCAGTATAAATTCAGCCCTGGGCACATTCAAATCCCTTGTACACTCTTACCTGCCCAGCTAGGTTTTAAAACGGTGTCAGACACAAAAGCTGATTATCAGCTTAAGTAATGATGTTTCTCCTTTTTGGCTGTCAACATTGTTCACAAGCAGGAGCAAAACCAGCACCTTGAACTTTCTCTAGAAGAGACTTCTGGATAGGAACTATTTAGGCAATCAGCACCTACTTCATTAATAGGCACATCAGTAGCTTCAGCAGGGTACGTTTAAGAGTGCTCAGTGCAGCTTCCATATAGGGCCAACGGTCTCTCTCTCTTTTTAAAAAAATAAAATGATGATTATTTTTATTTTGTGTCCGAAAACCCATTTTCTGCAAATGTTCATATGTCTGCAATTAAGTCCCATGGAACAGCTTGCACGGTTTCTCCCAGCAACTTTTCTAAATGCCCCTCATAATTGATTATTTTCAAAAATATTCCCCACTTTTGAGTGTCTGCTTGTATTTTCTGTATCTGCCTTGGGGCAGGCTGCATTGCTATTACCAAGATGCTGTTGCTGAGGTCTCCATCTGCAGCACGTGTTGGTGCTGGAGCACCCTGGCATCTGCATTTTGTGCCTCCAGTGAGAGAAAACCTGTGTGCAGGGATGGGAAGATGATGTTGGTCTGGCATGTGAGGGAAGGACCACGCTGGTAAGTTGTGATGGGGAGTGCATCTTCCTGTGGACTTTCTGGGTGACATTAAACTATGGCTTTCTTACTCCAGGCCCTGAGCTAAGGTACTTCTACGTATTATCTTTTTTGGCTTGGAAATTCTTTGTATGGAAAAATTAAGGAAATTTCTACCTCAATCCTGTGGAAAATATTTTCCCAAGTGCTGTGTTGTGCCTACTGACCAGGGTGTCATTCTTGGCTTCTGTTCATGCTAAGGAATTCTTTTTACAGTCCTTCTTTATACCTCCCCTCTTTCCATGCAAAAAGTATATAAATTTTCTTAACTTTTCTCTGTCTGTCTGCCTAAAATTAGATGACTGCTTTCTTTATCTCTAATCAGCTTTATAGTGCTATTTTTTTTTTTAAAGTCTCTGTGATTTCTTTCTGGAAAACATGGCTTGCAGCGAATGTTTACTGACACTGGAAAGGAAGATAGGACAAAATAAAAGCTGGACTCTGTCTTGCTTTCTTTACTCTTCACATTCCAGGAATGCTCAGTTATTTGTCCTTCAGCCAGACATGTGAATCTCTTCCAAGGCCTTATATTTGTTTCTTACCCCCAAATGAGAATTAGAATCTCTCGTTTGAGGAGACAAAAAGCAACATACCACTGCCATCTGATGTGTTCAGATCAGTCTGGGGTCTGTGGCAGGGTACTCTGGAGGTGGATAGTCTAATGACATTTGGTGTCCTTCCCTGTTTCAGAGGGGTAAGGCTGGTTGTACGTGACCCCAAGCCTTGCTTAGCAATTCCCTTGTGTGGTTTTAGGCTTAAGCTGGCAATTAATGCTGTTCTCCTTTCAGTGTCAGCACGCTTGTCATGCAGAGAACATTGCTGTCTTGGAGTGGTCCCAGACCTAGCCTGGGGGGAGCAGAGGGGGAGAAGGAAACGGGGTGCTGAGGGTGACGGAGAGAGGCCAATCACCGCTGGCATTACGAAACTTATGCCCTATAAAATACTGCAATTATATTGTTTTCCAAATCCAGTGGGAACCGTTGTTTTTCGGGCAATAAATATCCTCCTGCGGCGTTAGCAGCCATAATATGGCAGCTCTGACAACCCGATAGCAGAACTCATTCCTGTAACTTGAAACGAGACTGATGCTAGGGACTTTCCATTAGCCAAGCTGAGACAAACAGTCAAAAAAGGTAAATAAATTGAATGTTCAAATTTATTTTCCTTTTCCCTTTTAATAATCTTGTTACAAAGGATAAAGCTAAGACCTTCACTAGCAATATGCTTTTGATAACATTGTGATAATACAGCCTTGAAAGAAAGAACCACTAATGACTGATAGACCCAAACCAATAATTTTTGTAAAGATTGATGCTCATTTTTTCTGCAGTTCAAACGTTTCAAGGCAAGATGATGTAGGCAATCATTCATTCTTTGAACACTGACAATATTTCCTTTTCCCATCTCTCAGCTGTTTTGGTCTGGGATATGCAGCATATTCTATTGATATTCTTGTAGCAGAAATTCAAATGAATAGCAAATACATAACAATGAAAAATAACAGAATGACATGATTAAACTGAGATTCTAACATAGCAAATCCTTACTCAACTCTTAGCAGCACTAGAGTTAAGTGCTTCTTGGAACAAATAGAAATGAATGTCCAGAGCACTGCACTGTAAAATGCTGTACCTAAGCTACATGCACTACTGTGTTGTTATGATTAAACCACTTTGTTATGGAAACATATTTAAAGATTGATCTGTCTTTGGCTGAATGGCAAGATCTGGAAGCTAGGTTTTCACACTTAAGGAGAACTATCCCTGTGCAAAATATCCTTAGTTTGGTGCAACCTTGGACCTTCATGCAAATCAGTTGAGTCTGTGTGTACAAACAAGCCCATTAACATATGTTAGACCAGATAATAAAATCGCAATACAAATGTACCTGGCTCCCTAAGGTGATGGTGTTGACATGTACCATTCCTTGGGAAAACCCTTATCATGGTGCAGATGTTGCAAATCCAGGTGGATCTCAGATGCTTTGTTTTTCTTGTGGGCTGTGAGATGTACTCACTCACAACTCTTGGCCACCATCGCTGCAGATCCCAGCATGGGCTCTGACACCAAAGGCAAGGGTGGACCTGGAGGAGTAATCTCATATTATCTAGCTAAAAGGGATGTATTTTGCTCTCCAAATCATTTTTTTCTGTGTCTGAAGATCAACTGAGTGCTATTGTTATGTGTACGTTTGTGAAATATATCTGTAAGTTCTTGCGCTAAATCTTAGTTGGCAGGATATGTGGTGCAGTAGTTGATCCCAAATTAAACCTTTGGATTTTGTTCCTCTGTGTCCTACAATTCAGAAGCCACAACTGACTTCACAATGTGCTTAAATGAGAATAAAGTTTGCAGTAAAACCTTCCCTATTTCAAGAACCTTGCATATACATTTGTAATTATTAGCCCATTACCAGAGATATTAACATAGACATAATAAAAGGTTTTATTTTCCTGCCAGCCCATGTGTATGTCTTAATTGTGCATTGAAGATACACTTAGAATCCTCTCTTTCATGTAAATATACTCACTGGCTAGTAAATATTAATGTTGCACTCTGGCTTCAGCTGTGAGAAGATTTTATTGTGTTAGAGGCTTTGATTAGCCTCCAAAAGGTTTCACAGCATCTACTCTATTTATCTGAAACATACAGAACTGCTGCAAGCAAGAGTTGCTACAGTGAAAATAATGCACTTTCGTTCATTGTTTTTATTTTAGACTGTGCAAGTTAATTATTTCTGCCTGTTTAATGCTTGGGAGTCACCTTCTGTGAAATTCCAGAGACAGGGAAGGAGCTGCCTGGTACTTTTTAGTTCCAGTTTTCAGCAGACAGCACTGAAGTAAAAGAAACATATGTTATGTCTTCCCATTATTCTCTCTAATTGTCACGGCCATTTACCCACAAGCTGACATGATAGCCATGGAGGGAAAGGGAGCAAAACCTTTTGTGCAACTCTTAGGTTCACGAAATTGTGGAGGCAGATGGAAGGGGGAGTTTGGTGTCTGCTGGGCTGTGCTACAGAGGCTCTCCCCCAAGAGATCAGCTGATGAGGCTGGTGGCCTGTCTTGACCTCCCTTCATCCAGCTGAAGGAACAAAATCCTCCTCAGCTGTCCCTGCCGTATCCCTTACAGCAGGGTACCTCGCTGTTGCGGAGTTACCCAAGCTGCCAGTGCTGGATGTCTCTGCAACTGCTGGACTGGTGTCTGTGGGATCACTGTCCACCCTGTGCAGGGACCCTGATGCTTGTTGTGCCCATGCCAACATGGCTCTTGACAGTGAGAGGCACATTCTGTGGCTCCCAGTTTTTACAATGAGAAGGTTGTCCTGAATTCCCACATCGTAGTGAGTGGACAAACTGGTGCTGTATCCCCCCTGGCCCTGAAGGGGCTTTCTGGAGAAATAAGCAGCAGCAATGTGGTGATTATCTCCATTACCTTGCCCAGGTAGCTGCAGTCAAAATACTGTGCTAGTGTGAGCTCTGGTCTGTGCTTCTTCACAGACAACCTCAGAAGAAAGGATTTTGCAAGGAGACATATCTTTGAGCTGGGGCAATCACTTGCTGGGACAAGCCCAGTTAATCTTGCAGGAATGATATGTTTTTTGCCTTGTGATTTGACTTTAAAACCTGAACTAAATATGCCCAACAGGCATCAACTTCTGAGCTAGGAGGGTGGGTGCTCTCCTCTGTCAGTGGAACATCTGGGATCCTTAACAGTGTCTGCTCCACAGTGAGCTCAACCCAGGTCAGATGAGGTGCACACTTAATCTCCAGCTTCTCCTGAGACTGATGGTGAGGGCTTGTGTCTGTGAGAAACCAAAACCATCACACCCCAGCAGAAAGGGTATTTGGAGCTAACTGCTTTTATTTACTGGTGATTAGCTCTGGTTTTGAGCCAGTTGCCCAGAGTTGAATTGCCAGTCCCCAGTGTCTGGTAGTCTTCTCTTACCTGTTGGATGCTAATTTTCGACCTAGACGCTCTTTGGGGGAAATGTTTCAAAACTTGATGCATTAGTGGGGCTGAGTTCTGTTATTAAGTCAATTCTCACATGGAAGTCACCAGCATCTCTAACCTCCTTCACATAAACCTTAACTATAAAACCATAGTAACTTTGCATGCTGAAGAATAAGTCTTGTTTCCATTATGCAGAAATTACCACATGATCTTTTAAGTGGATCCTAATAAAATTATTAGGACTGGAAAATCTTCAACAACATTTTTAAATACAGCCCAGCTTCGCAGTAAAAAAACTCAGCTTTTAACAGTCTTCATTTGTAACAATTCCAACAGCAAGAACTAATTTTCCCTTTCATAATGAGACCTATTAGCAGGTCTTTTCACACAGAGCTGACCTGGATTCAACAGTGATATGATTTTTTTGTTATTTTCAAGCACACTGTGTTTAGCAAGTAAACATACAGCTTTCCCTGTTGTCTTTGCCTCTACTTGTCTCTTTAAAGATCATTTGAAGGTTGTTAAATGGAAAGCACAGAAGTAAAATGCAATGATGTTCTATGCAAATAGCAGGTTTCTTCGTTATTCTGATGCAGCTAATTGCTGAACCTCGCTGCAATGTGTACTCTCACAACGGGAACATTTATCCTGTTCCCACTGGGATTTGTTATGGTGAGAATACACCACTTCAGCTTTTAATATGGGCAAAGGACACGATTATTTTAATATGTTGACAGCATTTATCATTCCACATGCCTGCCTGCTGTAGCTTGCAGAGCTGGAAGACATCTCCTGAAAGCAGCAGTGAAACTGACTGCTTTCCATGGAACAAAGCGGGTGAGCAGTTCCCACCAAGCTTCCTGCTCCAGAACTGGTGGTGTCCCCTCCTTGCTGGACCCCCTACAGGACCATGAGAGCAGATCTCCATGGTGTTCTCTGCCTGTGAGCTGCTCATGGCTCCTGAGTGAGGTCAGCTTGGCTGGGGGCTGCAGGACCAAATTGATGCTCCTAGCCCAGGCATCTCCCTGACACCAGGCATCTCCCTGACACCAGGCATCTCTGCCTACACACATGTCCTTCACTGAGCACCCAGCAATCTCGCAGGGATGAACTTTGCAGGTACCTACTTTCTGCTGAAAGGGACATCTCATCCAGGAGAAGTTAGCTTTAGTCCTATTGCCCTCTTGTGGCTGCCCAAAACAGGCTACAACACTGTAGCTCGATAAAGGCTACAGCTGTCGCTGTCTCACGTTTGCAGAAGTGGTACTTTCCCATTCAAGCTGACACAACTTTCCTGTAACTTAAAAACACAGCATTGGTTCCCTAGGAACCACTGCATAACGTGAGGTGAAGCGCCAGTCAGGAAATTGTGGCATTACTGAAAGGGATTTGGGGATGCCAGTGCTGTGATAGCAGGACACCAGGCCCAAGGATGTCTCAGGTCAAGCCTTCCTTCCCTGCTCCTCCCTCACAGTCACAATTGCCTTGTGGCTGTTTTTCAGCCATATGAGAATGGAAAAAATAGTTTGGCAGAGTTCTCCAGGGTTCTCATATCCAAATATGACTATGAAAAATGCCCTGGTAGCACTGGCAAGAAACCCTTTCCTGACAGTCTGACCTGAAATGAACCCCATGCGTTAAAAGTAAGGCATATAGTGGTGGTGCTTCTGTCCTTGTAGGGCATGATGTGCACAAGGTGAGGGGATCTCTGTTGAAAGGTTTCACAAGAA
>JAWWMO010000121.1:79290842-79304370 GCA_035047845.1 Dendrocincla fuliginosa | reverse complement strand
GTTTGAGTTTTAATTTTGTTGGGGAAAATATTCGAATCTGAAGTTCTTTCTGCAATATTCAAGCAGATTGTAACACCGTCCTTGGATGTTTTTTCTGTTTTGTGATTTACTGCTTACTTATGCAATGGTTACTGTCATGCCTTGCTGCTGTTTTGCTTCAAGACCCCTTTTCAGTGTGTTAAGTTTGAGAGTCCCAGTTTCAAATAAAACACTTCCTCATCCCACAGGTGTGACCTGCATTCTTCATTTCCAAAGATGCTTGTGATTTGCATTTTGACATATTAAAAATCATACTTCTCAGATGAATCCAATTTACAATGTTATCTAGATCTCTTTGTATCATTGATGTGTCATTATTTAGCATGTCAGTCTTTGTACCACCTGTAAACGTTACTGGTAATGGCTTCAGATTTTCTTATAGATTAAAGTACTAACAACTATTCTCTAAAGAGATGGTATAATGATGTATATGAGGGACTGCTAACTTGCTGAAGGAAAGGAATAAGAATTCATAACAGTCTTGCCAAATGGGAGGCACGTTCTGAAAATAAAGAGGGTCAGTTTCAAGAAGGAAAAATGCAAGGTAGCACACTTGGGTATAAATACCCCTATACAGGAATATCTAATGACAAAGACTTGGTTTTCAGCAAATCTGCAGAAAAGACTGGAGTTTTCAATGAATTGCAAGTTCAACATGAATCAACTCTGTCTATATGATGAAAAAACAAAGAGGTAAGTGTTACAATGGGGAATATAGACAGCTATTTAGCCTGCAACACAAATTAAATATTCCTCCTTCTCTGGTCAGCACTGGAAGGGCCTCTGCTGCAGCTCTAAGATTGATTTCAGATGCTGCACTTCAAAGCAAATGGAATCAGCTGGAGGGAATCTGGAGGAGAACACCACTGCTGATACATCTCAAAAACATGGGCTCCACAGGAGGACTAAACTAACTGGGTCAGCAGAGCATACAGAATGAAGGACGAAGCCTTCAAATTTGTTGAAAGTATCTTTAAAGAGAAAGAGAACAACTTCCTTGCCATGTCTGTAGGACAAGAAGTGCACAGCTTACATCGCAGCTACTGGGGTTTTTTAAATATAGGCTAATCAACCCCTTGTGGAGAGGGTAAATGTATCACTGACCCTTGGGATGTGAGTGATTTGGATAACCTTTCAAGTTCCTTCTTGTCCTCTTTTGCAATACTGACATACCATTCCAGTGTTGATCTATTTTGCTATATTTGCCATAAAACTGAGTTTTGGAATCACAAATGCCTTTAGAAATTGTCACTGGATTCTGGCGCTATCTTTACTACCGATTTTCAAATCCATCAGTACATCTAATGTGTCCTAGTCTGACTCATGCTTGTGTTGACTCTACACCAAATGCCATGGTTGGTTAAAAATACATTAAGTTCCTTTGGCTTTGAGGCCACTGTTTTTGGGCACTGCCAGTGCACTTTTGAGAAATCTATGACATTTTTCTCGTGCTCTAGCATGGACCCTAAGCTTCTACTGAGCAAGGTGTGAATGTATGCTAACATATACCTCTAAACACCTTGAGTAAAACCAGTACTTCCTGAACTACTTTGTATTAGATCTTTTTTTTTTAGGCAAATGACCTGATATGTGGATTTAATGGAGCAGAGACCAAGTTCGCTTCTCTTTTACACCTTGGAGTGTGCTTTCTCAAAGTAGCAATTGCATATGACTTGCTCCTGATGCATTATTCTGGGACTTTTGAAATCCTGAGTAGAGTTTTCCATAACTGGAGGCAGCTGGGCACAGGAAGATGGGGAAAGTGCGAAAACATGCCGAGAGTCTCAGACCTGAGATGGTTTCTTGGGCTTTCTAGAGCAGCTGCTTCCCAGTGGGCTAATTTGCTCTGCAGTGCCTGTCTCAGGAAGCACTGAAGCTGTGTTGCTTTTGCCACATGCACAAGGTGCCAATTCTCACCAAACATGACCTGGTATCTCTGTTCCTACAACACAATTTGCGCATATCCATGCTGGACCATGCCCTGGAGTTTGCACCCATCCTGGCTGTATTTTACCTGTCATTGTTGCTCCGGAGGTGCAATAGCATGAAGCCTCAGGTGGGATGGGAGCATTTGGGGGGCTGCTGTATCAGTTTCTTACTTGTTTGCTCCCCTGCTGTGTTTGCCAGCTCCTCAGGAGTGAGTTGTTTCAGGCACCTGTTAAATTGGCAGTGACTGACACTTATTGCCAGCACCCAGGGATTCCCTGTCATTTGAGAACTACTGGGACCTGTCTAAAAATCATATTGTTCATATGCACCTTCTCATCCAACCCTTCCTTCAGCTGCTGTTGTCTAATGTGATCAAAGCCTTTACCCATCACATACTCCCTCTCCACTTTGTCGCAGGTGAGGTCTGATGAATCTCCCTCGTTATTATTCTGAGCCTGCAGGTCACCCAGACAGAACACAGTGCCCACACAATGGTGACAACTGAATTATAACAACTTCTCAGCTTCCTTTGGAGCACAGATACAATATTTATGACACTATTAATGCACAGTCCTGTCAAGATTTTTAAAATGAGAGTAACTCACCTGTCCCTGTCACACATGCATGTCCTCTGTGTTTCAGAAGTGTCAGGAGAATGCTTACCAATTTTTCTTTCCTAATAGTCTTCTGCCATAAAGCCTAAGTCAAAAATGGCAGGCTGTAGCACCGGAAATTCTGATGGATCTTTCTGTGGAGACAGCCAGGATAAAACTTTCAGCTGTGTTGCTTAAGCAAGTGACTTAGCTTCAGGCCGTGGGGATGTATAAGCACTTTTTTCCTTTATCTCCTGATTTTAAGCAGAATTTAAACTCCGAAGTATCCTCATAGATTTGTTCCATAAACTTACAGGGCACCTGATACTTGACAAAACCAGTATGTGATGCAAAATTCACTCTTCCAAATCAGAGGGACCAAATTATGTTGGGAGCTTTATGCCAGGTTGGATGTCAGTTGTCTCCCTAGGGTCAGTCATGAAGTTGGCATCAACACTGCAATTTTGTGCTCTGGCTGCAATAGCAGAAATATGACTGATTGCCCTTGATTGTGGGTGATCTGGACAATATTTGTACGGCCAAGGAATAGAAAAACACATGCATTTGGAATGAACAAATGAATACAGCACCTCAATTTAAGCTCCCGCTTCATTTTAATGTATAAAACTCTTTACAGTTGTAAACATATGTGCAAGTTTCTCCTATGGCCAGTGAAGATAAGCCAGTAAAAGGGTTTTATTTTGCTAGTGTTTCTTAAACTCTTTCAGAAAGCGTAATGACTTCTTGTAGGGAAGTATCTGATGTGGGACACACCAAATGCACTGAAGCCAGTCCCTTTGGGGCCCCTTTGTAGTTAGATGAGATCTGATTAAGGTAACTGATGAAGCCTGCACTGTGACTCACCTCAGTCTAAAGTAAAAGCTAAAACAGAGTACAGGACTTAGAGTTCAGAAGAGCCTTGCTCTCTAGCAACTAGGGAGGAATAAAACTCACATGGTTATGCCTACACTACTGTTACTGAAATTAGCTGATGTGCACATTTGCTTCTATTTAGCCCTGGACTCTTCTGGTAAATGCTGCTGATGACTGATGAGCTATTTTCTTAAACTTGTTTGCTGTTCTTCTTCTGGCATGATGGTTCCACATTATAGCCTGCAGAGCACTCCAGTCAGGCCAAATCATTGTTCTGGCACTGAGACTGTTATTCTGTGATACTTCTTGCAGTTTACTTGGCTACCGTCACACCTGATTTTAAACAGAGCCAGCTGATTTTGCTTGAAGTTGAATAAGGGACCATGGTCATAAACTGTTCTGCAGCAATACAGCTGGACCCCACATTCTACCTGGCTGTGGGGGTAGGGACTTGTACACACAGAGACTCTCACAGTAACTTTGCAAAAAATACACTTAACTATTTCCTCTCATCATTGCTTTTCCAGCATAAGTTTTGGTGATCAGTGACCTACTTTTGTGTCATTTAGGTACTTCTTGATTACTCTTCTTTAGACTTCTGCTGTGGGTTCATATACAGCTCTAGGACAGAGCCAGGAAAAAGCTGCAGAGGGAGGGGAGCCAGTGTACAACTGGCCTTCCTCACAATTTCTACTAAGAACTTGCTCTTATTTTTCCTCTTGAAAAGCTAATTATTAAATTTCTCTCATGTCTTTGCACTGACCTGGACAAGAACCAAGCTCTATTACAGTCACTAAATAAATTTGGTCTGAGAGACCCCCATACCAGTGACTGAAGGTCCTTTCATGGTAGAGCCTTTCATTACCCTCCCCGGCCTATCTCTTTTAAAATGACAAACCTGCATTTAGGAAAAGGAAATTTACTGTGGTTTTTCTGTGCAGATGGTGATAAGCGTGAGTTAGCATTTGTAAGCTTATAAGCACATATGGTTTTGTACATATCAATTAAGGCAGTTGGCTAATCACTCTAATATCATTACTGATTCATCTGTATTCCTTCAAATAGACTTTTATGCTCAGCCTGCTGGTTTTCCTATGTATGAACTGGATTGTGCAATTCTCCCTGTCACCATTTGTAGTCAAAAACATTTCCTTGGCACCAAAGGGAGTAAAAGGGTACATTTCAGAACTGTGTGGGCAAGTCGTTTGGCCCATGCCTTATACATAAGGCATGCACATAAAATATTTGTGCGTGTGTGGTTTCTTTTTAAAGGCTTTGCTAGTCATGCCGTGGGCTGAGTGACAACAGCACTATGTCTGTGCACATGGGACATACATGCAGACTCACACATACACTCATCCTGCTGTTTGCAAGCCTACTGTGCATGGCCAAGCATCTTGACCCTAACCAGCCTCACCTCACAGTCCTGACTGGGTTCACCACTCTATCTCCATCACAGCAGTCCTGGCAAAGCTCATCTTTTCACTCCAATATCTTTGTCCTCCATGCAGATACAATAAATTCCCAAACAAGAGCCCGGATACTGGCACAACACCTCTCTGGATCTCTGTGGCTTCCTTCAAGCCCAGTGCCCTACTTACTTGGTCATGGTCTCAGCATGACATCCCTTACTTTCCTCCCTGCACAGCTCAGTGCTCACACCACTCCTCATGCTGTTTCAGTTCCCACTGCTGTCTGGATCAACCTTCTCCCGTGTCCAGACAGCAGCCCTAAGACCTGCATTGTCCAGAGACAGCCCTGAGTTCTAGCATGGTTTGGTTGTGTCATCATCGAAGATTTTAGCTGTACCCTCCCCTGGAGGTAAAGGCTCTTCAACCCTCCTGAACACTCTTTGAATATGGGATGGATTTACAGTTAGCTACTTAAACTGATGGGGAAGTTCAGCTCAGAAGATCAGGGCTGAAGTTTTCATATGTTGCATAAATTATTACAGTTGGCAGCTATGAGCTTAAATCCATTTCATTCTCAGTAGCAATGAGCTTTTAAAAATCACCAGCTCCTTGAGACAGGTATCTTGATATGTTCCAAGGTATCAAAGTCTCTGTTTGGGTTTTGGGAGGTGTTTGGGATCCAAAAAAATAAGTGGCTATTGGAAGTCTTCATGAATTCGTTTTCTTTCTCACTGTTTTTAAAGAAATGACCTGGGTCATCCCCTGATACAGGAAACCTGCAGGACTGAAGAACTGTGTGAACTGCAAGGCCACCCATTGACTGGAAAAGGTCCACCTCAGCTGCCCTGATCTACCCCGTGTTGTTCTCAGAGCTCATCACCCTGCCAAAAAAAATGGTGCGTACAGGTTGTAAAATGACCACTCTTGTCAAAGATCTTCTAAAGGAGACATGGGGATTTTTCCAAGCTTTAGCTTCAGACGGCAAGTGATATTCATACTATATAACTACTTTTCATGGTTTTTTCTTCTTTTCACTTTTCAAAACTCCATGCCTCCATTTATTTAGCTTGCAAGCGAATAATGCATAATCTCCCCACGGAAGCGATAGATTCCCCAGCAGTGGACACTTCAAGATTCAGTGGGACAGGATGCTGGGCCATCTTGTCTAGACTGTGCCTTTGCCAGGAAAGGTTGAATGAGATGATCCTTAAGACCCATTCCAGCCTGGTATTCTGTGATTCTATAATTACAGAAGTTACAGAATATTCAGAGTTGGAAGGGACTTACAAGGATCATCAGTTCCAACTTTTAAGTGAAAATGACTCTCCAGAGCCATGAATTGATGCTTTTTAGAGAACACAAGACCTTTTAGGTGCATCTTTACCACTGTCTTCAAATTGTTTTTAAACCTCAACGGTACCTTTAGTCCAGGGTGGGTTTTTTTAAAGAAACTGTTTTTCCTCAAAAATTATTTCTGGTTTTGATGCTGAACAGCTCTCACTATCTAGGAAAAAACCCTTAAGTTCTTGGAAGAAAGAAAACTAAAATGGACATAGAATTAATGAGATGTTTGCTCTCCCAGCTGTGGTCAAAAAGAAAAATTCCATGTTATCTCCTCACAGGAGCCCATTTCTAGATTTTTGCAAGCCCTGGTGTTAAAGCTGCTATGGAGAGGTTGTGGGATGGCATTTTTAGAACTCCACCTAGAACCTGGTCCAGTGATTTCCCCGTAATCCCCTAATGACTCTATAATGGAAACTGCACTTTAGCTATAGCAAAGCAAAGATGGAACTGATAGACCTGCAAATGTCCAGCACAGAGCTCTGTTTTTGGGTGGTTGGGGGTAAACTTGCCTGTAGTGGAGCTCTTGTTGAGCACCAGCAGTGTGGTGGGACTTGCAGCTCTCTTCATCTCCTCAGTACTCCACCCTTAGTTAACCATGCCATTAACTAGACCTTTGTTGCCTAGAGGGACCTGAGTCCTGTTGGTGCTGTACATTCCCAGTTCTCCCTGATGTTAATTGAAACTGGGGACGCAAAGTGCTCTGGAGGTTGGGTCCAGTGGAAGCCTGGACCAGGTTTCCATCTGCACATGTCATGAAACTGGGACTTGCCCTGGGTACAAACTAGGCCTTACTAGCAAAAGAGTGTTTTCCTATGGCATTTTTCAAAAAAAGTGAAGGGAAGGTGGGCAAAACTGTTCAGTAGAGAACACTTGTGTTTTTGAGAAAAACACTTGAAATACTTCAGATCTGAGGTAATGGTTAGTGAGCAAGGTGGTTTTGATGTGTTGCAGTCCCTCTTTGGCTCTGTGGTGTCACTGTATCTGCTGAGAAGGACCATCATGCCTCCATGGGGGTGTCATGTGGCACCTATCAAAAGAGGTTTTCTGCCTGGTGGCTTTGAAGCCACACTGAAGCACAGGAACATGAGAGGACTGGTCTTTGTACAACACTTTAACATCATTTCCGAATCAAGATACCTTAGCTGTCACCTGAAAGAATAGTGTACTTTCTCCTAAGTTTTTGCAACATGAAATTAAGATCTCTGTGGAAATCAGACAGTGGTGAAATATTAATAGAAATTTAATTCTAATGGTTTTTCATCAGAAAATTGATTTCATTTCATCCCAAAGCAAATCTTGCTGTCTTGATTAAATGAGGCAGAGAGGACATTTGCTGGTTGCATGCATCTCTCTGGTCCCTCATTTAGCCGTGTGTTTTTAGAGGAAGGAGACTTCTTGCATAACATCTTTGCAGCTTTTGGCCACTCCAGCTACTTTGTGAGACAGGGCTGAGGCCAGCTGAGATTGTTTATTTTCTCCAAGACATCTATGCCCCATACTCTTCACTGGAGTGTTTTGGATGAGACATTTGAAAAATCACAGCATTGACAGCTCTCCAAGGCCACCATCTCCGGGTTTTCTCTTCTGTAAGTGTGGCTACTGAAACACTGGGCACTTCACCCGAGGTGAGTGTCTAAGGCACCCTCCCAGCCAAACAGAGATGGGCACCTCTCGGAGAGCTGGTTCACTCATCTCTTTAGGAGGGAATAACTGGAAGTGCCTCTCTTCACTGCCATTAGGGAGACACTGACTTATAGATGTATAGTGTCAAGTGAGATAAATGAGACCCAAACTGGTCTAAATTTTGAGCCTGTGCTTTATGCTTACAGTAGTCCCTTGCTGACTTCTCAGACTTAAAGGCTGATTGTATTACCCTGGGGGAGGGTGCGTTTTAGTAGACAGGGAAGGGATTTGAGAAATGCATATGCATTATCAGCAGCAATAACTTAGCTTTCCTCACCCCCTTAAAAGTTGCATCATCTTCAACAGGTGCTGTTGCATTAACCATGATTTTGGCAATACCAGATATTAAGAGTTTAAATCTTGAATCGGACCATTTCTTGACAGAGTAATTTGTATAGAGCACTCACAGAAAAAAACACCTACTCACTTGAAACTGAATCTCACCTATGCTTTACTTTACTTTGAGCAAAATTACAAATTTGCAGGACAAATCCTGCAGTGAAGAGATAGAGAACAAAAGGGGGTGTGATCTCCATTGCAGTTTAATTTTCAAAGGTGTATCTCATACAGTTATAAAATGGTTTTTGGCAATCCAGAGAATCCAGTCAGCCCCAAGGTTGCCCCTTTTGATCAGGTTCATTGCAAGAACACTTCCCTGCTGCCATCTCCTCTTCAATGCCCACCTTAGAGCCCCATGGGACAGGGGCAGGCGAGCAGTGACTAGAGGCTGGAGTAGCATTTCCCACCTGCCCAGGACTTCTTCCCAACATCTGCAATCCAAGTGGGAAGGACCACTCTACACCCCCATCCTCCCCAAGACCAGGCCAGTCTGTGAGGAAATGTGGTGCCCAGTGCTCTGCCCTGGGTCTTTGAATTTTCAACTAATATTGCTCCCACAGGGCAGCTCTGCCCTTCTGAAATCCAGACTTGCTCCAAAACAGCCATGAATTTTCATGAAAAGCCTTCAGAGGTATGTTGTATGCTGACCTGATTTCATGGCTAATGTATATTTCATGTCAGGGTTGCTACACCTAAAGTATCCACACAAAACCCCTGAGTTTTGTTCTCATGGTTACCAACATGTCCACTGAATCCCTCAACAAAGTACATTAGGGTGGAGCCTACTGGAAATATTACACCTAAACTTGAGGAGACTGGGTCATTATCATGCTTTGATTTCACTGACTTCCTCACTCTTCTCACAGGAAAAACAATTTCTTCTGAGCTGAAACCTGACTCAGAGGATCTCTCACAGAGACTGAATTTGATAATATTCACTGCAGACATTTTTGACTTAGAGAAATACAACATAAACCAGAGCTTGGCAGGTTTGGATTTCTCGGGGGATGCTTTTATGCACTCACAGCTCTTCTGCCTTGAAAAATTAGTTCTTTTGACAAATTGGATCACTGATGTATTAGGGAAAGAACCAATGACATTAATGAGAAAACAATGATAAAAGGATTATATTTTCATTACTTTTATTTTGCTTTAAAAAACAGAATTTCTGTGGGAAACAAAAGCTGGTTTTGTGGATTTTGCTGCATTTAAGTCATGCAGAGTACAGTTTCTGGTGACTCTGGACTGCCATAAACCATATTGCTCACGTAAATAATTTGTCTGAAAAGCTGATTTTTCTTTTATGAACATAATGCCTTCTGACTGATTAAAAATACATATTTTAAATCCTTATCAGAAGAAAGGTCAGTCACACAGTGATGTGATTTTTCTTGCAGAGATTCCACTTAGTATAATGTCTGACGAAAGAAATTCCATTTAACCTTTTAAATGACTTTGAGAGCCAGAAGAAATGTCATAACACTATTTCCTTTAGGTGTTGTCATGTTCAGAGTCTTTCATATCCCATCTCAACTACTTCATCTCCTTGTAACAGTTGCCCATAAGAAATATGCCTGCTTTCCTTCACACTCTTTGTTAGCATTAAAAATATATATATATATATATGGAGCTTTAAGAAGTTCTTGCTTCTGTTTATCACTGAATCACAGAATGCTTGGACTTGGAATGGACCTCTGGGGACAATCTTGTTCAACCACCCTGCTAAAGCAGGTTTATCCAGAGCAGGTTGCACAGGGTTGCATCCAGGCAGGTTTTAAATATCTCCATGTTTTGGCCATCTTTGCCAATACCTCATTCAATTCTCTGTCTCCTTTGCCAAGTGTGATGGTCATGTATTTTTTGGTAGAGAAAGCACACAGGAGCTTGCAAGGAGAACAGGGATACAAAGAAAGGGAATTTGCTTTCAAGAAACCTTCCACTTCTTATCCAGGTAGTTACACTGTTGTTTGTGGGGTTTGCAGCTTGACATTTTAATAGGTCTCTGTTCTCACTTTGTACACTGTTCCAGGTTTACAACAGGTTGTGCCAATAGAACAAATGTTATCTGAGATGGCATAGCCCCTCTTCTAGTCTTTTCTAGAAACAATGTTGTTGCCGTCACTAATAAAACAGACCTCCTTTTTCCTCTTTACCAAAGAGGGTTTTTTCATAAGCAGAGTCCTCACCAGGAACTGCAGTGCTGTCTGCTGAAAGTCTCCAGTTTTGTGTGAAAACTTTCTGCATACCAAAGGCATCAGTAGTGCCTTTAACAGATAAATAAATGGACTGTAAAGACCAAATTGTTTTGACAATATGCACTGATTTGTACTAGCCAAGCACCTCTCTCTCCATAACACAAGGGTACCATATGACCTCACTGCTCTTAGCAATGGAAAACAGATCAGTGCTGCAGCTCCCTGAGTCCCTGAAGCAGCTCCCCATGGCTTCAGTGGCTGTGAAAGTGGCCTTTCAAGTGACAGTGGCGCCGCTCTTTTTATAGCTATGGTGAAAGAACAGTAATTTTTAGCCCGTGGTCAGAGACCCCCCGTGGGGGCTGTGGAGTACTTCAAGGGGCAGGTTAAAGCCAAACAAGAGCACTGCCATTTGCAGTACTTACATCTGTCTTCTGGGCTTATCCACCTTCCTGGAAATCATGTAGGGGTCTATGATGAATAAAACTTACAGGTTGAAAACCACTGGAACAGCTAGCTGGCAGAGCTCCCTGTCTCCCCCTTCCCACCACCGTCCTCCTCTCCTCCCTCCATTTTTTTTTATGTTTCCAGAATTCTGGTGTGTTAGCAATGTATCTCCTCCTTTGTGCATGGGTGAAAAGTGAACCCTGGGAGCAGGGAAAATGAAATCCACCAAGTCATTTTGGACTCTGTCAAGTGGAAAGAAATAAGCTAGGTCCTTTCCAAGGGCTGGCAGTGCTGCCCAATTTACCCCCTTGGCAGGATGGGATATCACTGAATGGAAGGTTTAAGGAACCACTTGCTCTGTTTTATTCTGAATTTACAAGTTCTTAAATGGCACTGAGTGACCAGCAATTTCAGTGTGTCTCCAGAGGTGGTTTGGTCAAACTCTTGAACACCTGGAAGAGTAAGCAACAGTGACTCCTGCTCAACATTGCCCACAGCAGTCCTCACTAAGGTAACTTCTCCCACATGCCTGTGGAGGCCATACATTTCCTGGGGAGGGCAGACAGGGGAGGTGGAAGGCACTTTTCCATTTAGACTGTCCAAGAGAAAAGTGTGTCAGCCCTCTGATTCCCCAGATGCTTGACTCATCCCCATGTAAGGAATCTGTGGTCCTTCAGACTCTGGGAAAGGCTTCCTCCCCAGGCCCTTTTGTGGTTCCCCTCCTGGTTTCCTACATCCTACCCTGATGCTCAAAAAGCAAGGAGACTGAGCAGAACTTTATGACTACACTTCAGATACTCTAAGCACTGAATTGCATATGCTCTCGCAGATGGGGGACAAGTGGTACTGCTGAAAGTATTCCTGACGTCACTACTGAATTTGGCCCAGAGACTTACAAGAAAATTTTGTCTGCCTACTCCAAGCTACATTTAGCACAAGCCAGTCATTTGTGACTGTAGCTTATAAATACTCTTATCTGCTGGCGTATATGATGGGAAATAAAATACATCTTATCTAAAGGCCAAGTGTTCATTATTTATTACAGTTATCATTCATTTCTATTGTCATTACTAATGGAGCTTTAATGCTTGCTGGGCCATTAGCCCAGCTAAGGGTCCCAGATTTCCTTGGCATAGTTATGATCTGTTTTATCTGATGTGTGGTTCCTGGCTGGTACATACACAAAGGAGAACTGGGCATCACAAAAGGAAATTCACACATTATTATGTCCCACAGTTCATTATAATGCCATAGTTAGTTGTTTTTCTCTTTTCTTCATCGAGTTCCTGGTAGCCAGGTGAGGATCATCAGCTTCTGAAATATTTTTATTAAGCTGATCTGTGCTGTGCCTTCTGACTCTTCAGACAGCATTGCCAAATTAGGAAGGCACAATCGCTTCTGTGCTTGTGTTTGATAAATATTTCAGTGCTGCTCAATAAAACTGACACTATTGCATTAAGGACACTTGGAGCCATGTCCCACTGACTCATGGCTCTGTTTCTTCCCTTCAGAAGGTGGCGTGTGAGACTGAATCACACCACTCACGCTGTATGTACAGAGGGCTGAGCAGGGAGACTGTCAGCATGAGAGGCATGTCCCTTGTTAATCCAATGGAGTAAAAAAGTGAGTGATAGTTAATCATCTTCATTCACTGCCTCCAAAACCAGCCCATGAAAGGAGAAGTGCTGTGAGTTTAGCTCCTCTTCCCCTCTCTGAAAGTTCAAGAGATAAAGGAAATGCCTTTTAGCATGAATGTCATGGGAGATGGGTCAGCCACAAATTTATATATGTTCTTCAGTGGCTGGACTGGTGTCATCAGCACCTGCCTACTTTATTCCTATCCAGGGGTTCATGAGTGCTCATTACTTCCTGAGGTCTGCTGCTTTGTCTGCCTGTGGGACCATGTGTGGGACAGCCACAGAGATGAGTCTGGCTAAAAAAAAGTCAAAACAAAAGAGCAGAGGACTATGCTCCTTCTACATAGGCTTGCAAATAACCACTCCAGAAGAAATGTGGGAGCTAGGGTGGAGTGGTTGGGTTGAACTTGAAATGCTTACAGGTTGTTGCAGCCATGCCTGAAAGGCATAATTCCTTGGTTCCCTGGTTGTACAGAACCATTTATAGCTGACACCCAGACATCTGTGTCTGTCAACATCTTCAATCAATTTTGCACAGCAGCAAGGTGCTAGGGGGAGTGTAAAATGATGGGGACCAGGCCTTCACTTCCAACTTTAAGTGCGCAATTAGGTTTTGTTTAGTTCAGGGATGGCAACTGAGTTAGAATCAGGTCATGGTCAGAAAATGAGTGGGACCAGGCAGCAATGGGCACAAGCCTGAAGACAATAATAAAACATGAAAATGTTTTCAAGCTATGCTGGTTTGAAGGTAAACTGGTGGGAGAAATGAACCCAGCTCAAGAGAGATTACAAGTCAGAGTTGCAATTTAGTAAAAAGATTACAATAGATACAGTGATACAGAGAAAAACTTGGTTTAACCCACAAAAAAGCAGATATATAACCCAACACTCTGGGACACAAACATTTTGTTAGCCCCTGTGCTGAGCGCCAGATTGGTCCCCCTCCGGGAAATTGGTCCCCCTTCCCCCCAAGGGAAAAGGAAAAGGAAAAGGAAAACCTGTTGGTGATAGTGATGATCACAGTCTAGTCAAGAGTGGCA
>JAWWMO010000121.1:79227282-79290742 GCA_035047845.1 Dendrocincla fuliginosa | reverse complement strand
TCCCCCCAAGGGAAAAGGAAAAGGAAAAGGAAAACCTGTTGGTGATAGTGATGATCACAGTCTAGTCAAGAGTGGCAGTCACAGTCCTGTTGAGGTTCTGGTCCTCCTCTTGATCCAATAAGTGGAACCTGAAGTCCCAAACCCCACAGATTCTTTATGCTCAGATTTAGATGGGAATACCTCCCCCAGTGCAAGGAGTTTCACAAAGGGTGATTTAACTCTGTGAGTCATGGGATATTTTTGGAATCTTTGATGGTCTAGGTATTTGCAGCTGCCTGTTGTGCCAGTCCCTAATGGACCATTGGCAGACATGACCCCTCAGGCTGGGTGGGAGGGTGTTGATGCCTCCCCAGGGTGGGGGGAGTTATCACAGCTGAGTGATTGGTGTGGAGACAGAAACACTCCCCTGTCTCACAGGGTTCTTTTAACACCCAGCTTGTAGCCTGAGGTGTCAGGTATTCCCTGGGCAGCTGCTGCAAACAATCCATTTTTAACAGCCCATCAGAAATTACATAGAGGATGTAGAGTACACAGATTTGGTTATATCCACATAGTGATAAACTGGTTCTGGCCCCTGTAACTAGGATGCAAGCCCAAGTGGAGACATAACAGGTGTCTCCTATCTGTGGGGTCCAGGCCAGTCATTCATCCTTTGCATGTTTTCAAGATCTTTCTTCAGCTGTACCCCTAAAACATCCATACATCTTGAACAGAGCCCTGGCAAAACTATGGTGAATGCCTTTCTGAACATGGAAAATAGGATTCTCGCTGAATGACTTCACACATTATGTATCCCCTGGCAGTGCAATTGGACGCCTCTTGCTGCTGTCACTCCAGGGAAAGGCAGAAAGAGCACTGGTTTCAACGAGCAGTGCTGGCACAGCTGCACTGAGCTGAGCAACCATCACACACCCATCTCTCACTGCTGCTTAATAGTGGGCACACTTGATTTTACCTATCCTGTCAATACTAGTGTTTCCCAAGTGCTGCCATTGTGCTCTGAGGTACAGACCATGGACACAGGTGTTTTATCTTTGCTAGATAGTTCACATCTGACACTATCATGCTCCTATGGAAGTCAACAATCCATTTGTAACTGTCTCCAGAGTGGGTAGAATTAGGGAAATGCAATCACAAGAAAGAAAGGGACTTCATAGTTCTACCAAATCCGGTCATTTGCAGTCATAAGCCTCTACATCCCTTAAGTGATGTCAGACTCCGCTCTGAAATCAGACACGTTTCTTTGCCATCTGTTCCAGAATCCAGAACCAGTTTAATTAGAAGGGAAAGTCTCTAGCTACTCAATGATAATTTTGTACCTTTACTTAATCATCTTTCCAATTCTCCCCACAGACTGGAATTTCAGGTATCTTGCTACTGACATTTCCACTCAAAACTTATTTGCAGTGCAATAACGAAGGCATGGTTTCTCATCAGCATTTGCAGAAATGGAGACTTGATTAATCCTCACTTGAAAGTCAGGTCCTGAGGTCCTAATCCACAATTGGCATGTACCAAGGTTGGAAACTTGTTTACCAGCTTTCAGAAATGCCTCTTCACGTTGACATTCATTTAGTGTCTTTCTCACCCCAACTGATATTTTTTTTCCTCTCACCAGTGAATCATTTATGCACTTTGCTGCTATCAAAGAAAAGTCTGCATTTTCAGCATGCTGTCAGGAGAAATTACTTTGAAAAATCTTACTTATGCAAGTCTTTCAAATGAAAGCAAAAATACATAGCATCGCTCCTGCTTCCGAGATTTACAAAAAAGAAAGACCTTTTTGTGTCATTTTGTCCATCTTTCTGCTGCTGCTACAGGACTATCTATTTATTAGTGTTATCTCCAGGGTCAATTCAATAGTTTTTCATGGTGATCTTTCCAACATAATCCTCTGAGGTGGAAATTACTCCACAGGCTGTGGTGGGCTGCTCTTTCCCTGCATAAAGTGGTTGAAAATTATGATGTCTCCTTCCTAGGTAATATCCATGGCATACTTTATTCCTCTTTCATTTTTGTCATCTAACAACTGCCTATTTGACTTCACTAACCTTCCCACAGGAATCAGTACATGCTATGATTAGGCTGTCATAACTATATGTAAGATGGGGAGGTAACAAAATTGGCCTGATTTTATTGGATTTCTCACTGGTTTCGTAGCTCTTCTTTGAACTTCTAACTACTTATCAGAAGCTATTTTTTCAAAGAAGAAGTGATCTTAGCTAAGGAGCAGTTGTATTAAGAGCATCAATCTGCCCTAGCAATTATGCATTGTAATATTCTGTGTGGAGAGGTCACATGAGAGCGAGCGGTTCCATTACTGTGAAAGAGAGAAAATATCCTCTTACAACATAAGTTCCTACTGAAGAAAGCCAAAATGGTATTAATCTTTATTTGTCTCTAAAATTCATTGTGGGTTAATATGCCCTGAGCATTGTCACTGCTTGGTCTCTTGGTATTGCTGTGACTTCACAGACTGCTCCTTCTGGTGGGATCCTTTTATTATGCATAGTTGAACCTCACTGTGTAATTGCATTCTGCCTCTGACTCTGTTCCTCTTGATTAGTGAAGAACGAGGATTGGAAAGGACCGTGTGGGTCACTGAGTGCAATCCTTAGCAGTTTCAGGCAATTGTGCTGTAGACAGAAATGCAGAGTGCTGAATGGTCCCAGAACTTGTGCCTTGCCATATATGCCTTCCAAACAACCTCCAGATACCTGGCAAGGGAGTTTTTAATCCCAAGGACCCATGGCTGTTGTGTGAGTGAGGCCTGGCTATAAAAAATGAGATGTTGGACCCTATGGCAAAAGCAGTGCTGGGCAACTACTCTGCCCCTCAAAAACCACTAAAAGTTCGTGGGGGTTCATGGACTGAATGCTCCAAACAAAAAGCAGCACAGGGTGCTCGTGGTGAAACAGGAGAAGCGACGGTTTTCAGTGATTGCTGGTCATTCCAGCCTGTGGATCCAACATGACTCTAGGGTTGAAGAGGCATTAAGAAAGGGAAGAAAGAAGTCCAACTTGATTACTGCTTCCCAAAACACACAAGCATGCCAGTGGTTCACTAGAAGTCCTCTGGGACACAGGATCCTGCAGTATCAACAACCCTAGGCTCACTGTGGCCTGCAAATGATTTTTCTGGTACTCATGCTGTGGTCTTGCTGCTGTCTTCAGCAAATAAGGAAATCTAGCAATGGGAAAATAAGCGGTATTGCTATGAAATCACTACAGTCATGCTTTAAAAATACTCTTAACTCTCTGTGATAAAAAAAGCAAGTTTATTTCAAAATATCAATGTGTTTCAGACTTGGCGAGCCTTCCTTGTGCAGAAGAGCCTAGGATGCAGGAACAAGGTTAATACAGTGAAATTAGACTTCAACTTTGGTCTGAGAGCTTCCCCAGGTTTTTAGCTTGGCTAGCGAGAAAGTCAAGCACAAAATGTTGTCACTACTTTGGACCTGGGCTGGTTATTTACAAAATGTGCACAAAGCCCTGTTGCTCAGAATGCTGCTTGTACAGGTGAAGGTGAGAAGAGGGTTTTTTTAGCTGACAGCTTATGTCTTTATCCCTTCCTCATCTCAAAAACTTCTTGATCATGGCGATTCTGTAAACTCTTCTCCAGTGGGTCCTTGCCTTTCTCTGACTGCTTCAGTGACATTTCTCACCCTTCTCATATATATGTCTGTCCTCTTCTGGGCTGATGGGATGAGGTTTTGCTTGTCGGATCGCCTCTGCCTCCATGGGGTGCTCATGGACCAGCCTGAAAACCATTCCAAGCATCTGCTCAGCTTTCTCTGCCCTCTCTATCTGCTTTCCCTGCCCTCATGCAGGAATTGGCTCCTGAACCTTCCTGCTTTGCTCCGACAAAGATCCTGACTGGGTGTTTGTATTTGGACATATAGAAACCCTCCTGCTCACACCACCAGGTCCTGACATTGCCTTGCTGGGTGTTTCAAGCAGTGACTCCCAGTTTCAGCTATTTCAGCTCATGCAGGAACATTTCAGCCACTGCAAAACACCCAAAGCATGACACTTGCATCCACCAGCTTACCCAGTTGCTGATAAAACTATGTCTTTGCTTTGTGGTTCATTTTTACTGCCCTCTTGATAAGAAAAGTTGTTGTGGTTTAACCCCAACTGGCAGCTAAGTATCACTCCCCACTCCTTGGTAGGATGTAGAGGAGAATTGCTAATGGAAATAAAAAAAACTCAACAAGCAAACAAACAAACAGACACAGAAACCAAGCAAAAACAACAGTAGTAGTAGTACTAGTAGCTGTAATAATAGTGAGAGAGAGGAATAAACCCCAAGAAAACCAAGAGGTGCACAAGACAGTTGCTCATCACCCACTGACCAAATCCCAGCCCATCCCACAGCAGTGATTGACCCGTTCTGAGGACCACTTCTCCCAGTTCATATACTGGGCATGATGTACTATAGTATGAAATACCCATTTGGCCATTTTTAGTCAGCTGTCCTGCTCTTGCTCCCTGCTGGCTTTTTATGCCCCTCCTTACTGGTGGAGTATGAGACACTAAAAAGTCCTTGATTTAGGGTAAGCACCACTTAGCCACAACCAAGACATCAGTGCGTTATCAGCATGATTCTACTAAATCCAAACCACAGCACTGAACTAGTTACTAGCAAGAAAACTAACTGTCCTAGTCAAAACCAGGACAAATATAAAACTTTGTTGTGTGCATTTGAGTAAACTTCAAGGGAGACCACAAGGTGATGGCTCCCCACACTTCAGAGTGATTGCAGTGGGTTGTTTAGCTTCTGTGGTTTCTTTAATAAACACTCCATAGTGTCAGTCAGCAATTTAATGCTTTGTACTCTAACATCCCTCATTGCCAGTGAAAGGCACTTTTCAGGAGAATCACTTTGTTAATGTCTTTCTAACTCACTGAGAAGACAAAGTGACTTGTATCATGGCCTTGTCCTGGACACCCCAAACCTGACTTAAACACGGGAACACAGTGTCTGGACAAATGAAGAAAAAAAAAGTAACACTGAGTAATCAGTCTATCTTCCCTTTACATCCTCCAGCTAAGTGCTTTGACCCTCAGAGGAGGGTCATGACTGTGCTCCTTTTCTTAGTTCTAGAGCTGCTGTTCCATCTTGTTACAAAGCCAAGCAGTAAAAGAGAGAACAAGGTGGGGGTTTTGACTGAACTTAAGTAATGTGGGAGAAAAGGAAACAGGACCTTGGAAAACAAAGATAACCTACAATGACATGGAAACTTATAAAGATCTGGCAGCCCCAGGAAAGGCAGACCTTCCAAACTGGGAACCAAATACTGAGGCATTTAGGGCCAGCTGATGATGTTTTTGTACTCCTGCTCCATTAAGATAAACAATTACATATTGGAAATAGTTAATGGACTTATTATTATTTTTAATGATAATGTTTGCAAACTTATTTGGTTTAAAATGTTATTTCATTTGGTTGATTTGTTCTAAGCTTGAGATATCCTAAGGTTTAACAACAACACCATGTTGTCAGTTTTATATCCATAATGAATTTTTGCATGCTAATAAAATACCAGTGCTTCAGCTTCCAGAAACCTCAGAGGCAAATACTTTATTACATCATGAAATTAATTTTTATTGCCCTTCTGTTCTGTGAAGCAGAAACACAAAGTAATATGAAAAAAAATCAACCAAAGTGGCCTTTTCAGCAGCTTTGCAGCCAGAATTTCTTTGTTAATCTCCAAGGTGATATGCTCTTCAGATTGATGATCAAAGCTGAAGGGGTAATGACACATTGTACATACTGAGCCTATTGAAAAACTGTCCCTGGTAAGGAAGCCTTAACCATTATGGGACCTCATAGACCATCTTGCTGACTTGCTCAGAATCACAATGGAGTTTCATAAGCTAGCCAGAGATGTAGATGTTAGCACCTGCTTTTATGCCTGGTCACAGCGAGAGCTGACCAGATACTGCACCTACTTGTTGGAACAGTGGAGTTGGAGCCCCGCTGTAACATCTGCTGCAGTTTTGTGGTCTGACAGCTGCAGTGTAAATGCTGAATTATTTGATTAAAATGAACTGCTTGTGGTTTATCCTCCCTGTCTGCAGGAGGACAGGCAGTGTCAGTCACAGAAATACGTCCACAGGCACCAGGACTGTGCTGGCATTTCATAGTCTGGGAATGCTGTAGCTCTTAGGGACATCTAACAGCTGCAGCCAAGATGTGGCATGGACAGACAGGTCAGACAACCAGCTGGATGTTGCCAGGAGGTGATGTCCGTCGGCTGTGGCAGACTGGGAGCTGCCGCACTCCCAGATGTGGGCATGTGCTGCCAGGTGAACTGGCCATTTGTGTAGCTATGTGCCCCTTTTTATGTAGCCATTTGCCACAGTCTGTGGCTAGCCAGGCAAAAGAGAGCATGTGTTTGCAGCATATGAACAATTAAATATCGCCGGATGCAAATGGGAGCTCTGTGCGTCCTGCGCTGCACACTCGGCGATTTGTGTGTGCTCACGCGTGTCCTGTCAATGTTTGTTTAATGCTTCAGTTGCACTCACTTTTTCACTTTTAGCTTGTATTTTAATGTGCAGGCACTTGCTGAAGTGTATCCACTTAGCGAACATCTGGCCTTGCTGGGTTTTTAAACTAAACACACATTTTAACAACATCTGACTTCTTAGTCAGTACTAAGAAAATTGATAGATCCAATAACCTTTCCTTTCCTCCTGTGCAAGGCCAGCTGCTCCTTCTTCCCTAGCAGATCCTATTCTGTGTGTCCTACCTGGGTCTGGGAGTGGCAGCAGTTGGTCCCAGCCAGGATCTTGCTTTACAGAAGAGTGCATGGTGCTTTGTAAGACCTGCAGGAGCCCTGAAGCTCACTTGTGGTCTTTGGAATTATGAGCTTCTAAGGTCAATTGATCGAACATGGGAAGCCTGACTCTTCTTCAATAGAAGAAGGTACTTTCATTTGCTCAGCACACCTTCAAAGGCTCACCTCAAATTATGGATTTAATTAAGGATTTAAATTAAATGAAGATCTTATCAGCACAGTTAGGCATTACCAGACAAGTAACAGGGTTGAGGCAATTTGCTTTGGCAGGTTAGTATTTGAACCAGTTAATGGAGAGTAAAGTGAAATTAATGAACAAACACAAGATCCAGTGAAAGTCAATCAGGGAGCCTTCATTAGAAAATCAAAATCTCCCTCTCTTTACTTGTTGTGGTGTACCACCACCTGGCCTTCAGCTCTTTCTTTAAGATCCCTAAAGGATTAAATAACTGAAACTTTCACAGCCTTGTGCTCACCATCATGAGTTTATGGGCCAGAGATGACCCTGATACACTCTGTCTTCACGTACTAAGATTGGGTAAGTGATATAAGAGTAAACGTCTGCATCCTAAGCCACTGCTGCCAACAGCAACTCCCAGCTACCCAGAGCAGTTCAGTATGCCCATTTCCAGGTCTGTTTTGTTTTTTTTCCAAGCTAAGGGTTTCCTCTCAAAGAGCTCTCAAGGAGGACTTGCTGCTTCTCATTCCAGCATCACTGCCCAGCTGGGGGCACCAGAACTTGGGTCCTTGCCATGTGAATGGGCACATTCTTATGTTGAACTCCAACACCTGCACAGCCCAGTTTCAAACCCTGCTTCCTGGGAATGCTAATGTGTGCAGTCTGGAACCATTGCCTTTGCAAGGCTTTGTGCTGATAGAAGCCTGTCATATGAATATGCAAGACAGCAAGTACCAAGAGAGGTTGCTGGCCAAATTCATTAAAATCTGTGAGCGACTGTGTCTGGGAACATTCTGACAGAGCTCATCCAGCTCTCCAACTCATTAATCCTTCTAGCACAGCCATTAGATGTGGGGTTAGGGAGGTGCTGATGATTTGTTTCATCTCTGTTTAACAGTTAAATGAACTTTGGCAATGTTACACTGGCCTAAGGAGTCATCACATGCAGTTTAAGGGACCCAGCTGAAGGGGTTCTGCTGGGAGCATGATCTAGCTACCTCCCCTGAGGCAGTGAAGCCATCTAGCTTTCCCTACTGCTAGAGATGCTCTCTTTCCTCCTCTCCTGTGTTGCTGGAGAGGACCCTGATAACCAGTCTCCTCACTCAAGAGCCCCTGTCCCATACCTGCAATTAGCTGAGAAGATTCTGGGCCAAAACAAACATTATCAGCTGTATTGTCACTATCTAAAGTGCACTTTAAAAGAAGGGTGAAGCAATGAAAATCCTGGTTGCCCACAGCCCAGGATGGCTACCATGGATGGATGATGTAGGAGCCTTTGTAGACGTGGTGCAGAGCAGTCCTTGGAGGAGTCTGGAGGGGATTGAACTCTGGACAAATGACAGGCTCTGCAAACAGGAATCATTTGCCCTGATATGATGCATTAATTGGTTTTACAGACATTTCCAGGAAGTGAGAGCTTTTTGAGTGTAAGACAGGCATTTGCAGTTCACCTGTATGAAGGCCTTTCCAGCAACAGGAAAGGAGATGAGAAAGATACTTTTGATTCACATGCAAGATGAAGGGGGTTAATGAGGATCTGCAGCAGGAAGACATGCATATGTAAATAAGTGAGCAGAACAAACAGATCTCCAGGTGCTAGAGGTCTGTGCAACTCTTGAGAATTTTATCCTTACCATTTTCACAAGTAGGTCATAGAAAGTTGCTGATGAGGTCAGCTTTCAGCTTGATATAACTCAATATAATTGATTCTAATGGGTTTCTTAGGTCATGAAAGGTGATTTCCTTTAGGTCTTCATCCTAAAGGCAGTATTTCCAAACCCCTGACTAAGTAAAAAATGCATACTGAAGTGATTTCTAATACTCAGGACTGTAATGCCACTGCTCTCAATCATTTTTGCAAAATGACAATGAACAAGCACACCAATTCCCTCTACTTCTTTTCCCTAGTATAGGAAAAGAGGGGTACATAGTATTATAGCTACACAGTATCAAAAGAGAAGCATGGGAAGGCTAGAAGTTTCCAGAGTATGCATTTCTTCAGTATGTATATCTAAAGGAAACTGCCTGCAAGGGGGATCCCTCTGCTGACGGCTCAGGCTAGCCCCAACCCCACTTTTACAATGCAAACACAGTCATGCAAAGACCTTTTCTTAGCCAGGGTGCAGGGCTGACAGGTGAGAGGGACACCAACCCTCTCCAGGTGCACTGCATGGCCTACTTGATGGACCACTGTCTGCCAAGAGCTTGTGTGGGAATGGGGCATGGATAAGACCAACTGCTGCAGTATCCTCCACCATCAGTGTCCTGCTTGTAACTCTCCCAAGGCCAGTGTGGAACCTTTGGGTGAGTGTGAGATGCTTAAAGGGTAATCCTTCCTTCCTCTTCAGTCAAAGGGAAAGGGCAAATTAACATGGAGAACAAGTTAAGGAGAGGTGTCAACCCTCAGACACCAGAACGTCTATAGGGCAAGGGGGATGCTGATGGGGTTGTAAGACCAGTGGGATAAGGAGAAGGTTTCTGTAACATCTACTATCACTTTGAAGGACAGAAGAGTTAGTGCCTCAAAGAGGAACATCCCTGATGCAAGCTTAGATGATCAACATCAGGATCATAAGTCTTGAGGGGCTCTGGATGCTCTATTGCATCAAGGAGCAGAGTTGAAGACCATCCTGGCAAGGAAACAGCATCCTATACGCAGTAAGCATTACCTCAGCATGAGTAACCCTTGGGATTTAATCAATGTCACACAGCAGTCTCTTGAAGTATCAGGGGATTAGTTTAAAAGCCATGAGGTATTTTCCAAAGAGGTTATGACATTTCTTCTATGCTCTCTCTCTGTCCATTAGGCGGATCCAAAGGTGTCAAAAGAGAGAAGTGAATCTAAAAATAGTACTTGGTTCACAGGCTGCACAGAAATACAGCTCTGTCTGTGCTTCCCTTGGAGCTAACAGTGCCCTCCCATAGCAGTCAGCACCTCCCTGGAAGCAGCAGTGCTGCCCATCTCCCCTGTCTGCATAATGATACAAACTACACCATACTGCATTACAGAGACCCCTTTCGCGCTAACATCCTCACAGCAGCCCTGCAGATGTTCCCATGTGGTTTCAGCCTGTCTATGATGGCCTTCTCCACACCCTGCCAGAAACACACAAGGAGATCACAGCCCACACTTGCTAGCCCTCCCTCCACCAACTCCTCACTGCTTGTTGTGTCTGTGTTCATGCAGCTGTTACTGTTCTCGTGGGCTTCTGCCACCGGCTTTCCCACCATCCCTTTTGCTTCTTCTATTCCAAGAAACAGGGATTTCCCCTCTAATTCTGCTCTATGAGGCAGCATGAGCAATGGTGTTAACTGAATAAAACTCTGACCTTTTCCTTTAATGGAAGTCCTTAGACCCAGGGCAATATTCCTGTGAATCTTTCCTTCTCTGGAATGTGCAAACCTGTGAACACAAAAGTACATACCTGGGGACACACATTGTTTCCTACTACAGGAAAGGAGTGGCAATACAGAGTGGGGGTGCTGAGCGGGAGGGGACAGAGGTGACAGCTACACCTTCCAGAATAAGAGCAGCTTTGCAGCTCTCCTGTCTTCCCACAGTCATCTCACATCGCACAGCAGGAAGTACCCCAGGGGGACGAGCCACATAGTGAGGAAGAGACACGTCTATCCAGAGTGGAGAGTTGATGCTTCCAACAATGCTGCCTTGTTGGGATGTGGTAGTCTCCAAGGGGGGAAGAGGAGATTAACCATGAATAGCAATGCCACGTGCTCTCAGGGCAATTTTTCCAGGTCATTTCATGCAAATAAACAAAACCCACAGCAAAGTAAAAGGCAGCTCATGTCCTTGCCACAGCTATGAAGGCAGTAGATTCAGGAATCTGTTTGCTTCCAGAACTGCTAAAGGTTTGGAGAAATTAACTACAGTATGTTGATGTGAAGATTTATGGGAGGATCAAGGAGATATGAAAATGAAAGAGTCAACAATATCAGAGCATGACATGAGATAGTGAAGTATTTTATTTCCATTGCTTTCAGCATTATCTCTTGGTTAGCAGGAAATAATCTGAGCAGGGAGACTGCATAGCAGAGGTACAGAAAATAGATGTGATCATTTTCCACAGACACAATGAGCACCACTCTAGATATTTTATAACTTGCTAGTGTTTTATGTCATTTCTTCAGACATCTGCACATTAGAGTGACTGAGAACTGCAAATGATGTATAGTTAAGATATCCCCCTATAATTAAGCTGAAATAATGCTGGATTATTCTAGCATAATTATAGGGGGCTATTTTAACTATTAGCTCATTAAAAAGCTATGATGCAAATATCAGTCTGAAGGAGACTAAAAAATCAGGCTATATGAACAAAATGTCAGTGGTCCTCTGCTGAGACCAGATGGAGAGGTATAACTATATTCAATTTATCAGTCAATATATTTAATTATAGCCAGGCTTGGATGGAGTCTACAATGGCCTTTTATTATATTTAGTGTTTGCAGATGGATGTGGTGATTCAGAAATGCTATGAAGGGAATGTGGTACCTATGCAAAAGGACAGACTTAAGCTGAATTTTCTGGGTTTCAGATGAAGCTCTGCCACATGTTCCTCTCTAGATGGCAGCTATTCTTTTGCTCACCTCGGACTTAAGGTGTGGCACACAGAGTTACAGAATCTGATGCTGCAAGGGTATGAGGTGTTATTTTGGTCTCATGACGAAGCTAGCCCCAAAAATCATGCTAGCAGTTGTAGCTGTCACAAGCCCTGCCAGAGCACAAGGCACTCATCTGTGTCTAATCTGCTTGGGGTCAGCGTTGGTCAAGTGTTATAGAGCAGCAATGTTATGGTAACAAAAGGGAAGCAGTTTTTTTGGCTAGTCTGGTCTCTGACAAAGGGCATCCTAGAAAGGGAGTTTCCTGCCCTCATGTGCTCTCTTCCAGAGGGCAGAAAGTTATTCTCCATCTTGTTTTCTCCCTCTCTCCCCTGAAGGACCCCAAGGGGGACAAGAGACCCTGAGCAGTTGGATGGAGGAGCTGTTGCCCTGCTCCCCACACTCACTTGGACCCCAGCTTGGCTGTGCTAAACAGAAAAAAGCTGGGAAAAGCTGGGTTTTGTCCTGGGACAAAACCCTGATCCCGCTGTACTTAAGAAGATAAGGGCGTCTCTTGCATGGCCCTGCGTATAGGGTGGGATACAGCTGGGGTACAGTTTAACCAATCATTGAAACTTCATATTTTGGACTTTCTGAGACTCCCATGTGCATGTAAAGATCAGTCCCTGGTCTGTCATTAGGGCATCATTTTACAAGGGTCAGATTTTCCCTCCCAGTTCAGCTACTGCTTCTGCCTAGTTCAAAGTGTTTTGCTTTGCAAATACGGTTGGGTGTGCCTGCTCTGCCCAAAGAGGCATCTCATCTCTGGCATCTGACAGCAAGCAGCAGGGCGAAATAATAGAGCAGAGGCTAAATAAGAAAAATTACTTCTTGCCCTCGAGCATTATGGCAACAAATGGTGAAGAACATGCCCTCAGGGAACAGCGAAATGAATGAGATGAATGCCTAATGTCCAATAACTACATGTCGAATCGAAGAGCAGACTCTTAAAGCATGAAGTTGGCAAGAGCTGGTGAATGCAAGAAGTAAAGAGTCAGCAGGGAAATTTATTGTTGTGCAGGATGGCACAGTATGTAAATCTTTCTGGAGAGCTCTTTATGGTTGTTGTTAGCTTTTGAAGAGGTAGGTAGAGAGTGTAAGACTTTCTTTTGTAGGAAAATCATGAAAGAGAAAAAACAACAAAAAAGCAGGGATGGCAGCTCAGGTGAAACTGAAGTCTCTTTGTGGTCTAGGCCTCGGCTCCAAGGGCTGGAGACAAGGAAAGGGTGCCTTTCCAATGCAGAAGAAGGGGGACGAGGACTGTGAGAGGGAATGGAGCTGGCTGCAGCTGTATATTGTCATTTCTTTTTCTCCCTTCAGCTTTCCCCATAACTGCCTGCTCAGCTCAGGAACAGCAGAGTGAGGCAACATGGACAAGGAGACCCAAGAAGGGGTCAGGGCCATAGCACAGACTATTTAAACCTGACTGAAGGACTCACGTGATTGGGAAAGGATGCTCCAGGTCTTCACCCAAGGAGATTTCTTTCTTTATTTTAATTTGACTAAAGCCTGGCTAGAAACTAAGAATGTGAACATGTGCCCAGATGACCTGTCAGAAAGCATTTGTATGTGCATGTTGGATGTGAGCAACTGGCAATGGTGCACGTGTAGCATCCTGTTTCCTTGTGCTAAGCTTGGCAGTGCTGTGCTGCACCCCAAGAACTGCGGAAGACAATGAGTGACTGATGTGGTTACTTGTGTCAAGGTCTGGAAAGAGCTTCAGAGGATGTTGCTGTCCCGACCCCTGGAAAGTGCTGCTCTGTGCAGTTCGTGGCCGTGGCTCAGGGAAGATGTTTCATATGAAACTGGGTTTGGGTATCTGGAGTGCCTCGGGAGCCACTGGGTGGCGTATGAACGCTTGCATACATAAAGGAGCACAGTCCCCGGAAAAAACCCACAAAACAGAAATACACATAGTTAATTATGTGGGCTATCTGAAATGGGGCGAGAGCAGGTGAAACCAACTCGACGTACATTAGGAAAGTGGTTATATGTCATGCTTCCTTTAACAAATAAGAGTCCAGATGATCAAGTATCCAGGAGCAAAGTTCAGAGGCTGTAAAAGCAATCAGCTAATGAAAAATCACGGTGCAGCCTCACCTTCGCCATGCAGGGCAGGAACAGGGATAACTGCAACTGCAAAGCGCCTCGGCAAAACATCTGCCCCAAATCGTTCCTGGTGCTTAAATACCTGCTGGCAAAGGTCAGGAGTTTCTCTTATTTGTCTCTTACTTATCTGGGCCCTGGTCATGCCGTGGCTGTGATTATTTCAGTTGTGCGGTCCCCTCGGGTGCTGATGTGGCAGGAGCACTGCAGGTCCCCAGACAGCCCTGCTCAGCTCCGCAGTTCAGTGCTTTCTTTTCCTATAGGAACAGCCTCTCCCAGGATGTTGCCTCTGCTCACAGGGGCTGAGGACAGCTGGCTTGCCAGCAGTTGGCTTCACAAGCCAGCTAAAGCCAAGAGGGAGTTTTCAGCAGGAGTCAGGAGATAGTAATACTTCACTGAGTACCCTCCGGACTCCTCACATTCTCCTCCCCCATCTGGTTTGTCCCTGCCTTATCTGTAACCCTTAATGCATTTCATGGGCTCCTTTCCCTCTGATTGCTTAATGCGATTAAGAAAATATTCATAATGTTTCTATCCCAGTTTTGCTTATTGCCTGTAATTCCCCCTGCAGGAAAGCAAGCTCTCTCAGCCTTGTGCAGCTGGACCTGTGAATATTGCAATGGAGAGATGCTCAGAGGAGATGCTTGTTCCCAGCAGGGTAAGGCCACAGAGCGACAGAGAATACGAGACACTCCAAGTTGTGATCACTGTCTCGAGACACCTTTTCTCTCCTTTTACCAACTGTCAATATGACTGAAGAAGAAGCCCATTTTGAGGATGTTTCTTTTATATGATGCTGGGGTTGGAACAGGAAAGGGGGGTAACAGCACTAAGGTAAATGACACTATTTTCAAGTAATTCAGACAAGCATTTGTTCTGAATGTAGCAGCAAGCTATGAACAGTCTTCATCATCTCTAAGAGCCCCATATTATAAACATGAGGCACTGACATGCTTTCATGCTGTTCAGGCATCAGCATAAGCATCACACAAGTGGCAAAAGGCAGGGAAGTTGAGTTATCAGCCAGGTAGGGGCTGTGTTTGCTTGTGTATTAGCCACATGCAGATGTCCACCTTCCCTCCTTTGTGTGATGTGGTATTATGAGGTATATCTGCTCTCAGCTTCCAGTGGTTCATCACTGCCAGCGGTTCATCACTGCCAGCCACCACCAAGTCATTGACAGGCCGTGGCTGTCCCCTGCCTGTAGATGTTTCATGGCCAAGAAGGGGTCTGCAGGGGAAAAGAGAAGTGGTTAAGCAGAGCAGATTAATGATAGCCTGGAAGCATACTAGCTCTCCTCTACCAGCTAAAGGAATTGTTTTTCATCCAGAGTGGAGAAAAGAAGGAAAGTGGAGGGAAAGAGTTCCATACTGCAGATGGGAAGCTGAGGCAGAGAACACAGCTTAACTGATTTTCATACATTGCAGAGGAAGTCATTGGTGGAAAGGAAACTGAGGCCTGCATCTGAAGTTAATGCCCTCAGTATCTCCTCTTCACTGCGGGGTCTCATGAAGATTCCTGCGGTTTTGGGGAAAGTCACTTTATCTGGATCAAGCTCAGGAAGGTTCATGCAGGACTTTAAGTAATAAATGGCAGCAAAATAGGAAAGGAGAAAGCAAAGCATGGCCCCTGAGCCCCTGAACAGAGAGACATTTACACACATCCTTATCTGTGAAGGTTTCCTCAGTATGTAGCATTGATGTAAACTCTTTCCTCTGACAAGCACCCAAAGCGCCAGCTGGCTCTGGCAGACTGCAGGAGGCATACGAGTGAAGTCTAATGAAAGCCCAGGCACAGCATCCCAAAAGTGACAGTCTCTCCAGTCTCAAGTAGGATCCTGAGCTGCTGATTCCTCATGAGTTAACAGAGGGCAGTGTGATTTCAGAGGTTTTCTATGGCATTGGGGTATCACTGTTTAGCTAAACATCCCCTCTAATTGATTGCAGCCTGCCTGTGGTTGTAAGGTTGATCATGCTGTATGATCTTGAGCCAGCCACAGAAGAAAATATCACTACTTCTTTTTTTTCCCCTTTTACTTCTTCCAGTATAATAGATTTCTCCCTCCACAATTTTGTTTTTCACACAAGATCCTGCAGTCCAGGACACTCTGTCCTTAAACACAAAATGCAAAAATAAGAAGAAATAATGATACAAGTCAGAGAATATTACAGTTAATCAGCAGGACTGCCTGCTTGGCCTCCCTCTGCACTGCCCAAGAAAGTGCCAATAAAACTAGATAGATATGTGACTTGATGCTGGTGCCTGAATACATTAGTCCATTCTAATCTTTTTATTTTGCAATAATTAAGGCATTAACTGTGTCCTTTCTGTCAGAGGGAAAGTTTATAATGCTGGGAAGCACTTCAATAAGAAAAATGGGTTTTATTGATGTCTTTTCAGATTACGCTTTGGCCCAATATTGCTTAGGGTCCCAGTGCCCTCAGAGGATGCATTCCCACCCAGTGCCAGCCCTGGGCTCCCAGCACCTCCCAGATGGGTTTGAGGGAGAGCAGGGCTGGCCTGGCTATGATGCTCACACAAAATGGGATCCTCGCTTCCTTTGCACCTTTCATGAGCACATGGCCTTGTTTTTACCCAGCATTTGAATGCCTCTTCCCTCCCATTTTGTGGGGAATGCAAGCCTGCTGAATGTGGCTGCAGGAACAAATGCTCTCCAAAGGTCTTGGGGACCAGCAACGGGCATCATTTTAGATGAGCAAGTGGGAAATCTGAGGGGCTTCATGTGCACACTTAATGGCTCTGAGCTGGGCAGGATTCAAGTCTACTTGCATTTCTGCACTGCCATATAGCACTAGCCCTCCACCTTTGAGGTCTGAGATTTACAGCTCTAGGACTGTAAAAGGAGATGATGGTGACACCAGAGTTTCTATTTGCATGTATCACGAAACATGCAGCACAGCCTCCTATTTAAATAGCAAATTTTTGCCAAAGCACGAATGCCTCCTACGAGACTGGAGGTGCCCTCATCTTGCACTGAAGTGACTCGCAGCTGAGGGCACTTGCCACCTCCCAGAAGGTGCTGAGCAGTGGGTAGCATGGCACTGGGAAAACTGGGCTAGGGTAGCAGAGCTGGAGCTGGTCCATGCAGGGTGTTTTAAGTGCTGCATGCTGGAAGTGTGGTATAGCACTTGTTTCACAAGGTCTGGCTGAAATGAATGCTATTAGTCCCCTGCTTTCATGAGTACTAAATGCACCCACATAATGTGAAAGTAGCATCTCACTGATCAAAGTCAGCTCCATTGCTTTTGCATCCACCTTGCTATTATTCACACTTCACAGCAGGATCAGCATGTGGCACATTGCAGTCCTTCATTTTTCTTGCTTTGGATTACAGGATTTTTTAATGTTTACCTGCTTGGAGAAATAACACATTTTACCTAGTGATAAATCTACTTTTTATTTATTCACAAGACCAATTTAGATTACTAATGCAAGATGATGAATGAATTAACTACCTGATGGATCAAAGTAGAGCCATATATTTTTGGTGTTGTGTATGTAACAGGTCAGTCCATCAAAGTGGTTGTATTTTTCTTTTTGTAACATTTCTTGATTTCAAAACAATAAAATGCTGCTCCTGAATAAACTTCCTAAACAAAGGAGACTGCCAATGGGCCTGACAACGTTTCCTTGGTAACATTTCTTAGCTTTTACCCCAGTGATTGATATCCAAGGATAGCCATTTGCTCTCTGCAGAGGAGCAGAAGAATATGGCTCAATGATTCTCTTCCTGGCTCCTGAAAGCAGAGAGAGGAGAAGCAATCCATTACAGCTGATGTGGCTTTACTCATTATTAAAAAAAAAGAAAAAAAAAGAAAAAAAAGAAAAAAACCCACAACAATAACAACCAAAGGAATAAAAGGAGACAAATTGCACTTAGAAGCTGATCCAAAAGACTCACTGTACTTGACAGAAAATCTCTGACTTCCCAGGGCTTCAGACTAGATTCCTGATGTGTGTTTAAGACTGACCTTAATCTGAATACATTTCTCTGCTGCAGTCTTTGCCTCCCTTGATTAAAAACCTTTTGTGCAAACAGTGTTTCTTTTTCTGTTTGTGGTGCCAGCCCCACCCTTCATGGGGAGCCCTGAATACCACCTACCTCAAGAAATCGGCAGCCATGGGAGGCTGCTGATTTGATTTTGCAGTAAGATATCCCCAAATATAATACAGCAGAGGAAAAGTGCATTTGCAAGCCCAGTCCGAGCTAGTCAAAAAGTGCATTCAGGTGTGTGAGGGAGATAGGCTGGACAAGTCACCCTTCACAGATGAAAGCCCCTGCGTTTCTCACTCCTGCTCATTGCCCTCCCACTCTTCTCCACCAACTTTGCAAGTGTCCTTACGGTTTTATTTGCAGAAATACCCCAACAGTGCCAATCATGCCGAAGCCCTTTGCTGTCACACAAGTGACAACACTCGTGCAGAGATAGTGACTGCTAACAAAGGTGCCCATCTGCCAGTGGTCCAGAGGTGCTGCCAGCTCCAGTCAATAACAGCTCTGCACAAAACTCCAAAATGAGTATCAAATTAGTCCCAAAGACCCAGAAGACAGCTTTCCCTCTGCAGGCATGCTCATGGCGCTCCACTGTGGCTTGGGCTGAGCAGATGAAGAAGACTTTGGGTGACTTTTCAGCTCCTCAACACAATCCAAGGATCTGGAGAGAGATCTGGGAGGGCAGTGGTGCTCAGCAGCAGCAATGTTTTGGCCCCATTTACTTCTCCTTTGTTTCTCCTTGGCCATGCCCCCAACACAGTCCTATTTGTGGGGGGGGCTTGAAGCTGTCATGCTGGTTCTGTGCTATTTGTCAAGTCCTCCTCAGGTTTCTCTTACTTGCTAAGGATTTTCCCCCAACTTTCCCTTTTTTTTAGGGTTTGAAATGAAGGAAGTTGCAATTCTGTCCTCTAAAAGAGAGGCTACCAGCTTTAGCAGGGCAGCAGCAATGTGCTTCTTCATAGGGTTATGGGAAGAAATGGATATGGTTTTCTGGACACCTCAGAAATCATTGCAGCCAAGCAAAAGGAGAGAGATTCATGTAAGAATACATTTGGATTTTGGATGTTTGGATACCTGTGAGGCCCATCCTTTCTTTCTTTCTTGCAATTTATCCTTTGTTCTTCTATAGCCCAGTTTCAGCTCACTCTAAGCTTCCCCCAACCACATGCCTCTTGCTGCTCACGTCTCCTAAACCTTTCACAGTACATATAGCCCTACTCCATCTTTTCTTTGTCTCTGCTATAGGATCCCTCAGTCCTTTGTGGCCCCCCAAATGTTACTGTCGTCCCCAAGGCCCTTTGGTTGACAGCAGGGGAGGATCAGGGGCTGGTATGACCAGCTAATGGCTTTCCCCTCAGCCCAGATGGAGGATGTGGCCTCTTGCTGTTTTCAAGGCTGCTGCAGTCTGAGGTGTGTGTAGCTGCCAGGAGGCTGGGGGAAGGACTGATGGATGGGGGAAGGACTGATGGACAGGTGAAGGACAAGCAATGGGATCACAGCATGCTTCTCTTCTGTCAGGGAAGGGCCTAAATCGATGAACACACAACAAATCAATGCTGTTGGTTGGTTGTTTTTTTTTTTTTTTTTTTTTTTTTTTTGTAATTTAATCTTTTCCATTAGGATGCTCACCAATGCTCCATTAATAGCTCATTCAACTGCCAGTGCTGGGTGGTACCCAAGGCCTGAGGAAATGCAAAACTTACTAAAAAATGGATAGTAATTGATCCAGCAAGTTATATAATCATATGATACAAGTGGGGGATTTTATTTTTGTAAGCCGAGTACCTTATTTCCTGAAGTCTGAGATACATTCACACACTACAGAAGCATTATATTACTTATAAAATTATCCAGTCCTTTTTATAATCCAGCATGAGTACAGCCTGTCCCAAATAACTCTTTTTAAGATGCACTCCACAGGCATACTGTGTACCTAATTATTTTTCTTTGTTTTTCTTCCCTATTTGTTTCATCTAGTGTCTCCCTCTTTCCAGTGACGAATTGTCTGTACTTGCAGACATAAATAAAGCCGATTAGTCCTTTAAAGACACCTTACATGTCCCAGCTTCAGCACTCCTGTTGCTGTTTCAGTTTCCTAAATAAGATACAATTCAGAGGATGGCTTTTGAGGGTTTGGGGTACAAGACTGTTCCCAGGGAGGAGAGGAGAGGGGATCTCTGGATCCCCTTCCTCCCTTGTCTGTGCAGGAGAGAGGCAGAGGAGGGGCCCCACAGTATACTGGGTAAAGAAGAGCCAGGATGCCAGGGGTTTGCGCAAGAATTCCCACTTCAGGGGGAGGGATTGCTTTCTCTTCAGACAGAGCATATCTTTTCCTGAGATCTTGGCAAAGGATGGCTTGGTGGGCTAAGCTGGGACATGCTGCTGGGCAGCCAGCCTGGTCCTGCCCACTGACACCCGGCATCCTGCCTGGCACCAGGGAGAGAATTCTCACTGAGGTGACAGACACGAGCTTTGGAGTCATGTCCTTCCCCTTTCCCTGAAGGAATCACTGAGCACCCTAGCAGCGGAGGCTGGATCTCCAAAGTGGGGTTTGCGGTAATCCAAATGAAAATATGACAACTCCCAAACTAGAGAAGCCTAGAGCCCTGGGGAGGGCAAAATAAAAAGAAACGTGGTGGAAATCACCCCCCTTCCCATCCATTCCTGGCCAGCCAATCCGTCCCTGCGTGCCTGCTGGGAGGCCAGCAATTTTCAGGAGACTCATGGGTCTCTCCTCTACAGGTGAAGCCTCTATCTACCTCCATCCTCTCTGAGACCCTCCCATGCTCTGTACCCTCCACAGGACTCAGTCCCTGGTGTCACTGCCAGCCCCTACTGCCAGTTCTATGCCATGCACCTGGTCTCACCTCACTCCAGCTACAGCCACCAGAAGAACAAACTGATCAGCCTTCTGCTCTGCCACCCAGCTGCCCCTTTCTGCATAAGAGCATAACATGCACACAGTCAAGTGCTGACAAATGCATTGCAAAAGATACATCACCCACTGCAGACGGTGTCAATCCACTTACAGCACTAAAATGAAACTTTGTCCACATGGCACAGAAAAACAGGAGGTTGCTGAAAAGCTTCAGACTCTGCAGATTCAGGCAAGCATCCTTGCATCATCTGGTCCACGCTTCACAGATTTATCTGATCTCATACAAATGGCAGTCATCTAGAAAAATTGGCCTCTGGGAGAAAAGAACCATCTTCAAAGAAGATGCTGAGTAGCAGGGACTTGCTCCAAGCTCAGCTAGAACTGATGTCGTTTTGTCCCGTGGGTTTATAAATTATTGCTACCACTAGTTTTTAGGGGAATGGTCAGCCCCGCTCCTGAGAACACAACTCAGTCTTCAGTGACCTAGTCCCAAATGTTGCAAGGCAGAGAAGAACTACCTCGAAAAATAGGCAATATCCCAGAAAGGAGACTCTTCATGGCATTTGGACTATTTCCCAGGGCTTTGCTGACCGGGCAGGTGGGATCAGGACTTTCCATCTTAAGCAGAAGGTCAGACTGACTGTTCTTTCTAGTTTAAGCAGAAGGTCAGACTGGCTGTTCAGAGAGAGGAAACCAAAGTAATGCAGCCCTTATTCATATTTGGGAAAAAGGATGTGTGCTCTGAGCCTTGTGTGTACAGCCTGAATTAGTGAAATAAGTATTCTATAAATCACCTCCTTCCTTGCAGCTCTGTTTTCCTCCAAACAATGGAGAGGAGAAACTGTAACCATGCTGATATGATAAGCAGAGGGGTGAAGGAAAGGCAAGGTCAGATATACTCTTACACTGTCTTCCTGTAGACACAATCCTCATTTCTTTAAAAGCCAAAGAAGGGCTTAAGTACTTTAAAGAGCTGTATTAGCCATGTCAGATCCTTGTCCTTTCTACCTGGATGCACGTGGCATGTAACTAAGGAAACTAAACACACTGCAAATGCCTTGGTTTGAAATGTCTCTGCTGAGAGCTGGTTGAAACAGGACTTCTATTCCACAAGAAATCCTGACATTTGCAAAAGTTTGGTTCAACAGAAAAAATGAGTCATTTTCCCTCTGAAAAGGACAATCTATGGGGAGGGAAGAAAAGGGGAAAAATTGCTTGGAAAAATCAAAGCATTCCTATTATTTTTATTTTTCCCCTCAATGCAGAACAGAGAAACTACTGCCTCTGTCTCCTGAGGATCCCCCCAGCCACGAGCTGAGCAGATTCAAATCCCAGTGAGCTTCTGCCTGCGCCAGAGCTCATGTGGCTTTGGGCTTCCCGTGGCAGAGCTCAGCCAGCTGGGGCTGAGGGAGACTGTCCTCACAGTAGCATCACCTCAAGCTGATGGGGAACCAACCCTGCTGTAGCCAACCTGCTTCTGCTGCCCAATTTCAGTTTTATCCACCTCCCTCTCAGCTTTTAGGCAAAAGTTTATTTTGCTGGAAAATTCCTCACTAGTCTTTCTTGACATGCTACATGTTACACCATCACACCCATGACTGCTACTTTAAAAAAATAATATTATTTATCTGAAGGGAGGAAATAAATCCCATCAATGCAAACCATCACATGGCTGTGTTGGAGTCCTGAGTCTCAATCCTCATTTGTTGAAAAGGGCCGTGGTGATGACACTCCTGTATGCTGAAAGGGATTGCACTGAGATGCTGGAAAAAAACAACCTGTTAAGATGACTGGCTCACTGCTCTGCCCGAAATGGCAACATTTGAACACACAATACGCTCAAAGATGATTAAGCCAGAGAAGTGTAGTGATATGTGAAACCAATTTTTATTAATACCAGACTGAAAAGCGCAGTCTTGTACAAGGAAGAAAAATCTTCATGCTCCAGGTAATGGGTATCAAAGCCTTAATGATCATTACACTACTAAAACTGTACACTAATACCACAGCAGGTCATGGGGGTCAGAGGAAATGCTTCTTTCTTTGTATTACATGCTTTTATGTCTTCATTTACTCCACCAATTTTCTCATTATTTTCTCCTCATCTGCTATTCACAGGCGTGATTTCTTTGGCTGACATTCCCCTCCTCTCTCACTAAGAAACAATCGATATTACATCATCTGCCTCACTGCAATGCCTCATACGCCACAAGATACATTGGAGCAGGTTCCTCTGGGACTTGTTTTCCAGCCTCACTCCATCTGTATCAGTAAGGGAAGGAGTATGCTACGCAAGCCTCGAGGTGTGGCTGGAGCACAGCTTGGGCAGCACGGTGCCTGCCACTTCAACCTCACTGCCTGCCTGCAAGAAATCCATATGCTGCCATTTGCTGTTGCAGCCTGCCTTAATAAGCCATTAGTGAGGAAAATAATGTCACAAATTAATTGAGCCCACCCATGAATTAAAAACGCTGATGAAGTTACTGACGATTTGCCCCAAGGTAACAAAGCAGAATCTTTATTTATTTGTCACCCAGAAAAGAATAAATCTGATGAATATGTATTAGTCCTTGCAGCCTCAGCATAAGAGCAGAAAAACCTGTACATCTCTGCTTAGTAAATACATATCATTGGAGCAGCATGACCATCTTCACAGCTCAGTCCTCTTGGCCGTGTCACCATAAATTGCTGGGTGATTAAAGCCAGCTCATTTCCTACAGCACTGTTTGGCTTTGAGGTGTTGTCTTCTGCTCTTTCATATGCTGCTGTCTTGTAACAGGGTCATGTGAAACAGGGACCTTGTATCATTTCAAAACATATTGTTAGCTGGTTCAGGAGGGAAAACTTTACATTTTTTTCTTATGTATTTTTTTCTTATCATTTTATTTCCTGATTCAATACTGTCTGCCTTCCCTTGTTCTATCCAGACAGCATTTCCTACTCCTGGGCTGTCTGCAAAGGAAAGCTATCTAACTCTGAAATTTAATAAAAGCCTCTTAAGTGATTTGGGAGTGTGTAGGAGAAAGAGAGATCTTTAAAAGCAAACATTACTGCTAGGGTGTATGTGTAGCTTAATAGGATTTTCTTCATTAAAGAGAATCTGAGCTCTTAATAAGACTCTTCTGTGAATCTGATTTCTTAATAAGACAATCTGAGATTAAGGAAGCATGGGAATATTTTATTTAGGTATACATCTAAACATGTTTCGGTTGTTTTCAGTGAAAGGTGTGTCAAAAGATACCCCACATCCTCATAACATTAAGCTGGGATTCTAATTTTTTTCAGCAATTTATTTCTGAACACCATTTCTCCATCCTCTCTGCTGTTTTGCCTGTAATTTTGCAAATTTCTTTCATTCCTCTCCATTTTTTTTTTTTTTAATTCTCTAAGGCTGGGCTGCTTCTTTCTGCAGGATGACTGAAAGGGGTGTGAAAATGAATCGCACAAGTCTTACTCACAGTTTCCTCTGTGTTTGCCCTGCATTACTGGGACAGACCAAAGCTGTACAGATGAAAAAAAGCCCACAATCTACTCTGAGTAAGCCCCTGTTTTGGATCCTTTAGTGCCATACATGTTTTTTTTCCTAAAACAGGATGCTCTAAACTAGCAGCCCCTGTAAAAGATAAGCAATGTAATTATAGCAACAAGATAAAAGCAGAAACGGCTCTCAGACAAAACCTCTGATGATTAGATCAGAAGTGATGTGAAAGGACACCCACTGAGGGAAAAGGAACTCGGCAGTGATAACGTGAGGCACTACCACATAGACCTTGGAGCATCATTTCCTTTTTTTTTTAAATAAAAAGCCCAGAAACTCATATCAAAAGGGCTCATGGCTCTGTATGGCAGGTGTTTCTTCCCCTTTTTAGGTCCCCTTTGCGTGCAGGCCTGATCATGTTCTGATATCATGTGGATGAAGTGTAAGAGAATAATGAAAAATGCTATATTTTAAAATACAATTGCAACAGCATGTCAAAACTAGAGAGAACTGCAAGGAACATCAGAAGGGTCATGACACAGCAAGATAACTGGACAACATTATTGCAAACGAAATGGAGTGTAAAAGCTCCAGGAGGCAAAGCAGAATGGAAGAAATAATTGACTGTAGTCACTCCGAAGAAAGAATATATTAGAATCATCAATGGAAGTGAAATGAAAGTGGCTGGTGAGTGGCGGCCCAAAAAGTAGTTGGAGAGTTGCTAAATGGTAGATGGAAAGTGTTATCAGGTAGTGCTGATGTGATGATGTAAATAAATGGTGTGATTGGCCTTTACATGCTGCACATGTATGTGGTCTTTGCAATTAATATAGCAGCACAAAAAAAAGTTCAAGAAGGCTGGAGGAAAGGAAGAAGCATGGACAGATTTCCAAATAGACTGAAAACATTAAAATCACTGGTCAAGGAGTGAAGATAACAATGAAAGAAAAGAGAGAAGAGGCATAGGAGGGCTCTTATTTATTTGTCCTCAAACCTATACACGTTAAGAGGGAGCATTCAAAGAAGTTAAAACCAAGTTGAAAAACACCATAAATTCCATCACACAGTTCATCTTGAGAATCCGTTTGCCTTTGGATATCCCAGAGATTACTTGCTGAGAGCTACGTGGTTGATGTGCTAAAATTCTTATATCTTAGACTCCACCATAAAAAGAAAAAAAAGAAAAAGAATTGGAGCAAGTGAATACTTCAGTGTCAACACAGGGCTTAAGAGAAGGGGGTTGTTTTCCCAAACTTCCAGCAATATCTAGGACACATGCCAGTTCCAGCTAAGATTTGCTTGTAGACCACAAACTACATTTTAAGGTGTGATCCTGAGTCTCTTTGGATATGCCAATGCCACCAAGCTGTGTATCCTACTTTGCATTAGGACCCTGGTCTTCCAAACACTACACAGGTTTCACAGAAGTTTTGCACTGAAGCACAGAAAATAGTGGCCATGGTCAGAAAAACCCAGGCAAGGAAGACAGAATAATACATGTTGAGTTCCACTCTCCCTCTACAAATTCTATGAAATTTTAACTCAATTCACCCAAAACCACAACTGTGTGACCCGAACAGCATGCACCACACCTCACTGGCTGGGTAATGCAGAGGGTAGTAAGTCACAGCATCCACAGACACTGAGGGCACTGCTCCTGGGCACCCACCTGCAACACAGAGATGCTGCTGGAGCTGACAGAGCTGTATCACGGTACAGGATGCTACAGAGAAAAACACAGTGAGATATCAGACGCTGAAACCCAGCTCCTGTCTGAGGACCAAGGCCAGAGAGAGGCCCCATGCACGCAAAGGCCAGGTGTCATCCCAGACACGTCCCAAAGCACCCACCATACTGAGGCAAGGTGATGTCTGGTGGGAGGAAGTGAGAGGACAAAATCTATGCCACCCACTTCTTAGCAGATCGGCCACCATGCAGTTTTCTCACTGCAGTTTTGCTGTCTCTCTCTCTTGATAACTCACCTCCTTGCCTGCCTCCTCCGTCACAGATATTCCACTCCCCAATGCAATTAATCTGCTGGTCTCCATTCCATAGGTTTCAGATATACTTAAGCTTTAGGGTAGCTGTCTCAACATCAGGGAAAATATTTGTAAAAGTGAGAACTACTCAAGTGAAGAAAGAGTTTACCTATAATTTGCAGCAATTTTTTGCATTTCAGCTCTGGACTGTGCAGCTTTTTCGAGCCAAAAAGATTCAGATGCTTTATATGCAAGATTGTTGCATTCTCCTAAAGCAATGAATGATTCATTTCAGTCGTGACTGAAAAGCTTAGGGCTTGCCTACAGTTGGAAATTTACCAAAATAGTTATTCTGGAAGAAGTCTAGGGGGTAGCAACTCTTCTTCTGGAATTAAAATGCCCACACAGTGTTTGATAACACCGTGGTTATTCTGAAAGAGCTGTTCTGCTACATTTGCAAGTGTTGACTTCCTTGTGTCAGAGGCTGCCTGAGCAGGTGATCCTTGCTGTGGGATTTAAGATGAGGAGGTAAGAAAGAGTTTGTTTTGGTGTCTGAGGACGATAGTAGGTCTGATCTGCGACTGCGTTTTTGAGAGACCCATAAAACTAAAAGGGTGGAAACAACATAGCAGATTATCAGCACCAATGTTCCCCACCAAACTGGAGGCGTAGCAGTGCAGTAGAACTTATTTTATGATGTAATTTCTAGTTTAAGTTTTTCATCAGAGGTTGCCTGGGACATAAGGACACATTGCCATATTTTAGTAATATTTCTTCCTGGCTTCATGTAATGGTTGCTAGCAGAGAGAAAGTTTTGGCCGTTGCTACTGCTTCACACCCTCATTTCACCACTGCCCAGCCAAAACTGATGCAGTGAAAGGTCAAAATACCAACAGGTCAATGTGCTGCTCCCCTGGGAACATGAAATGTAGGAAATCCCTCTGATGCTTTATTTCTCCACACTGCTACTGAGGGACTGTGTCCAAACCCAGTGGGTTTGTGAGGTCCACTTGTGCTGATGTGAATCACCAAGAGGACTGCTGCCCAGCTGCACCCTGTGCTACATGATGCTGATCTTCATGGGCATCAGGTTTCTCATTCTGGGACTTTGATCAGGCTAGATGAGGACCACACACACAAAGTGCTGCTCCAGAAAAAAATTGGTGCAACATCCCCATACCTGGGGGTACTTCCTCTGGCCCCCTGCTTCCCAGCCATGTGGAGACCTGCAAGGCTTCTGGTTTTACATGCTCCAAAACAGGAGGTTCTAAATTCAGTGGCAAGTAATTTTGACCAAACTTTTTGGATTTGAGGTATGCGTGCGTATAAGAGTACATTGTGGTTTTCTAAGTGCCTGGAGATGCAGCTATCAGGCAGCCTCTGCTGTGAAAAGAGCTGTTGCCACTGGTATGGATCTTGCCCTGTAGAAGAAAAGCCCCTAACACAACAAAGAAAGTGAGATTCAGCATTCCTGGTATTTCTATGTTAAAAATGAACAGCAACTTATAAAAACAAAATAAAGATTTTAGGCCTTCAAGATACATAAAAAAAAGTACCAGAAGGCACAATTCCTGCCTCTTGCAGCCTCTTCCAGTTACTTTTAAAAGCCAGCTGCCAGCAGGCCATAGTCTCCAAGAGTCCCATCCTTCCCTTCCATTTGGTGGACATACCAGAGCTGACACTGTCTGGAGACAGAATGAGAAAGAAATAAACCATTTTACTACCTGTGCCATGGCCTTTATTGTCTGGTTCTTAAAATATCCCTGTGGCCTAATGTATGCCGTAAAGGTAGTTTAGGCTCTTAATGGATAAACAAACATAAACAGCAATGCACAGGCAGGATTTAAGAACATCCACAAACAGTTCATTTTCAGGCATTATAAACTGGCAGGAACACATTAAAATCTATGCATATTGCTGGAGAAAGTATAACTGGGAAGGGTGCCTAGAACATCTCACATGTTTCTGCCCCAAGACAAATGTGTTCTGGGCAAAGATTACAAAAGTAATGACTAAGGATTGCATCCTTACTTGGAAGAACTGTTAACTATCCTCCAGGGTGGCAACAGGGACAGAAAATGTACGTGAATAGAGAAAGAGTTGCTCTGACATTTTCTGGTCCAAAGGTACCACTTGAGAGATATGAGGAGCAGAAAAATCCTCCAAACACAGAATCATAGAGTATGCTGAGTTGGGAGGGACCCATCAAGATTACTGAGTCCAGATCCTGGCCCTGCACAGGACACCCAAAGAGTCATACCATGTGCCTGAAAGCGTTGTCCAAATGCTTCTTGAACTCTGTCAGGCTGAGTGCTGTGACCACTTCCCTGGGGAGCCTGTGCCAGTGCTCAACCATGCTCTGGCTGAAAAACCTTTTCCTAATATCTAACCTAAACCTCCCTTGACTCAGCTTTATGCCATTTCCTAGAGTCCTGTCATTGGTCACAAGAGTGAAGAGATCAGTGCCTGTCCCTTTGCATCTCTCACAAGGAATTTGTAGACTGCAATGAGGTCTCCCCTCAGTCTCCTCTAGACTGAGCAAACCAAGTGTCCTCAGATGCTCCTTTCAAGTCTTCCCTTCCATACCCTTCACCATCCTTGTGGCCCTCCTTTAGACCCTAACAGCTTAATTTTCTTTTAATATTGTAGTGCCCAAAATTGCCTCTCATTCCCTAGTCTATACACACAATCACGGCTGTCCCATCCCCAGTGCCGAATCCAGCACTTGCCCTTGTTAAACTTCATATGGTTGGTGATTGCCCAGTCCTCTGATCTGTCGAGGTCTCTCCTTACGGCCTCTCTGCCTCAAAGGAGTTGACAGCTCCTCCCAATTTCATGTCACTGGCAAACTTACTTAGTATTCCTTTGAGTCACCCATCCAGGTTGTTAATGAAGATGTTGAAGAGAATTGGGCTGGGGAACCCCATTAGTGACCAGTTACCAGCCTGATGTTCCCTCATTCACTATAAATTTTTGTGCTCAAACCATGAGCCAGTTGTTCACCCACTGCATAACAGGGTTATTCAGTGGTATGCTGGACATTTTCTCCAGAAGGATACTGTGTGGGACAGTATCAAAAGCTTTTCTGAAGTCCAAAATTATTACTTCTACTGGCTTTCCTAGATCAGCTAGGTGGGTTACTTTGTTGTGGAATGAAATCAGGTTCGACAAGAGGGACTTTCCCCACATGAAGCTGTGCTGGCTGTGACTGATGACTGTGTTGTCCTGCAGGTGTTTTTCAATACTTCCCAGAATAATCTTTTTCCATGACTTTACCAGACACTGAGGTGAGAATGACAGACCTGTAGTTTTCTGGGTCCTCTTTCTTTCCCTTCTTGAAAACTAGAACATTTGCCACCTTCCAGTCAGTGGAGACCTCTCTGGATTCCCAAAACTGCTCAAAAATCATCAGGAGAGGTTTTGTAATGACATCAGCCAGTTCTTTGAGGATTCTGGGTGAATCCCATCAGGCCCCACAGATCCAGCTGGAGCAGCACATCCTGCATAATTTCAGGGTTGATTGATCATTGTCACAGTCATGGTTCTCCAGCTCAGGGCACTGAGACTCCCTTGGTCCATCATCCATGTTGAAGACAGAGGCAAAGAAAACATTAAACACCCCTGCCTTGTCTCTGTCCCTATTTGGGAGGTGACCATCTTCATCCTGTAATGGGCCAATGATGTTTCTATACATCCTATGAACATTAATATATCTGAAAAAAATTTTTATTGTTCCCCACAGTTCTGGCTGCCTAGCTCCTGTTCTAGAACTCTTTTCCCCCCTCTGAGATAGATGCAACCTTGTGGTTCCAGGATGCATGTGGGAAATTCTGTGAGGCAGAGAGTGGGGCTGGAAGCAGTATCAGCTCCATCTTCTCTGGGCAGCCGCAGCAGCAGCATCAGGAACAGCAACACTGCATGCAAGGTTTGCACAAAGCATGCCATGATGTGTTCAATACAACGGCAGCAAGAGGACTCTGTGCCTGCAAGCCAGATGCTGAAGCGAAACCAAAATCTTGCATTTCCCAGAGCCTTACAGCAGAGCTGCATTCCCAGGCACTGTGCACAGTATGTTGTTTCATAGCAGCTCAGAGTAGCCCTGATGTTCAACAGCCTTTTCTACAAGGTGTGATTACTTTCTGTCCCCAACTGCCGTTTCTGCAAAGTGTAATTACTTTCTGTCCCCTCTGTCCCGTGAGGGCTGGGAGTGTGGCTGTAGCCTTTAAAGTACAGAGCTGTGCCTGGCCTGCAAATAGAGGGCCAAATGCAGTCCTGGGGTACTCAGGGAAAACTGTGTCAATTTTAATGAGACAACATGGTTAGATTCAGTCGTGGGACTCTTTAACAGGCAAACTGCAGAGAGCACTTTTAGTCCTGCTGTGTTGTAGGGTCTCAGGAGTCACTACTGCATGAGGAAAACACCTTCCTCAGTAGATGAAGGCTGAGAGGGTCTTATTTTCAAGATATATTTCAGCTGATTGGATTTGTAAGCCAGATACAAGCAGGATGAGAGAGACTTCATGAGAGAAAATGAGATGCTATTCACCGGTAGATTGTTAAAATGGAGACTTAACTTTTATGTGAGTGTTCGTTCCAGGAGCTGAATTATTGGAGCTAGTATTTTCCTAATCACCACTATTCTCTGTGTACTTTCTTTCAGACTCTTACATTCCCTTGAAAACTGATGCTGGCTCATGAATAAGCAACTACTTGATTCCTCCTTGTTTTCCTCCTGCCCGGAGGAAGGTGCCCCAAGGATGCCTTTTCACTTCTGGAAAATGATAGCTTGCAAATGCAAATTATGATTTTTTTGTTTTTATCCTTCAGGAGACTCCAGGTAGAAAATACTTTAAAAGCAACCTAGTACACTCTTAAGCTGCTGAGGTTAAGAGTGAGACGTGTATAGGCTGATGCAAGAGTTTTAGCAGAAGTCAGCGATTCATCAGGTCTCAGGAGAAGACCATCCTGTCTGGAGGACATCCCTGACAGTATATCGAGAGAGACCAACCACGGCTTAATGAAAGAGTGGGATGGGGAATTAACAGGTAAGGAAGAAGCTGTGAAGGGTAGCCCGTGGCACTGGCATCAAAAGACTAGCCAGTCAGCAGTGAGAGGGCATCGGGTAAGTGTTAATGGGGGCTAATGGCCACATCATGGGGACTGCTTGGGGGCTCCATGTCATACTTTCTGGCTCACAGGGGCACAGCAATGGGGGCATACCTGGCTTTCAAGTGGCAGGTCAGGGGAGAGGAGCATCACTGCTTCTTGCCAGGAGCCAGGCTACATGGCCACTAGCTGTTTTCCAATGTCTTGTGAAGCACTTTGCCCTGGGAGTTGTTATTTGCCTCCGATGAATGCTTTTATTTGTATTTTTTTGGCAAAGCCAGCTAGTTAATGTGCGGGAAGAATATTTTCTTTTTATTTGCAGGAGCTGGTATAGCTGGAGGTTTGACTCCAACTTGCCTTGCCAGTCCAATAACAAGATATTAAAGCTGTTATGTTTGTTATGTTAATGAGCTGTGGTGTTTGTTTTAGTTTAAGGCTTACATTTTCTATAGATCAGAATGAAGCTCACTGTACTTTATGAAAAATTTAAGAAAGCCATCAGCTCTCAGTGCTCTGTTTATGTATTTCTCTTTCAATCCTTTATTAAAATGCTATTAGAAAATAGAAAGTTGCATAAAAGAACTTGAATCTCTATTGTAAACGTGCTGATTGGGATTGCCAACTCAATGAACCTTTAAAGTACATTTACTGACCTGTTTGTCTTTCTGAAATTTGTGTATGCTTTATATGCAAGCTTAATTTAATTTCCATACTAACACTGTTATCTGTAAGTACAAAGGGCATAAAGTCTCCCTTAAAGAGAGAGAGTAATAGAGGGAATTGCATGAAATGGTAGCAGATGTTATTTTTCTCCAAGAAATGGATTTAAATAAATTGCATAGAAACCTGAAGAAAGAATTGGGGAACTGAGCCTATGCTCCTTCTAGAAAAATATTTCTGGCAATTGTATTCTGGAAACATGGCCTATTATAAAATAATTGAAAACTCCAGTTTCTGTACTAAGGGGCCCATTTTTAAATGCAATTGATTTGATGGTGATATACCTAACAGACTGAAGAACAGTTGAAAGCAAAGTCATTTTCCTAACCTGCAGAGAGTCCTGGCAGAATCTCAGAGGCCATTTGCTGTCAGATGACTTTCAAGAATTTTTAAATCTATCTTTGACATTGCAAGGGAAAAATATGACTGCCCCAAGCACCCAGCCATAACTTTATCAGCAGGTTGAAGGCTGCATTTCCATAACAGAACTTTTTTCACTGAACAACTAATATATCTTTCAATGGCACCCGCACAGATATATCCTGTGGTGGCTTCACTGAGATGTCACCTCTGCTCAGGTGAATATTCATCAGGCTCCAATTTTCCTATGCCTGCCTGGTCTCAAACTGCAATGGTTGCTTTTTCTTTTTATGCCTGAAATGTGTTTTCACAATATTGCGTGCAACCTGGAAGAGTGGCGGTTCTTTGTACAGTCAGCTCTTTCCTCTCCCATCCCATGGCTCCCAAGAATCTCACATGTGACTGCCCCTCAAAGACCAATTAGTGCAACTAGAAATAAAGAAAAGAAAGATATGGTCTGTAGGTCATATAAGAGGGAAGCCAATCAAAACAATCCAGAAATAGTTGTTTTTTTTTTTCCTTTCCACCATGATTTAACCTGACAGCCAACCTGACAGGAAGGAAAAAGGCAGGAGAGTTGTGCCGTTGAGAAAAAGCAGATAGAGAAGCAGTTCTCTCTGTTCCCAAGAGATCTAACTACCCATCTATATACCACAAGGGAAAAGATCCCATCATCCTGCTCCCTGCTAGTGGGCTGCTTCTGGTGTGTACCTCAGCTTTCACTGCCTGGCACATCTTGTTTATTCACTTTAAAACTCTCCTCACCCTAAGCAGAGGAAAGTGCACTCCAGGAATATCCTCTCTGTCACTTCTACACCAGACTGATGAGAAATTCAGCCCTTCTTGGCTAAGATCGCTTTCCCATCCTTTTATCATAACAGGCAGATTCAGTCTGTAAGCTCAGCTGTGTCAGCTTAGTGGGTCCTTCTTAACATCAGCATTTGTCATTGAAATAGAAACTGCATATTTCCTGGTGGAGAATCCTCTGGTAGCCCACCAAAGCCCCTCAGAGGAGTCTCAAGCTAGGCCACAACAACTGCCCTCCCTATAGGCAAGAAAACAGTGACAGAAAACTCAGTCCTACAGTGGTAGGATGTGCCAAAGCCTCTCAAATCCCAGTATTTCAAGAAAAGCACAAAAAAAAATGGACATAAATAGCCTATTCCCTGCAATGAAAAGCATATGCAGTGGGAGAGATCCTCAGTGGCACTTCAAGAAAGCTCTGTTGACCTCAGTGAAAGCCTGTATCAGAGCCTGGCTTAGAGAGTTCCTTGGGAGGCAGTCTTGAAGGTCAAAGAAGTCCAGGAAGGCTGGACATTTTTCAAGCAGAAAATCTTACAGGCAGAGAGGCAGGCTCTCCCCATGTGCCAAAAGATGAGTTAGTGGGGAAGAAGACTGGCCTGGCTGAACAGATGGCTTTGGCTGGAAATAAGGAGAAAAGGGAGAGTTTATGGCCTTTGGGAGAAGGAACAGCAACTCAGGAGGACTACAAGGATGTCATGACCTTATGCAGGGAGAAAACTAGCAGGGCCAAAGCCCAACTAGAACTTATTCAGGCTACTGCCATAAAAGACAATAAAAAAATATTTGTATGACTACACTGGAAACAAAAGGAGGACTAGGCAGAATCTCCATCCTTTATTGGATGTGGTGGGGACATAGTGGCAAAAGATGAGGAAAAGGCTGAGGTACTTAATGCCTTCTTTGCCCAAGTCTTTAATAGTAAGATCTGTTGTTCTCTGGGTACCCAGCCCCTCAGCTGGAAGATGGACAGGGTGCAGAATGAAGCACCCATAATCCAATGGAAATTTCAGAGACCTCATATACTACTTAGACACACCCCACGGGGCTAGGTGGGATCTGGTACTACGGAAGCTGGTGGAAGAGCTCACCAAGCCAGTTTCCCTCTATTTGCTGCCAGTCCTGACTAACTGGGGAGGTACCACCTGATCATAACATGTGATTGTTCCCCTGTACTTGGCAAAGGTGAGGACATGTTCAGTTTTGTGTCCCTCAATTAGGAAGAAAATTGAGGTGCTGGAGCATGTCCAGAGAAGGATAACAGAGTTGGTGAAGGGTCTGGAGCATGAGTCCTGTGTTGAGTTGCTGATGGAGCTGTGGTTGTTTAGCCTGGAGAAAAGGAGGCTCAGGGGGGACATTATCACACTCTACAATTACTTGAAGGGAGAGTGTAGCCAGGTGGGTGTTGCTTTCTTCTCCTAAAGAGCAAGCAACAGAACAAGAGGAAATAGCCTCAAGATGCAAGAGTGGATATTTAGGTTGGATATTAGCGAAAAAAAAAAGTCTTCACTGAAAGGCTTTTCAAGCACTGTAACAGGCTGCCCAGGGAAGTTTTGGAGCCCCCATCCCTGGACGTATTTCAAAGATGTTTAGTTGTGACACTTAGAGACATGATGGACTTGGCAGTGCTGGGTTAATGGTTGGACTCCATGATCTTAGAGGTCTTTTCCAACCTAAATGATTCTGTGAAGCTTCTTACATATGGCATTTCAATTTTTTAAAATGTACGCTTCTTACTGTGTATAAAGGTAGACTCACTTTAGCACTATAAATCACTCCGTAAAGGCCTGTAGGGAAAATTCAATTTTCCTCAGTAAATCAGGCCAACAGTTCTTCTGTGGATGTGTGTAAGCACATGTGTTTGACAGGACTGAGATGAGCCCTAATTTGGAAGACAGCAAAAGGTCCCTATGGCCTGCAGGGGAGGAGGGATTATCCATTCAACCTGTGGCAGAGCTAAGCATGAATGTTTCCATTCCCTGTGCCTGCCCAGGCTTCCCTGACCCAGTGTAGCCTCACCAAGTTCTACCTGCCACCCTTCTGAGACCTGAGCTTAACATGCAAGTGGCAGAGGAACTTGAAAAGCTTGTTTTGCAGCAAATGCTAGTTTTGTGGCAGCTGTATCAGCCATTGCTCTAGAATTAGAGCATGTTCCCCTGACTTAGTGACTGAGATAAAACACAGCTGGAGAAATTCACAGAATATAAACACCTACTGAGAACATTAAATGCAAAAATGGGGAGTCCCCTCCTGGTAGTACTCCTTGGGCATCTCCTATTAGCCCCTGTCCAGAGACCATAAAGCATCAATGTTCTTTTTCCACCCCAAAACCCATGTCTGCACACACATAGACATCTCCAGCTTTCTGGCCCTGAGACTTATCAGAGGGGTCCTCTGGTAAACATGAGTGTGGGGGAGACACATGGGGCAAAGGATGACTGCCTGAACTTGTGCCCTTTGCAGCCTGAGAGATCTCCGGATGCCACTGAGGGGGAGAAGTAGGTACCCAAAACCTCAGCAGCATGGTGTTAGCAGAGGTGGTAGGGAGGGAGGGACAATGACTGAGGAGGGCCTGGAATTGGAGCTGAAGTGAAGGGGTTGTTCTCCATCTTCTGAAGGGGTTGTTCTCCATCTTCACTAGCTATGGAAAGGGCTGTTGGTACCTCCAGTGTTCTAGAGATAAGCAAGACACCAGGGACTACATTTTTGTCCTGTAGCAGTTGTCTTTCATGAAGACCTGCGTCTCCTTGGCTTTCTGGCTATGGCTCTTGGAAATAATTTTCTTGTGAAAATTGCTCCTAGGGGAGCAATTGCTGTTCTCCATGGGATGTGAGGAGCAAGTTCTACCTCTGGAGTTAAAAACAGGGGAGAAGCAACCCAGTGGGACCATGGCAGGAAGGTGCTGCCTCCACTGTCACTGTCAATGGACTTTCCTATAGAGAGTGGGGAAGGATTTCTCTTTCCTACCTCTGAGATCTGTAAATCATCATGAGCTTGCAATAAGTGGAAAGCAGCCAAAAATGTGCAAACATCCTACTCTTCTTGTCTCAGCTGCTCAGGAATAGAGGACTACAAGGAGTGTCACTTAGGTCCCATTAAGGGCACAGCTGGCAGGAAATATCTTGTCAACCCTGATAATCTGAAAGTGCAATGGACCAGCTCGGGACACTTCAGGCCTTTGGAGCATGTAAAGCACTGGCTGACTCAGTTTATTGCATAGTAGCAGCAGTTGCATACGAGAGGGCAAGAGGTTAGGATGTAGTTTCTGTTTTAAAGAAGTGATATACTTAACAACTCTGTCCAGAAATATGTGGGGTAGCATGAAATTGTGAATTGCTATTTATTCTTCCAACGTATTTTGAACATTGTCCATCAAAATAGCTTTGCAGTTTAGCAGAGATTTAAAAGAGTTTTATTTTATGTGATAATAATGATACATTTTTAGCGTCTTGTCACATATTCAGAGGAGACAGCCTCAACCTTGACATTCCTTCCAGCACCACCTCCTTCCCTAATGGCATATTCTCTTTGTTCACATTTTAAAACTGGAGTGCTTAGCAGCAGAGACCAGCAGAGGCAGACTCAATCATAAGGAGAAAGCAATAAACAGGCTCAAGGATTTGGACAGAAAGAAAGAGACCAAGAGAAAAAAAATCTTTTAGTATAATTGAAAACAGGTTTACTGCTTTCTTCTCCTGATCACATTTCAGAAACAACATTTTCAGAACCATTTCTCACAGTATTTTTCAGTCTTCTGGCTAGACTGGGACTCAGCCTCAAGTTGACACCTTGTAGGCAATACATATCTCATGTGGTACAAGTTAATTTGTCGTGTTCTCTGCTTCCTGAAGCTTAGGTGTGTTTAATGGGAAGGAAAGCAGTATTCCCAAACAAATTCAGATGAGTGGTATCAGATTTTCATAAGCTTGTCAGTCCCTCAAAGGCACAGCTCAAAACACCTCCTCCAGCAAAGCCTGTCTTTAAAAATCTAAGTGGTCCCAGTGACTTCAGCAAAGTCCCACAAGATTCAACTGTGACTTCTGTGATGTATGGGATTAAGGCCTTCACATGCTTACTGTGTTACAGACTTCAGTGCCACTATATGCTCTTGAAAAATAAAAATGGCACTCTTTTCGAGCAGAGACATGGCAAATGTTCTCAAAGTCAATGGTGCTACACAGACTCATCAGACTTTTCCAGCTTCACAGACTTTTCTGCACATGCCCAACAATTAATTAATTCTCAGCTCTAAAAAGAAAAAAAAAGAGATCTCGGGGTTTTGGGAAAGTCTGGGCTACAAGAGTGTGATGGTCACTCTGCTGCATATTCCCTGGATGCTGGGACCATAGCTGGCTTGGAGGGGGAGTGCAGCACAGGGGTTGCCTGAGCTGAGCTCTTGACTTGTTGCCTGCTCCACAGGCTTCCCCTGCTCCTACAGGCAGAGCTGGGCAGGTCGAGAGGAGGAGGCAGCAACCCATGCAGCACTAACCAACACCAGCCCATATCCCTTGGAGCACGAGCAGGGAGCCAGCCTCTGTCCCAGCCTGACCTTTCCTTCTTCCTCTCCTAGGAGGCCTGGCCTGCTAGTCCCTAGGAGGAGATGGTGTTGATGTCATCAAAAGGTGTGTGAGACTGGAAAAGTAGTGCCTTTGGCATACCCAGCTCCCTGAGACCTCAAATTCCTTTCAGCACCTCTTCACTGCAATGGTGCTCCTGAAACACCCTGCAAGCATTCACCTTTCCCTTTCCCACAGCCTCCTGGACCTTCTTTTGTCCCAGGCATCGTGACTCAGAGTCCACTGACCTTCCCCAGGTCTCCTACTCCTCTTCCCACTATTCCCATTTATTTTAGCACTGACACCAACATAGCATTTTTCTTACTCTGTGTGGAATTGTGTCTGGTTCAGGTAAGATCAATTATTTGCACTGCCTCAGAAGAAATAATTTGCAAATAGTTAATTCTTCCTGATTCTCAACCCAGATAATTCTGCACTGAGTTTAGGGCTCATTGTTCAGTGTGGTCCTCAGTCAAAGAAAATTTCTGCTCCAGACTGGAAAGTAAAAATTCAGTACAGCCTCCACGTGAACCTATAAATCATCCCAGGTTTAGAGAGGAGCTTTATGGACATTCAATACACTGCGCTGCTGAGCTAGAAAAATGTGTAATTTTACAGGGCTTTCAAGCAAGATGAGTTTTGTCTGTTTTGCCTGTGAATTTCTTTCGCAGCTTCAGCAGTAACACAAAGTCCTGAACTGGTGAAAGCTGTTGCTGAAGGAATGGCCTTATGCCAGTTTGTACCATCTGAGATGAGCTCTGCCCAGTATATATAATAGCAATTATAGTGCGGGGTGTGCTGTACATCTGACAAACTGAGCTGTGGCATAATCAATAAACTTAATTACCTATCACAGCCTGCCCACAGAGTATACAATTTTAATTCAATTATAACTACCAAAAAATGATACATAGCAGAGCAGATATATTTATCATTGAGGTCTAAATCAGCTGTATGTGTCAAGGCTGACACTTAAAAATGAAGACGTTTATAGCTTCTGGAGCCCAAAGAAACCCACATAAAAAAGCCCGTTCTTTTCTTCTCAAAATAACTAAAAATGATGTGTCACTGATGGAGGATTCGCTGCCCAGAAAATGACTCCAGAACCGCAGCAGGCAGCACATTGCCTCCCCAGAGCCCTGAGCATAAAAATCAGAGAGGGGAGGAATCACAGAATCACCTCCAATGAAGCAATCAACGGAGTCCTCTCTGCTTCCACTGCCCTGGTGTCCAGGATGCAGCAAATAGCAAGATGCCTCCTAACCCAGCAGGGCCAGAAACAGTCCCCAGGCTGTCTTGCACAACATTAAAACCAGGAAGCCTTGGTCACAGCTGTACCAAGTCCAAAAACTTTCCACACTTGTTCTCACCTGAGAGTTTCTGGGTTTCATCTTTAGGGGTCTTATTAATCTGTACATCTGCTCCTGCAGGTAAGGGGCAACGGGGACAGGTAACAACCATCCCAGTTTTTAAAGCTAATGTAGCCTTTACTGTGAGGTGTGATTCAGTCCCTTCCTTTTTCTCTCCTTGTCCTTCTCTCACCAACATCAGGAATAGCTTTTGCTATCTGCCTGATGACTTGAGATGTGGGCAAGGGGGTGGGTTAGGTACTCTTGCTCCAAATATGCATTTCCTATGACAAATACACCAGGATGTTACATCCTGAGGAGTTAAAAATGACTGGCTGGTAAGAAGCATTAAACAAATACCAGAAAAATTAATCAGGATGAGCAGCCAAGGGATTTGTTGCACAACTTAAAACCAACGGGGTGTCCTGGTCACCCAGGCGATTTCTTAAGTATTGTAGGCACCATGTCCCATAATCATATTCACAGATGTATTCATGACCTGTTCATATTCCTTTGTTCTTCTGCAAGTGCTGTCCTTCAGCATAACACCGGTTTTCCTTCCCTGGTGCCTACCCCCAGTATGTTTATAGGCAGCAATCATATCCTCTATTTTGCCAGCTTGAATAAGGCAAACTCCTCCTGCCTGTTTTCCTGTAGCATGTTCCTGGGTCTGTTCCAGTTGATTTCGTCTTTTGTGGGTGTGGGATACTATGTTAGCATGGTTGGATTGAGGTCTTACTGCTGCCTTCTCCACCAGCATGGATCTTTCCCTTTCTCTTGTGCTAATTACCATGTGTCTCAATTGGTTTGACTGGTTTTTTGCAACAGAGCTAGGTGGTTACAATCACCACCGTTAAGTCCAGTTTGACAAAAATCAGCCCCTGCCACGTCTCCAGATACTTTCCATCCCAATCTCTGCCTAGGTCCTTCCAGAAGCTGTTTCTCTGAGACTTAGTCTTGCAAGGATGAACTAATCCCCAAATTAAAAATGTCACCTTGCATCTTTCTTCACCCTTAGGCAAAGCCTATTTTAAAATCCAGTTAGGACCTCTGGTGTGGAATTGGATATCATTTCCTGGTCTCACTTGGTACTGTCTTGTGTTAGTGATTGTAATGCTGGCTGTGCAGGAACCTGCAGCCACCCTGGAAGGAGCCATGGCTGCCCCACAGCAGTGGGAATCCAGCAGGGCTCTCCAGCTGGCTTTGTCTTTTGCTCCCAGAGTCTTAAAACCAAAGCCAATCTTCATCCATGTTCTACTCCCATAGGCTTGGTACAGTTCATCCAACCCTGTTTCTCTGTCTGTCTCTGTGGAGAAAAGACTTTTCTGCATGTCAGATGTATCTCAGTTTTTCCTGCTCCCACTCCTAAGATGGCTGTGGGAGCAGAGGAAGCTCAGCAGCTGTTTCAGCTGGAGGCTCTGAGGAATGTGGGTAGGGCTTCTGAGAAACTCTGTCCAACATGCCACGAGCTGGAACAGACAAAGGGCCTCGGAGTAAACAAAGTCAAGGGAAGCTTGTTCCCTACAACCTCTGTCCCTCCAGGATATAAGTGCCAAACACCTGCCCTGTTGGCTCACTGTGTAAGATGGTTTATGTGCCTTTATAAATTCACCTTCATCAAGGAAAAAGACTGTACTCCTGCTATTTATCTGCTGTAGGTGAGGCTATCAAGGCAGTTTGTGGAATTAAAACCAGCCACTAGGGCAACATATAATTTTCTTCTTTTCCGTTCTGTTAGTTTTGAGATGTAAACAGGCGTGAAAGCTACAGATTGTCTTGGCTTCACTTGGGTGAAGCCCTCAGCAGCACTAGGCATCATGGCTGATGTAAGCAAATGGCATACCTTTCTCTCCTGTGCAAATCCACTGCTTCTGCAGAATCTGAACTGCAACGGCAGAGAAAGAGAAAAAAGATTTTACAGCCTTTTTGCTTACAAATTAACGCCCAAATGTGAGCAGAACATAAATGATGCTGTGCAGGCTTCCTGCTGCTCCTGGGAGCCTGGAACAATGGCTTGGATACCTATGAAATCTGCTGCCTTTGTTAATGCACCAGCAGCACTAGTAGGAATGCTCAGAGGTAATCCCGAGTCTGCCAGCACCATAGTTTCACATTATCAAAAGGGGTGTGAATTGAAGTGGAGCCAGAGTCCTATGTCAGAGAGGGAGTCCTTACAGGGAAGGGATGGCAGAGGGAAGGAGAGTCAGGGTAGATGTCTGCAGGATTGGCATTACCACCTTCTCTCTTGTCCAGCTCCCTTAGGGCTGGCTGTCTGTCTGGAGCCTCCTGTGTGGTTACCCTTGGTCGCTGGAGGGGACACAGTGCTAGCAATCAGTTCCTATGTGGTTACCCTGTTACTCTGCCTGCCATGCTTCGCCATTTCTCTGACACCAGCAGGACATGGTTGCACCTCCAAGGTTGAGAGGAAGACTGATACTTATGGAATACTCTGCAGATATGGATCCAAAGACCATCTGAAAGTGCACCTGGTGGCTCAGACTCAGGGTCTTCCCCATTCTTTGCTATTCAGAACAAATATGCTGGATGCAGACTAAGATCTGGAGATAGTTGTGGTCCTTTTCAGACACCTCTAGGAAGAGGTAAAGACAGAGAAAAGAGGGGAACCCAGAGAAGGAAGAAGATCTCACTGATGACAGTTGAAGCGTGTGCCTGTGTGTAAGTCCTTCCCTGCACCACATGCTGTCCCAAGAGAGGTACAAGAAAAGGAAAGGAAAGGGGCAAGAGGTACTTTGCGAAACCTGTAGGAATTGGAGGAGAGTTTGGAACAGGGATGTGATTACTTTTATATTTAGAAAGATTTTGTGCTTGGACAATAGCAGGAAGATTTTTAAACAGAGGATAAAACAAGGTGACGGGTGACAGTCTAGGAAACGCATTTTATTCAGAAGGATTTTGGATAGCAGGCAATATGGCAGAGACTCTGGAGATATAAAAGACCAGTGGTGTGGAGGCTGGGATGGTTACTCTGAGATACTCTCAAACCAGGAGTGGCTGGAGAGGTCTCTAAACAGACTTTGGGCAGGAAGATTCAAAATGTGTCCAATTGTAGAAAAATAAATGTGTTGGATGTGTGATGGGGGAGGGAAAAGTCAGACCTACCCAGAGGCTCTCAGGCTGGTAGCAGATAAAATGGCTGGGAGACATTAGCCACTTTTGAAAGAAATTCCGTGAAAAGACCTGCAAGTAAAACTGACCTGGCACTTCTGCTCTCAGATAAAATGATAAATTTATGGTGACTACGGTGGATGAGCAATGAATGTTCAGTTTTTATATTTGCTCTCTTGACATCTATTCTGATTTGCAAATGATAGACCAATACTCTACTGATTAGAGGATTATACGACTTTCAGCAGGAAAAGAGAAATCTGCTGGGTTTGGGTTTGTTTTTTGTTTGTTTATTTGTTTGTTTGTTTGTTTTTTGTTTTTTTTTTTTTGTTTTTTTGTGCTTGAGATGGAAGCAAAGTCATCAGCACTGAAGATCTGGCATCAGGGCTCTAGTTTATTTTCAGCTGAATATTGAGAATTCTGGGCAAACTCAGCACAGTTCATCACATTCAGATCTTTTCATGTTAGACTTTGCAAGATTCATGGCACTGATGGAATAGAGGAGAATACAGGAATTATTAATGTCAAGCAGTATTATGTGGTGCTTGGTACCTACCTTCTGGGAATAACATTGCTGACACACTGTACAGTTTTATTTATTTTTCAATACTCAGTCTGTTTTCAAATTGTATGAATCCCTCTTGCTAAGGCTGAGATGTGAGGCAGGAAGATCTAGGGAGTGATGGGGGAGGAATCTGTGTGCAGATATTCTGTGTAAGATGTGTCTCACTGTGATGTGCTGTGTGAGTCCTCATCCCAGGTGGGACTAGCATCTGCCACTTCATTTGATATATCTGCATCATGTCCCAAAAGGATATGCATCATTTGGAAATTCCCTGCAGGTCCTGAGGACAGCTTTATCTCTGCCTCTGCCCCTGTATGGCCATCGTCTAATTACTAGTCACTAGCCTTTCTTTTACTTTTCCATAAAACTACTCTTAATTCCATTTTGAGCATCACAGCTATGCTGTGGGGCTAAGGTTGGTGATATTGTATGTATATACTATAATCATATGACATAAACAACTCTTGGGTGTGCCATGGGTCTGGTTAGGGTTAGGACAAAGGACCACAGCATTCGACTTTCAGCAGGAAAGTCCCTGCTCCTGGGTGACACCTACAGTCCCAAGAGCATGGTGTGAAGGAACTGGGGACAAGTAGAACTCCCTATGGAGGAATATAAGACAGGAACTGGGGAACAGAGCAGAAGAGGGAGCTGTCATCCTTCCTAGTCCTGATAAATCAGCGCCAAATACTCAACTCCTTCACAAGCCCGCTGTGGTGATCAGGGTTTGTGCTGTTCCTGGAGAACTAAATGTTCCAGGTAAGTGCTATTATTAGGTGTCCTGAGAGCAGAGGAGCAGAACAAGCAAGCAGCCAGTTTTTTAACATATGGATACTGAATTTAAAAAGTCAGGAAGGACAGAAATGAGAGAGACTGGGAAAAGGAGATGCTCTTTCTGCAAATACAGAAGCTGCCCTGACAAAGATGTGCATATAAAGTTGGCAGAGACTCAGGGCAACAGCAACGTTTGAGCTTCAACTTAAGTGGTTGGACTTCTGAATCTGTCCTACAGCACTATAGAAAGAGAAATGCCTCGGGATGCCACAGAGCTGGCTCTTTTCCACTTGGGGAGAGGGTCACACGTAGGAAATCAGAAAAATGCATGGGCAGCAGTGAACAGGGGACCTTTCTTTACTGTTTCTCGCAAGACAGGGATGGTGTTTCCCTAAGACAGGGATGGTGTTTCCCCTGAAACAAGCAGGCAGTGACATAATGCTGACTGTGCATGTATGTTTTTCACCCAGGGCATTGCTAACTCACTGAACAATCTTTAATGCCCATTGTATTCGATATATGATGATCCAGGTACGATCTGCTTTGGAAGTGGATGGAACACAGTTTCCTGGAGCCTGTTTTCATCCTCTGTTCTCTTGCGTGTGCTCTGTTTTGTATTTGTAGCAGATCTTTTGCAGGATGAGTCCTGGTGTTCATCCTAAGTGTGTCAGCATGAGAACAGGTGACAATGGTGAGGCAGAGCGAGCCATTCTGCGGGGCCTTTGGAGACAGCTGCTCCTCGGGTGTGCTTTGAAGCAGTTCCTCTGATGCCCTGTGCTCTTTTCAGAGGCTGGCAGGGTTGGACCTAACCCAGAGCCAGCTCCTCCCTCACTGCCTGCCCATCCTCAGCCTGCGTGTGTCACTGCTGAGAAACTGGCCTCTGGCAGGATGATTTAGGGTGAGACTGAGCAAAGTTGCTTAGGAAAAATCAGACCAAGGGAAGGTTCCACACATCCTCTGTTTAATGCCTCCACTCTAGTGCAGTAGTAAGCTCAACACCAAGTTTGGTCGTGACTTTGGACTACGGTTTGGTCCTGAGTGGTCCCTATTTAACTTCTAGACCCTGAGCTGATTGGCAGGGAACACAGCTCTCAGGTAAGCCACTGGGTAATCCAGAAGTACAATTTGGCCCTGGAGGGGAACAGCCTAGCAAGTGTCCCGCCAGCAAAGATAGCCCAAAAGGACCTGGGGAAATTAAAGAAAGGATCCCTTCCCCCAGTGAGCCTTCCAGCTGCTGCTGGCTGTTCAGCTGCTGCCCAGGCAGCAGGCAGCAAGCCTGCAGAGGCTGGGGATGGGGAGCGGAGGCTCTAAGGATGGCTCACATGGCTCAGGTGCGTGGGGTCCAGCATGCCATGGTTTGCATGTGAAAACAGGACTGGGGAGCAGAAGTGCAAAGGTGCCCTGTGGCTTATGAGCTCACCTGCTGGCCTCAAAGTGCTGCCGACTGCCTGCCTTCAATGGTGCTGACAGCAGGGAGCGTGGCCTTGCCACCTCCCCAAGGTGTAGTCAGGGAGCAAAGCAAAAGTAATGCCTCCCCCCCTGTACCCTCCAGGTGTAAAGCTCCCTGGTCCCCAGACTGGGTGCTGTACACACACGGAGCCAAACCAGAGTCCCTGCACCCCAGAGCTGATATCCCCATCTTCTTCCTGCCCTCAGGAAGCTTTCCTGGTGACTAACTTAAGTCTAATGGCAGGAGCAGTAATTGCTACTGCCTAATCAGGACTGTTTTAGGATAAATCCTATCTAGTGAGAATTAATTTTGCAGGTAGCAGCTAATTGAAGGACGCTTGAACAGGAAAAAGAGGTGTGAGCCTCTGAACACGGCTTTCTGGAGACAGTGCAAAACAAAGGGCAAGCCATATATTGTGCCAGGTGTTTCTGTCAGTACCTGGAAAGATGAAAAATAAGCCCCTTCCCAACCCAAGCCACTGCACCTTGGTGGTCTGTGTGTGTATGTGCTCACGTACATGTGTGCAGCCATATCAGAGAGCTACAGCGGAGATCAACAGGAGGTCTCACGCCTCACTTGGCTAAAGGCAGTGCAGTGACCAGAAAAACCTGCAGCCCACCATTTGCATACTCCAGGGATCCCTGCATGAATTCGAGAGGGATGAAATAACTGTGAATTGAGGGATTATCTCACTATACAGGGCAAAATGGAGGGAAAAAGAGAAGCCATTTTCAGTTTCATTATCCTTAATATCCCATTAATTGTCCTGTCTTCCTATGTCTCCTGGTCTTTTTGTGTCCCTTTTTTTTTTTTTTGCCTTTTCTCCCCAGTGTAGTGTGGGAGCAGGCAAGCAATATGCTGACTTTAGGGGAGGAAGGCAAGCTGACTTTAGGACAGGTCTCCAAGCCTTGTGTGCTCAACACAGCATCCCTGAAGAAAAAAAATGCCCTTCCTTGCCAACACCGGTAGCTACTGATAGAGGAAGGTGAAAACTTCAGGGAAGGCAGTGGCCTAAACAAGACATAAATAAAATCGGCACATTCTGATTTTACTTGTCTTCAAAACCCTCTCCTCCTCTCCTCTACTGTGCTTCTAAGGCTTCCTTATATCTGGAGGCAACATTTTAAACCCACAAAAATAGACATGGGAATGAGGAATGGCTGAAATAATTTTAATTCCTCTCAGTTCACACTCCTCAGCAATCCCAGAGGCTTCCACACCCCAGCAGCAAATACCCCTGGAAGGCAGGTCGTACCAGCTATCTTAGGCATTTGTAGCTCAGGGACATAACCAAGATGACCAAGACCTTTGGAAGTGACTGTTTCTGCCAACAGGACAAGGGAACAAGAATGACCAGCTTAGATTAGACACCGAGAGATTCATCTCATTGAACTTTAAAAGCCTGTATCATAACAATAACAGTCTGAATTCTCCTTAAAGTTGATGGAGAAAAAGCCACTTCTACATGTGATTTGCTGGATCTCTTTTAGACATATTTTTTAGGATGAGATGTGCTTACACGTCAGAAGTGCCTGTTTCTCTCCATTGCCTATAAAGGAGTCAGTATGACTAGCTCAGCTGTTGACGTGTGCACTGTAGGAATCTAAATTTGGGCAGATGAATTCCATTTCCAACTTTCAGTCTGCTGAAGTTAGGTAACATGAATTCTACTGTGGGCAAGTGCTAAATATTTGAATAGATGTGATTTTTTAATTCACCCTCTTCTTGCAAGACGACCACATCAGTAGGGTTATCTGTGGGAAGAGGAAACTGTGTGTCATTAGAACCAGAAGACATCCAAATTCTGTGCTTTTTTTGGCACAGATTACCATGTAAACTGCAGCAGATTCCTTAATCCCTCTGCTTTTTAAGCTTTACCACTATTCAATTTTCAAATGTTAGCTTACGATTTAATTCCTGAATGTACAGACAATACTTTTTAGCACTTCACTGTTCTTGTTTTTCCTCATAACATTTTTATGTGAACATATAATTTTGTGTCCAGATTCATTACAGTTTGAGTGTTTTGCCTTTCCCACCCTCCTCTGGGAACTGCTATGCATTTCTTTCATAAATCTGAAGTCTCAAGCTGGAAGAACGGCACTAGTCTTTAATATCAGAGCAGCACTCCTTCACATTTGCCAGCTCTGAGAGACGTATTTCATATTTTCTTTCCCTTCTAATTTTCTTATTTTTCTTGAGTCTTCAATTCTTTGCTGATGTGTAGGGCAGTATGTTCTGTTCCAGAAGAAGACTTGGGAACAAATGCCTGCCAAAGAAAAGGCTTTTATATTCTATTGTGTGTGGGCCATTGTGCTACTGGGTAGATTGACACCTATTTTTGCTTGGCTCACAATTTAATCTAGAAGAGGTTCTTTCACTTTGGAAACCTGGGAGAGAACCATGGAGGGCAAGTACTGCTTTCAAAGACACAAACACTCAGTCCTTACCCCGTATGGCAAAAATGTGACAAGGACTTTCTTGTTAATGTTAAACACTGATTAAGAAATTGACAAATGAGGCTTAAAATCCATCAGAAAAGATGCTTGTCACCATATTCAGATCATTCTGCTTAGCAGCCTGTACATTTCAAACGGCAGCAAACATCATTGCAAGAAGCAGCAGGATGTTCACCACCTCCGAACAAAGGAGTGGGGAAGCACGAGCAGCTCCCGGAGGAGTTCACAACTTGCTGTGCAGCCCAAGGAGCGGCGGTAGCTGCCGCACAGCTGGGATGGAGCGTGGAGGGAGGGCACCAGGGCATCTTGCCAAGGTCACAGCTGAACGACTGCAGAGCAACTGAGGAGCTTAGGACAGCCTTTGAATGAACAGGAGTATTTTTCCAAAGAATGCACACAAAAGAGCCACAAACACGGAGAAAGAGTAGAACATGCACCCACAAAGACTAAATTTAAAAGATGTGCTTAGCAGGGAACACATGCATAGCATATGGATGCAGCTGATGGAAGAGCTGTTGGACTCCGTTCAAGATACCACTCACATAGCAGATGAACCGTCATAAATTTAAGCTACACATGTCACATCCTTACCACTAAGGTTCCCTTTAGTTATGTGTGAATGCAGCTCAGTTGTTGGATCCTGTCTTGTGAGCTAACTTAGTCTCTCTCTGAGTGCAATAATTGTGGTAGGCAGGATATTTAATGTAGAGAGATCCTCCCAACAAGTTATTGGCAAGTTATTGGTCTGTGGGCTTTTTACAGCCCTTGCCTTGGCAATTGCTAGTCCCTTGCTTCCTAGTGGGTGTCACATGCTGTCCTTCAACTCTTCAGCTGCTCATTGACTGACAGGCCAACTTCTTTAACATTTGCCTTGATACATTTTCTGGTATTAAGTTAAGCTTCTTGAGCTGATTAAAAGCCTTCCAAGATTGTATCATTGCCAGGTCTGCTATACACACGCACATGTGCATGAAGACAATCATAAATAATAAAATCTACTCCGGATTTCTCCAATTAGGGTGCTAGTATCTAAGTCTCTGTCCTCCAGCCAATTTTCTATATTACTGAGATAATCCATATTTCTGATAGATGCATAAGAATGCCAGGTTATTATTCTTCAGCAATTACTTTCTGCTATCAAAATATTTTAATCCAAAATGCAATATACCGACAAAACTGGTAGAAAAGGTAAACGTTTACAGAGCAAAAATCAGACCTTCTTCCACTTCCATGCAGCACTGGAGCTGTAAGAGATTCCTTGAAGCTGCTTGCATGGAATTAAAGTTTTAGATTTGCACTATCCTTTTGGCACCTAATTTTATAAGCAGCTGCTGACAGTCCATTAATTGGAATACAAGATGCCCTCTGAGTTAGCCTAGTTAAAGAAAGCTAAAGAAAGCATTAGTTTCCATTCCAGAATGGGCTTTATCACAAAGTCCTGCTGCCCCTTTTGCATATCTGTTTGACTCAAGGCAATAGCAGCATGGTATTTAACCACTAGTTACATTTTGGTAATACACACAATATTTTAACAGGGGAAGAAAGACCGAATGACCTTAAACACCATTAGAATAAAAAAGAGAAACAGACTTAAGCATTCACTTGGAGGATTTTAAGGGAAGTCTTGCATATCTCTTGGTAGTGAGGGTTTTTAACATTATGACTAACACCAAGATCTTGTGGATGTTCAAAATCAGAACGAAATTTTCTTTTTCTCTAATGGGTTTAAATTAAATAAATAAAAAAAAATCAGACATGTTCTCTCTTTTTTTAAAATTAGGTTTAAGCAGAATATAGACATTTGTCACCAGTGAATCTATATTATGGTAGCAGCCTGTGATACCACTCTGTGATGGCAGTTTCTTTCAGATTTGGGGCTGTATGGTAGAAACACAGATGCAGAAGCATCTGTGATACAATTTAGAGGATAACCTGCTGTTGATGATGCTGTATGTGGTGCAGGATTTGGAGATTTATTTGGTGACAGATTTTGTTGCTGATCTAACTATTACTGACTTGTGGCAAAGAGGTAATGAAGAGAAATGGCATGAATGTGAAAGAAAGTAAGCTGGCATTGAAAGCATAGGAAAGAAAACCTGTCACTGAGCCAATTAGGAACAGCAATGTTTTAGGTTTTTTTAAATATGTCATGCAGAGGTGAATATTAGTACCTCTGTGAACATGGAGCTTCTCCCAAAATCTAGAATGCATTGTGGAAAAAAAGATGGATCTTTTAGACAGAACTGCAGACTGATGGACAAGACAGGCTGGAATCATTCTGCAAGACATGGCATGGTCGGTGTCATAATTTATTCATCTAAATAGAAAGGGTGAAGCTAAGAAATAAAAGGCCCTAAATGCAGAAGTCAGAGAATTTAATTGAATCATGAAATGCCTTGAAGACCAGTGAGTTATGGTCAGGGTCTGAAAGATGACCAGAACAGGTAATGTTTTAAATTGAGTTCAGGGAGCTAACATTGCTGAAGTGAAAGGCAACAAGAAAGGAAGGGTTAGCGACAAAAGAAACTTCCAGAATAGTATTATAACAATGAAAAGGCCAAAATCCAGAGGTGATATGAGAGAACTAAATCAAAGGGAACAAACAGAACAAGAGGAAATGGTCTTAAGTTGCCAAGGGAAGGTTTAGACTGGATTTTAGGTGAAAAAGTTCTTCACAGAAAGGGTTGTCAAGCAGATGGCAGTGCTGGGTTAATGGTTGGTCTCAATGACCTTAAAGGTCTTTTCCAACCTAAATAATTCTATGATTCTATGATTTGTGATACTGGAAAACTACGGAAAGAAGGCAGACATTCATGTAGAGGAAAAAACCCCATGAGTTTAGCCAGCCTGAGTTTAAGGTTAGAGCTGTGCAATAAATAAATCAGAAAGAAAATGAAATATGTGGTTTTCATCAGAGGTCTGATTTGCAAAGTGCTCCTGAAATTTTTCTGCCTGAAGTAGCTAAAGGTGTGCCAGACTTGAGACAGTAGGAGCTGTGTCAGATGATCAGGTCTCTTGGACTCTTGTAAACCACCAGAAGTACAAGGGGACTACAACCAAGTGATGAAAACCTGAAAATCTGTAAAGAACTGTGTTGCAAAACACTCAAAGTAAAGAGGGCTTCAAGAACAGAGTGGATGTGAAGTTTGAAAAGCAAAGGGGCAGAAGACATGGTAACATGCTAAGATGGTGTATTAGTCTGCATCTAGCTATTCACAAAGTTTGTTCTTTCATCATCTGTACAGAAAGTCTGCACCTCAATAATTTTTACTTTATTTTAAATTCAATGTGACCAAGATGTGCCTATATAATATTCATAATGTTTTCATCTGCCTGGAACTTTAGACTTGCAAGCCCTTAAAAAGAAGAAAACATCTTGTATTAATTTTTCTAAGCAGCCAAAATGTTCTTCTTTCCTTTTTCTTTTCTTTTTTTTTTATTTTTTTACCCTGTAACTTGAATTTAAATTTATGTTTTTAAATTTACATATTCAAAAACTTAATCTGAAACCTTTCTGGAATTTGGATATCTTCTTTTATCACATTTCATTTAATGCAGCTACTTCTCAAAATGAAGCATCACCCCTGCGGCTACTGGATGTCAAAGGACAAAAAAAAAGTTGCTTGAAAGAAAACTGAAGCCACATTTCTATTCTGCATTTGAGCTGCTGACATTTTTCAGATAACACCAAGAGATGTCAGAATACTGGCTGTTAAAGCAGTCTATGTTTGGAGCCTATTAAGTTGAATTCTGAGAGTGAAGGGAAATGTGACGACTTCTGGAGGGACTGACAGGGTATACCATTACTTACTTTATTTCAATTTTATAGGGAAATGGAGTTTTTTTTCCTGCAATTGTTTTTTCCCCAGGAGTTACTCTTAAAATGTGGGAGGTCACTGAGAGCCTGTAACTTCACTCCAATTCCTCTGTATATTCCAAGGCTACATAAGACAGCTCCTGCCCTTCTGATGAGGAAGGGCTGAGAGGAGCTCCCATCAGAGCATCTTACACTTCCATTACTGTCAGAGGCCACCACTGACCTGTCTTTCTCTCTGATACGAATAATTCTGCCTCTTTAATGCTCCCACGCTATGTTGCTCCAGGGGTCTAGACTGCCTCTTCTTGTTAAAGGTGTAGCTCCCCCAAGTTCTTTAGAGTTACACTGAGACAAAGGCATCTGGAAGGAGAAGGGGCAGCTCTGAGTGTCTTCTTCAGGTTACATGTATGCCATGTAAAGCAACCAGAATGATCTTGGTCATGCTTCCTAAGCACTCTCTTGTTTTCTTATGCAGTAGTAAACTTAAGGAGGAAATTGGTTTCCTGTTAGCCGAATTCTCCCTGGAGCTCCTTGGCATGCACAGGCAGTCTGGTAGGACATCCCTCCAGAGACCACGTTCCTATTTCTCATCCCTGTGCATCAGCTCCTCTACCCCATGCACAGAAAGACATGTCTCACCATAGCCCTTCCACCCATCCACTGCACAGGGTAATAAGCCCGAGACATGCTAAGAAAAAGCATAAAGAAGTGAATAGATCACGGCAAACAGCTATGTGCTTCCAGAGCCAAGCTGCTTTTCTACAAAGCTGGTCTATCATGCTCTGCCACACTGACAGCCTTGGAAAGCATGCATAGGTTGTGTAGGGTCGGGTAGTGTGCATAGGGCTGAGTAGGGTGCATATGGCTGGGGAGGGTGCATAAGGTTGGGCAGAGCTGAGCCTGGACTGACAAGCCCAGATGGACTCCTTCCAGGCCTGGCTGGGATGTCTCTGCCAACCTGCTAATCTTCATCTTGGGTTAACAGACAGCTGGTGGCATTTAATCAGAGGCACCATTCATGTACACCCTCCACACCGATGAATCTCCTGAACTGTGTTGTGCTGGATAATGCAGGTCCATCAGTTGCTTCCTTCAGTTATACCCAAATCCTTTTGTGTGTGCCAGTTTACAGATGATCTCAAATATTGTTTCTGACTTCAAGGGTAAGTGGATGTATGCAAAAGCATTTGAACATCCATCACATCTGAGCAAGAAATATTGCCAAACAGCTTCTCCTCCTGCATAGCAGCGTGCCAGAGATTTTCTCCAGGAGCTCCTGCCTCAGCCTACACTATCCTTAGCACTGATAATCCCCACTTCCTGGCATCTGCCTGCTCTCATGGCATGATCTTTCTTCAGTAGGACTGCTTTTGCCTGCCTCAAAGGCAGTAAGAGTATGTGTCTGACTGGGGTTGCTACAGCGCAATGTAGACCCATTGTCAAGCTATTGGAAACTTAGAGGAAGCAATTTGAGAAAGCAGAGATAGATCAAGAAATGTACATCTCACTCTGGAAGGCTGAATCCAAGTAGAAACAGCCTCAGGATCTGAAATTCTTTGTATAATCCCATGTTAACATCATGTGAACTAATTTGCAGCTAGTTTTGCCAAATTTAGCTTTCCGCTGATGCTTTTCAGGAGGTAATTCAGCACTTCTTCCATTTGGATCTTTGTGTTTTGACGTGTAGTGATGAAGGGTGCAAGTGGCTGGGGGTAGATAGCTGTTGCATTTACCAGCATGTTACCTCAACCCAACCCCTGGGAAGATCTGAGTCCATTATAAGTGGCTGAAGCCTTACTGGCAATAGTCCTAGGACCTTGATCAGCTGGGCCAATATCAACTCAAAATTCAGTAAAACTTGCTACTTCATGGGGAAAACACAAGAGACTGAATGCTTTTCACCCTAAGGAGTAAAGTTTGGCTCTTCCCAAGAGCCAGCAATTATCAGCTTGTATGGGTGAGCTAGTTGGACAAATAAGAGGCCTCATTCTTGTCTCAGACTGGAATCATTCAGGAGGTAGTCCGGCAAACTCGCTTCACCTAAGAAGTACAAATGTAATGCAGATGAAGTATGAAGTCCATGCAATTTTAAGATTTTAGCTCTTCTCTTCATTTGAAGGAAAAAGATTGCTGTGAAAATCCAATCCTTGAAAAATATGTAAACATCCCACCCAGTATTGAAGGCCCTCCAGAAGGAAAAAGTGTTGCTCAGAAAAATGAGGTGATATTCCAAAGGACTAAAGGATGAAATAAACCCTTAAGCTACCCTCAAGCATGCATCCAAGGATATATTTTTTATTTGGTTCAGTCCATTCTTTCTTTCTATTCAGATTAATAAATGCATATACCAGGAAATATTAATATTTTGTATATGTGAGAGCTGATTTTATTCAGCATTTCAAAATCCTTAAGTCTGATGATTATTTTGATTATTTATTGTTTTACAAAGAGAACACAGGCACATGGAGCTCAGAAAAAGATCAGAGAGTTCAGCTCTCCTCAAGGCTTCTTTTTCTCCTTAATCCTCAGGGACATGATTGAATTTTTCCCACTTGATTATTATTTCATATTTCTTCTTCATGTTCTATTTATTTATTTAAATTTATAAATTATACCACCGTGCTAAGGGCAACTGTCCTCTCTGTGCAAACCCCTTGTCTGTCTTATGCATTTCAGCACTTGGTTCTAAACTACTTTGGGCCACAGCATCATTTAATTTTTTCCTCACTTGGCCAGGCATCCTGAAACCAACTGCACAATATTCTATTTGACATTAAGCCTCACATATACTTTACAGTCTCCAAGTTCTCTGGAGCAATAGCTGTCTTTTGAAATTATGTGTATTGGGGCCAGCATGATGGGGTCTCAGGCCTTGAGATGGCTCCCTCAGGCACTGCCACAGTGCAGCATATATTTCTAGCAGCAGAGGAGATGAACCACCAGAAGAAGTGCTGATTTCTCTGTCCCTTGGAAACTTTGCTTTCTCACTGAAACACATACTACAGCCAAACACGAGTTCAGTGCAGGGGTAAGTGATGATATTTAAGGGTTCAAGGATGTCAAAAGAGATGATCCAATGGTTCCTCCTAGCCTTTGATCCATGAATCTCTGAATATAGATATGGGCAATTAAAAAGTATCGCTGTGAGAAGGTCTCCACAGCCACTCCTTGAGGAGCACTCTAAGAGTTTTGCTGGAAGACTTCTTCACAACCAAGGCCATGGAGCAGCTCTGATGTCAATGAACAGGCAACATCACAGGGGGAGAGTACATCTGCCTGGGGCAGTGGAAAAAGATATCTCTAGAATAATGGCACCTTAATTAAGCTGGAGGTGTGACGACTCTATTTATGACTCCAAAGTGGTGACACAAATAAATGAACCAAATTGTCCACATGCAATTCTTAGGAGTGAGCAGCCAGAAACAGTGAACTACATGGATGAATTTTGAATCATGCACTGACTGGCTGCTGACCCTTCTTTAAATTCCCGTCAATTTTGGAGCTGCTCATTTCTGCTGGCTCTGGGTTCAGGTTATAACCTAAAATAATCTGCAACTAAAGAAAAAAAAAGTACTATGAGGACATTGTTTGCAGGTGTGGTCCAGGCAAGACAAGGACTAGGAATCCTAGACTGCACAGCTATGGAAAGCATGCTAAGTGAGGCAGGAAATACACAGTAGCCTCAGACACCCACCAACAGGTCTTTGGGGCAGAGCTGAACCTCACCATGTTTGAGCCCAGAAGGAGATTCCCTCTGGAGAAGAGGTGTGAGTCAGTATGTTCTTGGCTGTTAACTTTATGCCCTTGTTATATCTTTGCAGTCCACTGCCAAAAGACACTAGATCACTTATGGACGTGGAAAAAATGGGCTGCCTTTTGCAATTAGCCTACTTGTTTAAGCAGCAGGCATCAGCAGTAATTGGCAATAAGAGCAAAAAATAAACTTTAAACAACCTCACCCTCCCATCAAATCCCTTCCCAAACGTGTATTGTTTTGCAAGAAGATAATATTTCTGGTAATGAAGCAACAAAGCAAATACAGTTCAGTGCTCTGTAAACATGCATGCACACAGACCAGTATATGAGCCTTGGAATAAAATTCTTCAAAAAAGCACTTCCTCAGATACTTCCCCATGGTGGACTGAGAAATCACGACTTTTCAGAAGTTACTTTATAATGCAAAAGCATTGGAAATCATAGTTATGGCTTTCCAGCACAAATGAAATTCAGGCTCTGCTTGGGTCAAAGATGCAATAGGGAAGGCTAGAAATGCAACACTGCTGGGTTTTGGCTTTGACTCATGTCCTAGAATGACCCAGCAACAATTCATCTTCATTTAGCATGTTTGCATTATTTTGGCATGGAAATATCCCTGGTTCTGTGGCATGATTTCATGAAAAATTATTTGATCTTAGCCTGCACATTTCTACAAGGTCTGGCTTGTTTCTCCTGCTGCAGCATGACACCTTCCTGACTTCTTTCTGTCAGTGCTGGTGTTGCCTTTGCTCTGGGGAGGCAATAAAGACATGTCTGGGTAATGTCAAGCTGCCTTGAGCAATTGTAAGCTCGCAGGACTACCATGATGTAAGTCAGCTCCTGTTGTGGTTTAACCACAGCCAACAACCAAGTTCCACGCAGCCACTTGCTCATTCCCCACCCCTCTGATGGGATGAGGAGGAGAGTGAGAAAAACAAAGGATAGAACTTGTGGGTTGAGATAAAAACAGTTTAATAATTGAAATGATATTATTATCATCATCAACAGCAATAATAAGCAAAATAATAGAAAGAGGGTAATAAACTCCAAGAAAACAAAGGGATGCACAATACAATTTCTCACCACCCTCTGACTGATCCCAGCTGCTCCCTGCGCAGCAATCAGCAGACCCCAGTCAACTCCCCACAGCTTATATATCGAACATTATGTTCCACCATATGGAATATCCCTTCGGCCAGTTTGGGATGGCTGTGCTGGCCATGGTCCCTCCCAGCTTCTTGTGCACCTCCTCACTTGCAGAGCGTGGGAATCTGAATAGGCTTTTACTTAGGGTAAGCAGTACTAAGCAAAAACATCAGTATGTTGTCAACATGATTCTTCTACTAAATCCAAAACACAGTAATGTACCAGCTACTAGGAAGAAAATTAACTTTATCCCAGCAAGAACCAGGGCAGCTCCAGTCATCTCAGAAGTGCTGGCAAGACTGAATTTTGCTGCAAAAGACCATCAATAATGTCACAGAAGGGTCCTGGAGAGTCACACTTTCTACTCTGCTGTGGCAGGGGTGAAAAGGGTTGATGGCAACAGTTATAGGGAACTCCTTAGGTCTCCACTACTGCTATCAAAAGCCATGGACCCACATGTCCTGATTCCTCCAGCAAGAGCCACTGGGCTGGCTCTCCAGGGCATTCACATTGACAAAGTGACAAAGGCACTGCAGGAGCCTGAACTCTGGTTTCACCAGCAGTCTGTTGCCATAGGCAACTGCCTATTTTGCCTGTACCTAGAGCTGGCCATGAGCAATATACTCAGCAGGATTGCTATGATGAGATTAGCACACTTTATTATACTATCCCTGCTCTTATCATCAACCCCAGCTCTCACAAATGCAAGATAAGGAAATTTCCCTCATGTACTTACCATGGTCTTGAACAGCACTCTAGAGAGAAGCGGTGAATGCCATTATATTCACATTTACATGGGAAAATTTAGGAACTTGTTACTATTCTTGTTTTCAGGTCCTCTGAACCCTTCAGTGTCCCAGTTCTGGTCTGGTTGCTTATCAGTCATCCCAGCTTGAGTAGCTTGAGGGTGTTCTCTGTGCACTAAGATAATGTCAATATGGGACCAAGGCATCATAATCCCCTCAATGGTAGCCCATAATATTTTCCATTCTAAACCATCCAGGAATAGCCTGCTTCTTAGACTGGCTTTAACCTGTGCACTACACTTTTGGCATCTGGGATAGAGAGCTATATCAGGTAAGCATACCTGTTAGCTTACAGGAAGGCAAAACCTTTCTAAAAATGCTCTAAAACTCATGGAAAGCTGAAATAGGACTTAATTTCTAGAGAGTCAGGCATGCAACCAAATTGCCACCCCTTAACACATTATTATCCATCAGCTGAGCAACTCAACTGCAGGCACAGCTGCATTGCACTACCCTGGCCTAGCCTGAGATCACCACAGGGAAATGGAGCGCACTCTAAACTATTAAGAAATACTGAACCTAAACCCTCTCCTACATGTCTTTTCAATTTAGGTTCTCCATTTCTCATTGAAATATCTTGTTGATTCTGGGAAATACCTCATTGAATGTAGCCCAGATTGTCAGAGCTGTTGCTTTTTAATCAGAGAGGCATGTAATTAATTTGAAAATCTTAGATTTTAGATCCTTCAGTACTTGCATAGCTCTAAAAATCTGGGCTTCAAATTACATTCTGCAGAAAGATGTTTATGTGATGTGAAATTCTGTTCCATTAAACAACAAATACAGGCCTAACTTGACCTGATGGTGACCTTTTTAATAATAGAAAATCATCAGAATAAAGGACAATGCAAATGCAGATGATTTGGTTACAGTAGATTTGATCAAACAAAACAGACAATCTAATTAACCAGTGATTACATTAAGCAGAAGTCTCTGCACTGAGTGATGGATAATTAACTGGAATTGTATTTACTTATTTTTTATTGTACTGCAGAACAAGGCACATCTTTGCCTTTTCTTTCCTTTCACTGCAGTCTTAATTAAACTAAATTATTCTGAATGTCTTACACAGCATGTAGGCCTCTAAGTAAACACGGCAAGTTGAAAAGGGAAAGCCTGCCCTGTACTGAGATTTAGTTGACGATCAATACTGTTTCGATAAATCTCATCCAATGGAACAGTTACAGCCCTGGCTTTTCAGAGCTGCTTGGCATTTACAGCTCCAGCTGAGTGGAATGTGAGCTGCAGGTGCTCAGCCCTTTGGAAAGCCGTGCCCTTATTGTTCAAACATAATTTATGCTTGAGAACCAACAAATAAACATATTCAGGCAAATCCTAATTTCCGCCCCTGAGTTGATTCAAGGTTTGCTTTTATCATGGCAAATGCACATAAGGAAATGGTGCACAGCTGATCAACATCTATAACAAAAAAGGATCTTGTACTTTGAAATCCTTATCAGAAATGGTTGTGGTGACTTTTAAGTGCAGGCTATATAAGAGATAGTCTTTTAAGGTGTCTTAATTCCATCCTTTTAAGAACTGTAATCTGGAAGATTGGTTTGGCTCCCCATCACTACTAAGAAAACCCTATACTATTGAAGAAGCCCTTTTAATAATACAGCTTGTCAAATGTTAGCTGTAATTTTTTTTTTAAACTATTTTATTAATTTTGTATTTGCCAGAGGCTCTGTGATATCCTATATAAACTATCATAGTAGGCATTCATTAGATTCACCATAAACATGGGTTGAATATTCCCATGTTCCTTTGTTCTGAACACGTAACTGTTAATTTGATGAAATATTTGCTGGCAAAATTTCTCCTCTAGCTGTGGAACTACTCTCTGTCTGTCTGTCTAGACACTCTTACTGCTCTCATTACCATGGCATCTCAGTGCATCCAGACCCGTGGATATCTGAGGAGGAGTTAATAAGCATTATCTCTTACTGGGTCTCTTCAGAGGATGCTTCTACCAAACTGCAGGTGACAGCAGACAAAACCAGCATGATTCCTGAGTGTGATGAGCTGCCTGATGAGGAAAGCTAGTAGGACAGTGTGGAAGCTCTGCCATCGATTTAGCAGGGCCCTGCAGCCTGCCTCTGGCCAGGTGGCAGGGCATTCACATGTTGGCTTATATGCAGGCGTTTTTCTCACTTGTGTGCAGAGACAAGCAAAGCGAGAGTTACTGCAAGCTCTGTGCGAGCAAGGATGCCAAGGAACACCATGTGGAGGCGGGTGAATTCTGGATGAGAGAGTGGGTAAACAGAAAGGCTGAAGTGCCAGGGGTAGCCTCGGGGCACTCCCTTAGGGAACAAACAGCAGCTGAGCTGGGAAGTAAGGCCTCACTACAGCAATTAGCTTCTTGAGCTGATCTAAGGTATCAGCTAGACGTTTAAACTAGAAAGGCCTGGTTGACCAGGTGATGCGCATGCCTGCAGTTGCTGTATTTTAAGTCTGCATTTTTGGTCCTGAAATGCCAGACCATGAATTCACCCATTTACTTGTAAAACCCGGAATCACTTTTATGGTGCAGATTTTATTTTTGCTGGTACCGAGTACAAGCCAGAAACAGATAAAACCCACCTTCTCATCACTGCTGATGCTCAGGGCTTGGGTTCTGATCCCCATTGTTATTAGAAAAACTTCTACTGTCCTTCATGTGAGTAGGCTTTTAAATAATTTGACTTCTATTCAGTCCCTATTTACATCTGAGCAACCACTCTGATCAAAAAAGACTGTAACAGTGGGAGCCTCTGGTTTGTACTGTTTCAGCAGGGATTCTCACAGTTCTCAGCCCCTCTCTCCTCACACAGAGTTAGTGTACTTCTAACCTTTCTCACTCAAGTCTGTTCAGAGTATCAAAAAATAGATGGGGCTATATCAGGAAGTTCTGATATTTCTGTCATGAAATATTTAACAAGTATTGTTGAAAAGGCTAGTTGTCAGGAAGATGTGTACCTCCTCAATAACATGAGCAAAATCATATAATCACAGCATGCTGCTTTCCACGGACAGAAATCTCAGTTGAATTCCTACCGTCTTTCTCTTCACAAGGCCACAAAGATCAAGAATTGCTTACAAGGCACAGGAAAGTGTATTCCAGGTCCAGCAGCCTAGATGCATCCTCACTCCATCCTACAATAAAGACCCAGACATGTATCTTGTCTTCTTCTCCTACTGGTTTCTCCTCTTGTCTTTCTTTCCTGGAAGGTCAGATGTATAGATGTAGGAAAGGCAGCCTCAATGTCAGCAAGGAAGGAGCTGTAGAAGATAAAGGAAAACTTCTTCAGTTTTGATGGAAGCAAGAAACAGGGAGAATAAATAGATATGGAATGAAGAATGTCAGATAACAGGAAAAGAAGAAGTATTGCCCATTTTTTTCCTGCTCAGTGGTGATATATGCGTGCAGACACCAGCCTAGGAGTTGTAGGGGAACACTAATGAATCTCTCTGAGTTGTGTCTATGGTGCTGATTACCTCTGTACCCTCAGAAGTCTCTTGTATTTATGATTTGGAGATGTTTTCAGCAGGCAATGAAATATTACTCCCTATTTAAAAAATGTACCACATAATTGCAGAAGATGGCATGTTCCTGTTCCAATATTGAAGTGGATAACTGTAATACCTGAAGGAGCCCTGTGCAGCATTTGTGGGTAAATACAGCTTCTTGTAAAGGAATCTATGCATAGAAAAACCCATAGTATGCTTGTGAATGGTAAGGTTTAGATGTAAAATACTGAAGCAAAAAATCACTATCCCACAGAGAAATCTGAGTTGGAGATATTTTCCCTAAAAGGATGCAAAACATATTGCTGGCAAATCTCATTCTCCTTTATTGCTTGTATATCATTATGGCAGGCAGAACACTGTCTACCTCAGAAAATTTGTTCTTAGCTTTTCATATTAAATTTGCAAGAACATTTAGATGTGTCAGTGGTTCACCTGTGTTCATACATTAAACATGCATTCAACCATTCTCCAGCACTGAGGTAACTGGCATGAATGGCTCATATTGACTTAAAATTCCTATATAGGATAGCTGTTGCAAATTGCATACTGGGAATGGGACTATTCCCAGCAAACATTTAAATTAGCTCATTGTAAATGCTGAGGTGTGTCCCAACTGTTAGATCATGTAGGGGGAGTGTAGGAGTCTATTCAACACATACACAATCCTTTGATTTATAGAGCAGATGGGCAGATTCCAATATCTACATGTTCAAGGTGGTTGCTGAACATGGTGATACAGTGACTAAATCCATGTTTCTGTAGATTCAGCCCCTAAGAATTTATGTTAAGCTCACTCTTCACTTCCATCATAGAATTAATAGCATCTAATTATCTTAAACTTATACTGTAGCAATATGTTAGGTATCTACAGAGTGTCCATGAACCAGTGAATGAACTGAATCAACTGAAAAATCTCACTGATTTCTGAATGGAACTACATCTGAAACCTCAGCAAAAAATGCAACCAATTCTGCAGCTTCAGTTTGTTCCTGGATTTGGTGAGGTGTTGATAGGGCTACAAGGGCCAAATTCAGGGCTTTGGTTAAGCAAATGCAACTCTGCTTTCTTAACAGATGGGCGGCACTTGCCCATCAGAGGTCTGATTCTGACCCAAGATCTTTGTACACCATGTGTATGTTGCTTTCTTTGCTTAATTGCACAGTGAGAAAAGACCTTTGAAGAAGAAACTTCTTTTATAGAAGGCAATGGGTATGACTGCAGGCTTACAACTAACAGAAATACCTGAAAACTCCTTTGTTCTGCTATTGATCCAAAGGAGTGCCTGAAACATTACTATAGCAACAATTCTTATCCAGTGGTAAGAGCATGTCATTATCTGTGCATAGGGACAAAAGAAGAGGGGACATTTTTCAGAACTACTGCCCACCTCCCCTTGACCACTACAGATGTGCTGACCTTCTGACATGAGCTCCTGCTGCAAGAGCTTTCAATGAGATACAGCTTACAGAATTATTTATTGGTCCATGCACAGAGAATAAAGAAATCCTATTGACCAACAGAGTCCTGTTGCAGAAAACAGCACTGCATGGAACTACTGTTTTCTGAAAATATCAAACATCTCTTTTACCCCTTTTACAACCCAGGTTACTGGTGTGAATAAAAGAGACAAGGCTGCTCTGGTTCACTCTAAATGCTGTCTATGGAGTTTAGTTGTGCACTGCTTTAACCTTTCACAGTTATTAACTCAGAAAACTACTGAGCATTTCATGTGGTCTTGTTCTTACTGACAATGAGTTCAGGCTAAAGTACAAATCTGTTGGCATTGTGGTAATGGTGTTATTTGGTCTATTAATTAGCATCTAAACTAATAAAGTCAGTAAGAAACCATTTTGCATTATATGGCTAAATTGAAAGTCCACATCCCATATGGCCTGAAGGCAGAGTTGAGAATTGTACTCCAGATGTTTGTAACACTGAAGAAGCTCTGCCTGCTGCTCCTAGCTGCATCTCTCACCCCCAGCTTCACGTATCAGTAATTTTAAGGAGTACTGTGACTCTGCTCACCTCTCCTAAGCCTTGCGAGGTGAGTGATACCGGCTACGAGTCCAGGCAGACTGTTCTTCCTGTAAATGGCTGAGAAAAATGATTGTGTGGGAGTTGGTGCCAAGCAAGGAGAGAAAAGGAGCAGCCTGGAAGAAAGCTTCCACACTCCCACTGCAAAAAAGCACTTTATGGCTGTCCTGAGGCTGGAGAGAAGAAAAAGCAGCTGCAAGCTCTTTCCAAGCTGTTTGTTTGCCAGTCTTCTCCCTGGGCATCGAGTGGAACAGCCAGCTGTGAGAGCAACACAAGTAGGTGGAACAGTTCTGCCCACTTGGGAGCTCACTACTGCTTCACAGGGCCACTTAACACCATGAGCCAAGTGGTTGTTGCCCATTGCCATTAGTATTTTTATCCCCTTTTTTATAAAACCAGAGAAGGAGTAGATCATCCTGAGTGCAATCAGACAGCACCTACAGGATGGACAAGGGATCAGACCCAGCCAGCGTGGGTTTAGGAGGGTCAGGTCCTGTCGGACCAACCTGATCTCCTTTTATGATCAGGTGACCCACCTGGTGGAAGAGGGGAAGGCTGTGTATGTAGTCTATTTAGACTTCAGAAAACCAGACTTCTGCAAAACCTTTGACACTGTCTCCATTAATATATTCCTGGAAAAGCTGGTAGCCCATGGCAGGGACAGCTGTACTCTCTGCTGGGTTAAGAGCTGGCTGGATGGCTGGGCCCAGAAAGTGGTGGTAAATGGTGCTGCATTCCCTTGGCAGCAAGTCATTAGTGGTGTCCCCCAGGGGCCAGTGTTGGGCCCAGTCCTGTTTAACATCTTTATTGATGATTTAGATGAGGGGATTGAGACCATCATGAGCAAATTTGCTGATGACACCAAGTTGGGAGGGAGTGTTGACCTGCTGGAAGACAGAAGGGCTCTGCAGAGGGGCCTGGATAGGCTGAAGAGATGGACTGATTTCAACGGGATGAAGTTCAACAAGGCCAAATTCTGGGTCCTGCACTTTGGCCACAACAGTCCCATGGAGCGCTACAGGCTGGGGACAGAGTGGCTGGAGAGCAGCCAGGCAGAAAGGGACCTGGG
>JAWWMO010000121.1:79207433-79227182 GCA_035047845.1 Dendrocincla fuliginosa | reverse complement strand
GTACTGATTGACAGGAGGCTGAACATGAGCCAGCAGTCTGCCTGGATGGCCAAGAAGGACAGTGGCATCCTGGCCTGTATCAAAAACAGTGTAGCCAGCAGGACAAGGGAAGTGATCCTTCCTCTGCACTCATAGCTGGTGAGGCCACACCTTGAGTACTGTGTCCAGTTCTGGACTCCTCAGTTCAGGAAAGATATTGAGGTGCTGGAGAGGGTCCAGAGAAGAGCAACGAGGCTGGTGAAGGGACTTGGGCACAAGTGATGTGAGGGGAGGCTGAGGGAGCTAGGGTTGTTCAGTCTGGAGAAGAAAAGGCTTAGAGGTGACCTCATCACTCTCTACAACCACCTGAAGGGAGTTTGTAGCCCAGTGGAGTTTGATCTCTTCTCCCAGGCAACCAGAAATAGGACTAGGTGCCACGGGCTTAAGCTCTGCCAGGGGAAATTTAGGTTGAATATTAGAAAGAAATTCTTTACAGAGAGAGTAATCAGGCATTGGAATGGCCTGCCCAGAGAGATGGTGGATTCACCAGCCCCGGGGGTTTTTAAACTGAGATTGGATGTGACACTTAGTGCCATGATCTAGTAAACAGAGTGGTGTTGGATCAAGGATTGGACTCAATGATCTTGGAGGTCTTTTCCAACCCAATCGATTCTATGATTCTATGATTCTATGAAGTAAGAAGAGTCATAAAAATGAGAAAGAACCTCTGTAGATTGTAAAGAGACCAAGACTAACACCAAGTATGTGAAGTACAAGAAAAGAATGGAAAAGACATTTCCACTAACTGGTGATATTGAAAAAAATACACAAAAAGCCATCCAGCCATTTACTAGGCCCCAGCCTAAAAGACTGAGTTTCCTACTTATTCTGTAGAAATGGTAAAGACGTATTTCTTCTAGAGAAGTATTTAACACTGCTGTTCCTGGAAATGATTCATCTTTCCTTCGTGGTAACTGTCTCCTGCATCCCGTCACAAACATCAACAATGGTACAGAATATATGTGTTTCTGTGTGTGCATATAGTTATATTTAACACATATATATAAAAGCATGTTGAAAATGCCTTGATGAAAGAAAAACTAAAACACTCACTTGGATTTAACCTATTTGGTCAATCTTTTCCCATTCTCTAGACACAGTTGGTTTTATTCAATATTAACTTTTTGCCTATTCTAGGTGATTTTGTGTCTCAAAGATAGAGAAATAGGAGCTATTATTAAGGATATAATTATTATTTTGACAACAGCAACTTTGACAGCTTCATGAACACACTTTATTGAATATATTATGGTTCATTACCCATCAAATAGTGTTTTCTCACTTCTCCAGCTTTCTCTGCCTTCAGTATTGGAGACCCTCCCAAGCACTTTATAAAAGTAACAGTCTCTCTTCTAGCCTTTAGGGAAGTAGTTTGATCAGGTCCATGAATTTTCTCCCATGTTTTATGTTGCACACCTGAGAGTAGGTGTCCTGGAAAGAAATTATTAAGGAAAGCCTAAGTCAAATAGATAAGATATATGAGTAGATGCAAAGGCAGGGAAAACTGTGTTCATTTTCAACTCCCATGAAAGCAAATTTCACAATGCCCAGGCCCATCTCTGTGCTCACAAGAAATCCCATGTTGCCTGCATTTCTGTACTCTGGGGAAATGCAGTTGTTGACGGAAGATGTGCTCACTGAGGAGGAAGTTCTAGCCCAGATAGCCTGCCACACATGCAGGGGCTTTCTGAACACTGAAACAACCGAGACTATAAACATGAATTCTGTGTAAAATGTGGGAACATTGCTTAAAATCACTGGTTTTCAGTAGAAGGGATGTTTGTGTCAAGCAGGATCTTATATTCTCTACCTGCTGGCCTGGTGTCCCATTGGCAATTGGAACTGTTGTCTGATGTGCCCATCGTATGTGTGAGTGACAGTTTAAATGAGTGCAGGTGCACTTCTTCGGTCTGCACAGGGCTCTGGTATATGGGGGGTTGAAAAGCACTGTGGAAATCCTAGGGTAGTATTTTAAGAAACTGGAGTCAGCCACAAAAACTTGGCTCTAAATCTGTCTTTTCTAGACTTTGGAGAAGAACTGAGATTCCTCAGCTGTAACAGAAATGTTATTATCCTGGACCATTTATAGCAGGCAGTCAGATCCTTTGTAGATCTCTTAGGGGGCCACACAAGTTGCCACCCATTTTATTTGATGGAGCTTGTGCTCCAGCACGAGGGACAGCAGACAAAGGGGCCGCAAACAGCTCTCACTTTGGTTGCCAGCATCAACCTGTGACTTCAGGGCCCTCTGACCTGCCAAACTGTGAGTGCAAGGTGGCATGGATGCGCCTGCACAACTCCCCCCATGGATATTCCCGTAGGTCTGGTGATCCCCACTCCTGCTGAGGGAAATATCCCTCTCTGGAGTCAGGGGATGTGTGGCCAGGCTGCAGGGACAGCGAGTGTCATGTAGTATCAAGCAGCAATTTGCAGTCTGCCTGGAGTCCTGCTTCCTGAGCCAGGCTGAATCACTGCCAGGATGCAGCGATCTCTCCCCGGCGTCATCTGCAGGCAGTGGGAAGGTGTTGGACTCTATTATTAAGCCATCACAGGGCAGTCCTGAAGGGAGAGGCTGAGGAGATGGGGAAAGCTCTGGATCTGATCATCACTCTCATAGCCAAAAGAGTGGGCTCCCGAGAGTCGAATCCCTGCAATCCCCATCTTGTCTGCCATCAAGTAATGAATCACACAGGTTTGCAGCTGATGTATTTTCAAGTGCAAAGCCAACTGTCCATGGAAAGATTTCTGTCCTGTGAAAACTGCATCCCCTTCACTCTTGCTTGTCTTACTGCTTTGAGGATGGAGCTGTGCTGCTCCCGCTCCCCTCTGCACTTTGGCCTTCAGGATCCCATAAGTCCTAAAGCCACAATACTTGGCAAAAAAAAGGATAACCAACTCAGGCATGAGTGAGTTCCTCTTGGATTCACAACCATGACTTTGAGGGCTCTCAGATGTCATTTTTAGTAGGACTTCTGTGGGCTTTTTAAGTGTTTATCACACAGCACATATGCTGTGATGTGGCTGGTAATTAAAATGGGTTATAATGGCAAAGATTGCTGTTCTACATAGGTTTTACAAGGCTTCCAAATGTTGAGAGGAACACAGGCTGCCTTTGCTGTGCTAGTAGTAATTGCAGCCCCCTGACAGGAATGTAAATGCAGTTTCTTAGCACATTCTTATCACAGCATGTGTGGGATTTACATATATAACTCCTATTAATGCTAATGGGAGCTTATATACATAATTCTTTTTGCATAGGGCTGACATTATATTTTTATCTGAACCTGATGCAACTGGAACCAGACATCTTGTATAAGTAGAAAGATCTGTAGTTTCTTACCAGAAACTTTCTTACAATTTTTCTTCAATTAAAATGGATGGAGCAAATGCAAGTAAAGAAAGCAATACAAGACTTTGTACTGGGATATTAGCATTGAAGGTTCATAAAATTCATATAAAAAGTGTTATTCTCAATGATGCTGTTTCCTTCATTGCTATCTGTGGCTTTTAAAATGAATTTCTTTACATCAGAAATCAGGACAGGGGATTCTTGATTAACCTGCTAATTTAGAATCAATCAGCTTTTAACGTTCAGATGTGTTTAGAGGTTTATTTGGAGCAACACTTGGAAAATACAGTATCTTTTTTGCTTAGAGTTACAGTCAGTTCATCACTATGAATCTCTGAGAAAAAAAGCCATGGTGTACCTGGTGAGGCTCCTGTAGCCAGAGGCATCTGGAAAGGGCATCATGATTGGTATCTTCACCTGTAATTAAGAGAAGTTTGCTTACATTGCTTAGCAAAGTTACTCGAGTTTCTATCAGTAGTATCTGATGTGTTGTGTCTCTTCTTGTTTCTAAAGCTTTTTTTTTTTTTTTAAATTTTTATCTGAATAGGAAATAGCTTCCTCTGTTGTCAGATATGATGACACCCTGCTGTGGCTATGCTCAGCTTGTCACCTCAAAACTGAATTGCAGTAACGCCTACTTTCAGGGTAGAGGTTTGGGGCATACCATAAGCTCATACGGATTATCAGAAATCTATTCTGTTGAGAATTTACATTATCTGAAGCTCTTCCAGCCCTTGCTTCCATTCATTTTTGCATGTTTATGTTTATTCTGCACAAGGAAATAAGAGCAACCCCCATTGTACCATGTTGAAAACAAGTATTTTTAAACAGAACTGTAGACTGTAGGCAGGATCCTTAAGTACTTCCCCCACTCTCTGCTGTGCTGTGGTGTTTGTCATTAGACAAGACTGTTGAAAGGCTGCCCCATCAACTTAAAGGAAGCTACAGGAATCATGACAGGATGTCCATGGTGGGGACCATTTTCTAAAGAAGTTATTTTTTGAGGCTCATTAAAGATCGAGTTTTAGGATACACTAACTGTTTTAAAGGTTTCTCTCTGTTTTCATAGGTTTTTAATTTTAGAATTTTTTTCCTTATGTTTTGGCTAAGGTCAGATATTTTATCATTCAGCTGGATAGTTACTCTTTAAGGATTCTTGTACATATTCTAGAAGACTGTTCTGGACAAGAACAGTTTATATGCTGAAGTAAATGTCAAAACCATAGAGACAGAGATAACAGAAGAGTAAGATTTTGATGGCTCATTTATAATGTGGAGAAAAAGAGTTCAGTATCAGTGTATCATTGTGGAGAATGCATCGTGCCACTGCAGTGTAAATCCTTTACACTGGAAGAATAAGTTTTACATTTGTATATCACTAACTGAAAGACAAATGGATCTGTTCCTTTCAACCTGAGAAATTTAAACTTTTGGATAGCAGTGAAAAATATAAATGTTATTCAGAGATTTAGTAGCAAGAAGTGATATATAAACTTGCATTGCTGCACAGAAATAACATTTTGTAAACGTAAATCTTGAATATAAAAAACTGAGAGACAGTGAAAGCAAACTTTACAGTAGTAAGTATTTTTTATCAGAAAAAAATAATCTGAGTAGGCGGGACTGGCAGTGTAGACTTGTAAAAACAGTCATAGTGACTTTCCTTTTGCATTTAGAATGATTGAAACACCTACTGCTTATTTAATTAATAATTCCCCAAGGAGCTTCACTAAGGTAGTTTTGCTAAGTAACAGATACTTTAGTATCTTATAAGTATTCCTATAAGCAAACATTCAAATTATTAGGAATAAAATATATTATACAGATTTGAATCCCATATGGAGAAAAGAACCTTTTGTTTTTGTACATTTTGGAACCTCGAAGTGCCATTAAAATATGGACGAAACCCAATCATAGTGATTACAACCCCAGTACCTGATTAAAACAGTGTACCTTGTTGACTCATCTTTGTGTTGACTGTGTAAACCTGACCTTGAAGTGTGACAGGGAAAAAATCAAGTGGGAAGGCATACATTGGCCAGAAAAAAACCCAAGGAAATTAACTGAATATTGTTTAATTAATTTTTTTCTTAACTCTTTTCAGGGAAGATCTATAATTTGCATAGAACCTAGACACTGCACTTCCCGGAGCATTCAGTAGGCTAATTTAACATCTTAGACTCATTTATAAGAAAAATGCATTTTTTTTTTTAATTTTAAAGGATCATCTCAAGGTTTGTGTAAACATGAATACTCTTGACACTGGACTTTACATAAATTTCACAAATGTTTTGTTTTCCTGATCTAGTTGATGAAAGCAAAAGTGTTGGCAAGTTTTACATTTCAACTAAAAATAGTAAAGATTTCAAGGATTGAGTTTATTGCTAGTTGGGCATATCAACCTCTGTCATTGTATTAGAGATGTAACTTTAGACTGTGTTCAAGTCTGAATGCCACTGTGTTCACAGAAGTAGAATTTGGAGAGTGCTCAGTTACATGTGGTAAGCAACAAAGCAGATGAATAAAACATATTGTCATTTGGTTTGGGGGAAAAAAGGAGGAAAAAGTGCTAACTGTAGCAATTTATTAGTAGTAATTTGCTTGCCCTCATTCACCTCTCATTGATTTCAATTGCCGATAACTATAATTAACAAAGACAATCAGGCTGATTGTCATTAGGAGTTTAGGTCAGATCTGTTGTTTTATTAATTTCACAGCCTGCAAGCTCCTATTTTAAACCAGTTCCCTACATTTATTGGCATGAGCTGCCTTCCCCAAAGTAACAATTTTCGCTATTTGTGAACATCTGTGAGATGTTCAGAAGATGAAAGATCTTCTGATGCTTCTCACAGATGTCTTCCCACATACAATATTGCCAAAAAATTGCTTTCCTGCAATAGCCTGTTCTGCATTCCACATTTATACAATTTATAAATTGTGTATTAGAGAGAAGAGGTATCATTCTGAAGTAGAAAGGGGAGAGGAAAAATGAGATGAGCCTTAAGATGACATTTCTGCAGTTGGTGTGATGATAGAAACTGCTTTGAGGTGGTAATTATATTGCTTAGGAAGCAGTCTTGAATCAGAAATGCTATTAATTTTTTTTCTGAAAAAATGCAGCTTTTCACAAGACTATGGAAAAAAGAAAGAGAGGCAAGTTTTTGTCCCCATAAATCCGATGTTTCCTAGAGAATGTATTTTTTTTTTCTGTCACTTTTTCATATTTCCATTCAGAGAACTTCCTTGATTCCATCTTATTTCACATCTTAGGACATTATGTGTTTGAGACACTCATTTTACTTCTACATACTTTAATATTTCTCATACTTCACTTTGTAATTTTCAGTTTGTAGTCAGGTTATATGTTTCATATTCTGGTGCCTATACTTAATGCTGCTATGTGTATTCTCATACTTTTAATAACCCCACTTGCTCTAATGCACACATCTTTTGGATAATAAGAATCTGTTTCTTATGTCCCATCCCTCTAAGCACACGTCTCTCATGTTCTGTGTTTTCAGGGAATTTCTCTAAATTTTGTCTGTTTTATCTTTGGTCCTTCAGAGCTAATGTTGTGGTGGCTTGACCTGGGCTGGATAGCAGGTGGATAGCCACTCTATCACTGAGGGGAAGAAAACAGGATGAAAAAGTTACAGGTTGAGATAAAGGCAGTTTAATAAAGAGAAGCAAAGGCTGTGCACAGAAGCAAAGGAAACAAACAAACAGAAGTATCCTCTACTTCCCATCAGCAGGCGACGTCCAGCCACTGCCCAGGAAACAGGGCCTCGGTATGCACAGAGGTTACCTTGGAAGAAAAATGCCTTAATAAAAATGTACACCCCACACATTCCCCTGCTCCCCACGGGCTTTCTCTTAGGTTTTATTGCTGAGCAAGATGCCATATCATATGTGGAATATCCCTTTTGTCAGGCTCGGTCAGCTGTCCCGGCTGCGTCTCCCTCTAGCCTCTTGTCCACCCCCGGCTTATTGGTCTTTGTGGGAAGTGGGGTGGAGGGATGTGCAAAGACAGCCCTGATGCTGTGTGATCACTGAGCAGCAGTAGCCAAAACATCAGTGTGTTATCAACACCATTCCAGCTACAAATACAAAGCACAGAACTGTGAGAGTTGCTATGGGAAGAGCAAATTCCATCCCAGCCAGACCCAATAAAAAATGTTTAACCACTTCAATTCTGAAAATAACATAATCTCACTGAAGAAATGGAAATGGAAGCTCTAACAAAGAAAAGAAAAAGGCATCATCTCATATCTGGAGTTCAGATCACATTTGTAACCTTCATTCTAGTCTGTGTTGTTCAATGCATGACATGTTTACCTTGGATTTTCGGAGACCAGACTTTGGCTTCTTCAGGGATCTGCTTGGTAGAGTACCATGGGATAAACCCTGGAGGGAAGAAGGGCCCAAGAAAGTTGGTTGGTTTTCAGGGATCACCTCTTCCAAGCTCAGAAGAGATGCATTCCAGCAAAGAGAAAATCAGGCAAGAATGTCAGCAGGCCTGCATGGACGAAAAAGGATCTCCTGGACAAACTCAAACACAAAACGGAAGCCAGGACAGGTAGCCTGGGAGGAATATAGAGAAATTGTCCAAGCAGCCAAGGATCAGGTTAGTAAAGTTGAAACCCTGACAGAATTTAATCTGGCCAGAGACATCAAGGACAACAAGACAAGTTCCTACAGGTGCTTTGGTGATAAAAGGAAGACTAGGAGAAATGGAGGTCCCTGCTGAAAGGAAACAGGAGACCTGGATACCCAGGACATGGGGCAAGCTGAGGTACTCAATAGCTTTTTTTGCCTTAGTCTTCACTAGCAAGTTCTCCAGCCATACCACCCATGTCACAGAAGACAAAGGCAGGGATTGGGAGAATGAAGAACCACATGCTGTCGGTGATCAGGTTCTAGACCATTTAAGGCACCTGAAAGCACACAAGTCCATGGGACCTGATGAGATGCATCTGCATGTCCTGAGGGTGGAGGAACTGTCTAACCCACTGTCCTTCATATTTGAGGAGTTATGAGTCCAGTGAAGTTGCCACTTTTGGAAAAGGGGAAACAAAACACCATTTTATGTAAAGGAGACCTGAGGAACTATAGGCCAGTCAGTCTCACCTCAGTGCTCAGGAAGATCATGGAGCAGATCCTCCTGGAAACTATGCTAAGGCACATGGAAAATAAGGAGGTGATTCATGACAGCAAATGCAGCTTCACTAGAGTCAAATTGTGCCTGACAAATTTGGTGGCCTTCTAGGATGGGCTCACAATGGTAGCAGATAAGGAAAGAGCAACTAATTTCATCTTCTTGGACTTGTGACGCTGTTCATATGACATCTTTGTCTCTAAATTGGATTTAATGGATACACCACTCAGTAGATAAGGAATTTGCTGGATAGTCATACTCCAAGAGTTGCAGTCAACAGCTCCATGTCCAAGTGGGCACCAGTGAGCAGTAACATTCCTCAAGGGTGGTGTTGGGACAGGTGCTGTTTAACATTTTTGTCGGCAACATCAGCAATGGGATTGAGTGCACCCTCAGCAAGTTTGCTGATGACACCAAGTGCAGACCTGGACAGGCTTGAGAGATGGGTCTGTCTGAACATCATGAAATTCAAGAAGGCCAAGTTGCAAGGTGCTGCACCTGAGGCCATAAAAATACACCCTGGGTGGAGGACATATTGAGAACAGCCCTGAGGAGAAGGACTTAGGGGTCTTAGTGGAGGAGAAGCTCAACATGAGCTGGTGGTAAGCACTTGCAGCTTGAACAGCCAACCACATCCTGGGCTGCATCAAAGGAAGTGTGACCAGCAGGTTGATGGAGGTGATTCTGTCCCTCTATTTGGCTCTTGTGAGACCCCACTCAGAGTACTGCACCCATCTCTAGGACCCCAGCATAAGAAGGATGTGGACCTGCGGAAGCAAGTTCAAAGGAAGGGCCACAGACATGATCAGAGGGCTGGAGCACATCTCCTATGAAGGACAGGCTGAGAGAGTTGGGGTTGTTCAGCCTGGAGAAGAGAAGGCTTCAGGGAGACCTTATGTAAGCCTTCCAGAAGAGGGGGCCCTAAAGGAGTCCTACAAGAAAGCTGGAGAGGAGCTTTTTGCGAGAGTATGTAGTGATATGACAAGGGAGAATGGCTCCAGACTGAGAGAGGGGAGGTTTAGATTACGTATTGGGATGAAATTCTTGACTATGAGACTGGTGAGGCACTGGAACAGGTTTCCAAGAGAAGTGGATGCCCCATCCTTGGAAGTGTTCAAGGACAGGCTGGATGGGTCTTTGAGCAACCTGGTCTAGTGGAAAATGTCCCCGCCCATGGCAGGGGTGTTGGAAGCAGATGATCTTTAAGGTCCCTTCAAATCATTCGATGATTCTATGCTTGTCTGTTGAAGGGCTGAAAGCTATCTTCTTCAATCTTCCAGTGATGTTGCAAGATCCTTGTCTCCTTCACAGTCCTTCTTATTCCCTAGATTTGTTCACTTAACCCTTTATATTTCATGATGTCTGAACTGACTCAGTTTTCTTAATTCTTCTTCCAAGTGGTGCTGAGGCTCAGATCCATTGCTCCTCCAGTCATAATCCAAATTTACAGAGGCATTAAAGCATAACTAAAGCATATGTTAATAGTGTCATACTTGCCATAATTTTGTCTTAGTGTCTTTGCAATCTAATTGTTTTACCCCCTCCTACCTCTAGATTTCTCTCAGAACTGCTGTTTTTGTATTGCTAAGTATTCAGTTCTTTGTGGGTCATACCTCTTCACCACTCCTCCTGCAGTCTATTAATTTACATTTCTCTAGGGTGAATTTCATTCAGGTAATTTATTTTAGTGCAGCATGGCTAGTTTTCTGTTAGGTTAACATGTATGACTCGTTGAAGTTAAGACTTCATTTGTTAGAGCATCTCAGTAGATTAATTTCATCAGCATTGGCAGCTACTAAGAAGAGGTGGGGAAAGGAAATATGACAGAAAAAGCTGTCCAAAAGGAAGAGGCACAGGAGCACCAAAAGAACTTGCAGATCTAATTAAAAGAGTTTTTTCAATGACACTCTGAGTATTATAAACTTCTCAAATTTTAGTATTCCTATGGATAAGGTATGGTGAGGGTTTTTTCCTGGTGAATATGACTACAGTTAGCCCAGCACCCAAATTTTATCAAGCCAGTCTTTCAGCTTTTCATAGATTTCCTTCCTTTTTGTTAGCTAAAACAACTACGTGGCACTAAAGAAAGAAGAATGCCTTTAATAAAAGTGTCAGTTCACTGCCATTTACACTTCTGTCTCTGCATCCATGAGACATTCTCTGAAACAGAGAACGATCCTCATTTTGTGTCATTTTCAGTAAGTGGTGGTGTCTCCCTCTGTCAGTTGAAGTTCTGTTTCCTGATTTACATGGCATCTCTAAAACATTCTGAAATACATTGGTTTATATAATACACATCTAAGGAAGGCAGATGTATCATAAATGCAATAAGCAAGCCAATTTCCTATTTATTATTCTACTGCAAAGGAGGTTTAGCTCTCCTCTTTCCATGCCTATTAGTAAACAAAATGCTTCTGGAAAAATGGCAAAACCTTCAGTGTTTACTGTGCCTGAGCATATTATTCCTGCCTCCCCCACAAGCTGTGTCACTCCAATGAGCTGCATACACACTGTTTGGCAAAAACAATTATAGCACTTGCTTTGAATTTATTTGTAATTGTTAAAATGAGGATGTCCCCATTGAAATCTTGTTAGTGAAACTGAACACTTTTTTTCTTCCTTCAGTGTTTTGCAGGAATTCTCCTTAACTTCTATGTGATAAGTTACCTCCTGTGGTCTTCAGTAAGACCCTCCATGTAGTCCTAGTGGTCAACACTTGATTTCACTTGTTTATCATGAGAAGCCTCATGTTACTAACCACCAGCCTCTGTCTTCTGAGAAGCTTCATTTTAGAGGCTCTTGGTATTCCTGTATCACTCACTGTGGTCACTGTTAGGTAACTTCAGGCTCCCCAGTCCCAGTGCCTTCAGGATTTTAGTGTGTTCAGTTCCTGTTGACCGTGGTGGGAGTTGAAGACACTCAGTCACGAGACTGGAGGCAGACTGAGGTGGCAGTCTGTACAGTATTCTCTGTGCCATCTGATTTGAGCATTTAAAGTCCAGGATCCTGAATGCTTTGATATTTAAATTGAATGAACTGTTTTGCAGAACATATATTAGTTTCTTTTTTTTTTCTTTTTCTGTAAGAAAAGTTTAGAATTCATTTTCAGTTCTTTTTCTGACACATGATGATTCTAAGGATCTGTCCCTGTAGGGTGCAGATTCTGACAGAAGTAGATGTATTTTAGATACCAGCATAGGATATCTTTACCAGGCACTCAGATCTGTTTTGCCTGGTATTTGGTAAATACATCATATTAACATTCAGGATAAAGAAAGGAAAAGCAAAAACCAGAGTAAGAAGACAATAAAGAACTGCAGACCAAAATATTTTTTTTCCCTTGAACGTGACTGGCCTTTGAGAAGTTTTGTTAACTGGTGGATGGATGCCCTGGGACTAAAACAAAAGGTATTGTCCATGTGGAGGAATGCTGGGGGCCAGTAGGCTGTGGGTGTACGTGAAACACTGTGATACAGTAGCCTAGAGCATATAAGTTGATTTAAAGGAAACAAGGAAACATCCTTATTCTCTCTTTGTGTGGCGTGGTGGAAGTGTAATGAAATGATTTCATTCCACCCTCCAATTGCCCTGTTAAGCAATCCAGTAATGTTTTATATCTCCTTTCTGTACTCACGTGCACTTGATTTCAAGTCCCTGTAAAACACTGGTTTTCTGCCATGTTCTTCATTCGAAGCATTCGACCAAGTATTTTAACTAATTTTAAGGAAAAGGCTAATTTCCAAGTAGCATTCTGTGGTTTGAAGAATTACAAACTTTATGATTTTTACAGAGGTGTTTCATATAGTTGATGATATACCTCTTGTATAGGGGAAATACCATTTTCTGAGGACTTTGCTTGGGTGAAGGAGTCTTGAAGATGTACTTGAAAAAGATGTAAATATGTTTGGAAGATGTTAATTCCAAACAAGGTCGGTAATTGGCCCACAATTTGTGCAGAAAAATTTGCATATTGTTGTAAATACTGCACGTATTTACCACATTCTCCATACCAGTTGTACAGACTTCAGGGCAAATTCTGTCCTTTGCTGCCATAATGCAATTAGACCCTGATTTCTCACTGGTGTGTTGGTAATACAAGAACTCACATGACTTTGCTCCATTATGCAATTTCAATTTCCTGCTTTTTTGAGGGAAACAATAATTTTAGAGAATAATGTTTACTGATATTTCAGAAAAATGGGGCATAGTGCCTGATGAGTGCATATACATCAGCAAGTCACAACCATATTGCCCTTCCTAATTGGTTGAGTAGGAGGTGAAGAGAGGGGAGAAATTTTCCCAGGGAGCAAAAGGTCATGACAGATTGAAAGCTGTTGGAGTAGAATAAACACATTTCTGTGCATCTGACACAATACAATTTGTCTTTGCAGATTTGTTTTAAAAAATACCCCCCTTCTTTTTCTTTTTTTTTCCTTTTCCTTTTACATATGGCTAGACAGCACATGTTCTTCCCAGTAGTTCAGCTATTATGGAATTTTGCAGAGATACCCATTCAGTTACTTTCCAGTGTGAAACTCAAGAAAATGGAAATACAGTTACCTCTGTAAAATACACAGTCTACGCAACAACTGGTAAGCTCATAGAGATGCTTACAGTCTTCTAGTGGTATGGCCTTGTGTTTTTATGGAGTACTCAATCTTCATAAGACTGCACATCACTGGGAGTATAAGGGCAGGAGCTTGTGTGCTGTGGAAATGACAGTCATGAAATGCAGGCCAATAAAAGAGACATAAAAAAGGAAATGACATAATGGAAATGAAGAGATTCTTTGTGGTGGGAAAGAATATTTTCTTTATTCTTTGTAAATATTCAAGCCAAAATGTGGAAGGTTTTCTATTACCTGCTTATTTTTTACTGCACCAAGGTTGACTAACAGATTTCTTTTTACGTCACTGAGTCTGGTAGCACCAGCAGCACAGGTTCTGCATTTGTCTCCTTGCAACTTCAATACTGAAGCAGGAAAACAAACTTTTGAGTTTTTCTTAGTGGCCATCTGGAGTTTGCTTATACACAATGGATTTAACAAATTTTAACTTTAAAAACAATACTTCATAGAACAGTTCCCCAGTATTACCCTTCTCAGCTCATATGTTAATGGGATTTTTGCTGACTTCATGAGGAAGATAGCAGTGTGCTGATTTTCTCAAAATATAAGAACAGCCACACAGAAACTCCATCTTTCCTAATCAGAGAAAGCAGGAAAATGCTTTGCTCATCAAAATTCATTCTTTTCCTGAAATAATGTAGATTTAAGTCTTATGCAAAATTATGGCAGACTAGAAAGAAAGAAATCCTTCGAGATTCTCCTCCTCATATTTCTCCACTCCATATTGTTACCTAGGTAAAACTGGTCTGAGAATCCTGCTTTATTTCCCCTCTCTTTAGTAAGATTTCTTGTATCTCTGTGGAGGTCCTTTCTGTCATTGTACAGTGACATGAAATTTGTTCATTCATTTTCTAAATCTATCTGGCAGTCACAAACCACCCAGAGCTTTTTTTTCCCCCTCCTTTCACTATTCAGTTTCTACATGTCTTTTTGTACAGTGGTAGATTCCTTTTTTGAGACCTGAATTAACAGAGCACATAATCTGGTTTAGGTTTAAGCATGAAAATGGTCCCATCGACTTGAATCAGTGAGTCATCAGTCATCAATGGGATGACTCGCTTGTCTTTAAGTTGTGACTGAATAGTCTTGGTGAAAAGCGGTGAGATGAAACCACCCAACAGACCCATTGAGAAGTTCTTACAAGTACTGAGATTTATTGACTCAGAAAATATTTGCAACTGTACAGAACTCTGAGGGACACAAACTCTAAGGTTTATTAAGAAGCTTGAAAGAAATGGATTCACAGAATCGCAGAATCCCAGCATATGCTGAGTTGGAAGGGATCCACAAAGATCGAGTCCAACTCCTGGCCCTGCACAGGACCATTCCCAAGAGTCACACCATGTACCTGAGAGTATCATCAAAAAGCATTTTGAACTCTGTCAGACTTGGTGCTGTGACCACTTTCCCGAGGAGCCTGTTCCAGTGCCCAACCACCCTCTGGGTGAAGAGCCTCTTCCTAATATTTAAGCTAAACCCTCCCTGACACAACTTCAGGCCATTCCCTTGGGTTCTGTCACTGATAACCACAGGGAAGAGATCAGGATTGTTCTGCTTAGTGCCACATCAGTGTCCTTTAACTTTGTACAGACTTGTGTAGGTGCCCAAAGGAGTTTCTGGGCTTTGCCTCCCCAGGAGTGACATTGTTTGGACTTTATAAATTGTTAACTTTTAATTAGGTACATTGAAGAAGTTATCAACTGAAGTTTTGGTTGAGAATGTACCAGGACTCTCAATGTACAGATCTAGTTTTGCTCTCTGTGAATGGTCAGAAGTCTAGCCAGATCAGACGATGGTATTTACTTTTCCAACAGGGTCAGGAGGAAATGAGAGAGGTCCTTCTGACAGCATCAGTGGGTGCAACAAGACTCCTTGTATTTGGACATAATTCTTCGTAACTGCTGCCTTGTGCACTGCTCTGTTCTCTGGCAGCATGGCTTGCTGTGTTGTTCAGACTCTGGAAAGAGGTAGCACTTCTGCCCATGGCACAGTGTTGCCTTTCCCAGTTCCTCATTAAATGACTATTTGAAACAGAGGTTGGGGAATTTGACACAAGTTTGTCTATCTGCTCTCTGAGCCAAAATATAAAGAAAGGCAGAATCACAAAATCAGTATCATAAATAGGACAAAAATCTCCCCTTTCAGGTAATCTAAAAGATTGAGCTGGGTTTTTCCCAGCATCCGAAACTGGCCACAGAGGTTTCTAATCAGTGCAAGCTGGGCGGGTGTGGTGGGTTGATCCTGGCTGGGTCAGTCGGAGCAGACTTGACCCCTCTGTGTTTGGCATGGGCAGTCCCTGCCCCTCTCCACAGGGGCTGCCCTGCAGTATCCCTGCATGGGTCCTGGCAACTGGTACAACACTATCTGTGGGGAGAGGGTCTCGTATAGATTTTGGGAGGTGTCTTTGACCCACTCAAATGGATGAATCAGTTTTAGTCAGGAAAAGAAGCAGGTCCTCTTTATTACCTCCTAATTTGTTTATTTTTTTAATCAAACCAAGTTGATATTGATCACCTCTCTGCCTCACTCAAGTTAATAAGCTTAAGTTTGTAAGTTTTGCCTTTTTCATCACCGAGATCATTCCTCTCACTATTCCACAGAGATAAATTTCTTCATGCCAGAGCTACAGGATGGGGCAAGGGAATGGAAAATGTGTTGGCACCTTCCTAGAGAGAAAGTCTTGAAGCCCTCAACAGAGCTCAAGCTATCAATGTGGCTGATAAATGGTCTCATGCTTATCCTTCTATCTGGTATTCTGATGTTTCAGCCACCTGAGAAGCAGTGGCCAGACTCAGCAACACCATCTGCAAACCTGACTACAAAGCCACAAATTGAAAATACATAGTATGACACTTTGTGCTTCAGGTTTTGAGGCGTGGGAGGGGGGAAAGAGGTAGGGAAGAGATATGGCAAAAGGTCAGGTGAAATCTCACAGGAATTTGTGTGGATCTCCCATGTGTCAAAACTCTGTATGAGTCACTTCTAAATCTATGCATGGAGAGCTTTCATGTATCCTTACCTGTGATCATTGTGCTCCTCAGAGACTTTTGGATGAATAGGCATAATGATAATTTTGTATAAGTGAGTGGTCTTTAGTAATTTGTCTCTTGTTTTCAGAGCTGTTCAGACCTAGAGTTTCTTCTTTTTTATAACAAGAGAAATGTAATGGAAAAAGAAAAAATATCTTCATCAGAAGTTATTGGGATCCTTTGAGGGAAATCCCATTTTTTAATGACTGACATTTCTGTATGTCTTTCTTACTAAATCACTACCTTGAAACACTGAAGGATGTTCCACACTCCCTCCTTTTGTGTTGCTTGGTGTTTTGTGAAGACTTTGAAGCTGGAAGGGGGTTTGTTCATATTTACTAATAACAGTCCTGTCAAGAGGGAGGACTCTGCAAGAGCAGAGAACCACCCTCATTAGGATGTTGTGTGAAGGGTGTCAGCCTATTGAGATCCCAGCTGTGCTCCAAGCTCCACACTTCTCATGAATCACAGAATCACTGAATATGCTGACTTGGAAGAGACTCAAAAAGATCATCGAGTTCAACCCTTAACCCTGCACAGGACCATCCCCAGGTGTCACACCATGTGCCTGAGGTTAACAGCCTGGATCTCTTCTCTGTGTATGTAATCCTGATCTCCCAACAGCATATATCCGTTCATTTTTAAAAATATATAAAGACATAGAAAAAGGCTTATAGATAGTCTAGAAGGGAAAAAAAAATTGTGCATCACCATTATATTAGGAGGGGGGAAAATACCAATCTGCACAGGCAAAATCTTATTCCTCTCTGCCAAACTGATACATATTTTATGAATCTGAAAACTGGTAGAAAGAACTCCTGTTGGCTGCTTGACTATATAAACAATTGGTCGAACATCTACTTATAGATGGAGCACTACTGTACAGTCCACATCATGATCTAGGAAGAATTTCAGCTCAATGAAACACTTCAGAAATAGGAAGATGAAGAGAAATTGCATTTCATTTAACAGCAATTCTTTTTTAGCAAATATGAATATAAATAATGAACAAGTAAAGTGAATATGCTAAGTTTTAGGTAGAGTTGAAGGTGATCTGCTTGTAACTGTCAGATACATTGTCACTCTCTTTTTTGGTTGTAGAACTGCAGAAAATTTCTAGTGAAGTGCATACAATTTTAGTGTGGGAGGGTTTTTTAATGTAATTGTGTAATATATAGAATAATGCTTTTCTTCATCATTCTTTATAACAAAGTAGTCCACAGATCTGTAGTAGGCTGTAGACTTCAAGTGGAAAGTCATTGAACTAGACTTTGAATGTTTCAAGAAAAGGATCTTCTTTCTATTTTTACTAAGCTGAGTATGGTTTTGGTTTTTTTTTTTTTTTAAAGTTGATGTAAATATGTCTTTGTAACCTTAACTGTGAGCCGAAGGTGTTTTAAAGGCATATTCTGGCTATGGCAAAATTCTCACTGGCTGCTGGGAGTGCTGCCTGGACTTTAGGAATGCAGTCACAGACCTAAAAGAGCACCTGATGTGAATCCATCTTTGCTCATTGTGAACCAGCTTACTGGGAAGCTGGTTGTTTTGTCTGCTTCCTGCTTGCATTTTAAACACGTGTTTGCTTGAAAGGCATCCTTTTGTATTATCAGGTTGTCTAAGGGCAGTTGTGGTTCTTGATTATTGGAACAATTCCTTGCCTAGGAAGAAAACTCAAGTAGATTAGCTGTGAACAACACAAAACTTGCCTTTCTCTTCAGCAGGCTCCTGTTACAACCAGTAAACAGAAGTGTTCTTAGAGTTCCAAACTCACATCTTTGCCAAGGCGACAATATACTGCACTAATGAAAATGCAAAAACCAAAGATAATTTTTGATAATATCCATTTGTCACAACTGCATGTAATTCTAAAAAGACACAGTCCAGTCAGTGAAGTAAATTGGTATAGAAACAGGTAGCTCCAAATTGTATGAAATCCCCAATATTTAAAGCTCATTATGTATTGTATTCTCAGCCAGTTCATCACTCTTACCTGTCCTGTATCTTGCAGAAAAATCAGGAGAATCCTATAGACGGCCTGTGGTTAAGAATATCAGAATGAAAATTCTGTGATACAGAAGAATGAAACTCAAATGATGTGATGGAAAAGTTGCTTATATATTACAGTGATGACAATGGCATAGGACCTTATAGTGAAGGAGAAATGAAATGGAAATAGAAATAGTTTTCCAGAAGTCATTCTGATACACAGAATTCCTACCAGTGTGAACATAAGTTTTGCAGACCAGTCAGCAACAAGATCGTACCTTATAATTTCAGAATCTATATGAGGGAAAATGAAAGAAATTAGGGTTGGCTTGTGTAGAACTGTCAAAGCTGGAGGGATCTGGGAAGATGCCTGATGGTTCATGGATTTGTTTGAATGGTGCCGAACACAAAAAGTCATTTAAATTTCAGTACAAGGTTACTGGATTTGGATTTCCAGGCATTTTCTTCAGCCAACGCCAAAAAGCCAGTGAAGGAAGTTGATTGACCATCTTCATCATTTTCTCTTCTCCCTGGGTTGTTAGATTCATCTCCTAGCTAGTGCATCTGGACTTAGAGAAACAGGCTAAGTAAGGCTCAGTTTCCTTAGGTGAATGGTTGAAGAGGCTGCAGCATTACAAAATGCGTTCTTACTTGATATCCTTGCTATGATTTTCAGCTGCTCCTCACTACAACGTTTCTGGGCCATGCAAAACAACTCTTTTCCATGTCTAGTGGTTATTTGCTTTAAATAAAAGCTTTGCAGACCTCAATAGAGATAGGGAATGAAAAGCAGCACTTAAGTCCTTGAATCCAATCTTTTGTTAGCATGCTCTCTTTTGTCTTCTTTATTATCATTAGAACTGCAGCAATTACCATTGTTGGAATTCTCCTATAGCAAGGTAGTACCTTCGTACCTCAGCCCTGGGTGACAGAGCACCTGGTACCAGGCACAGAACAAAAAAGTCAGCCTGACTCCAGTGGCAGACAGCCTCTGATATTTGTCATTCTTAACATGTACCAAATAGATACTTTGTGCCTTTCTCTAGGAATTGCAGTTCTTTGTGTTTCATGGCTGTTAAGTGATATTTCCCACTCTGTATGAGTTTGATCATTTCTTTACGTCTTCCTTGGTTAGACATGCTTTTGCAAAGAAGGTACAAAAAGTTGCAATGCTAAATTTGCTGATACAGTAAAGGCCCCAAGGTCACAACCTAAAGGTTATGAGAGATGACAGATAGTAAATAATCAAGCCCTGCTCCTTTTCAGTCCCGTTCATCAGATTAAATGCCCAAAAAATTGGAAAATTTGAACATAATAATGACCATATATTTCATTTCTTCAGAAATGCAAACAAAAAAAGCAAGGAGAATAGAATCAGGATTGTGAAGAACAACAACAGATGCCATTCTGGTCTTCTGCCTGATACCTGGAATAATTGTGACTGTTGGTGTGATCTTTGCTGTGATCTTGATGATTCTTCACTGGTAGGTGGACAGCATACAATGTGGTTTACATTTTATTTGATCAAGATCTGGTATTAGTGATCATAAACATGACCTGGGGT
>JAWWMO010000121.1:79164174-79197964 GCA_035047845.1 Dendrocincla fuliginosa | reverse complement strand
CCTTCCTTCCTTCCTTCCTTCCTTCCTTCCTTCCTTCCTTCCTTCCTTCCTTCCCTCCCTCCCTCCCTCCCTCCCTCCCTCCCTCCCTCCCTCCCTCCCTCCTTTCTTCTCTCATTCCTCCCCCCTTCTCTCATTTCTTATCTCTTCCTTTCTTTGTCTTCCTCTGTTTTTTCCTTTCTCTCTCTCCCATTCCTCTTCCCCTGCTCATTTCTACTTCTTTCTTCACCCCTTTGCCCTTTCTTTCCTTCCTGAGCTTCCTTCGTCTCTCCCTCCCTAGTTCCTTTCCAAAGCTATTGACTCTGACTAAAAAGGGGCAGTTTTTTAACTTAAAATTGGCATAGGTAAAGGCCAAATCCTGCCATCTCTCAGCCTATTCTGAAGATTTCATGATTGTCAAAAAATAGTTTCTAAAAGCACAGAATTAGCTCTAAAGTTTGGGTCAGTTCTCACAGACAGCAGTGAAAAGTCAGGTCACGATGACTAAAACTGCTCTGTAACAATAATCTCAAAGTAATAACCAAAGTATAACTCTGCTTTAAAAACCACAGCTGAGCTCCTGGGCTGTGTTTTGGGACCTGTGTGCCTCTGCATGCTGGCAGCGTGGGTGCTGGCGGAGGGCTCAGGTCAGGCTAGCAGGAACCAGGCAGCATCTGCTACTCCTGTGGGATCTGCAACACCTCCTGGCCACTGTTTGCCCCCAGGCCAGTGATGGACTTCACTCAAAATACAGAGGAAGGGGCTTTATGGGGTCAGCATTAATGCAGGGTGAAGCACTTGAGGAAAGCCCTTGAGTTTGAGGCTGCTGAGCCCCCAGCACCCATGGGGGAAAAACCTTGCTCTCAATAAGGTTTGAGTCCAAACTATGTCCTGATAACAAGGAAGGTACTGGAAGGTTGTGCTGAGCTTTGGTGGCTGGGAGAACTCTGGCTGCAGAGAGAGAATGGAGTATGGTAGGATCAGTGCCAGCCTATAGCTGGGCATATTTAGTGCCTGTACCAAGCCTGTGCTGACCAGTGTCCAGCAAGCTGGGAGTCAGTAATCCACACAGGTGCCTTTAAAATCCCCTTGGCCTGGTGAATAAGCTGCATTGGCACTAACTCACACACAGTTGTCCCCCATATGCTGCTCTTATCGCTGAGCTTTGCAGGTCACAGCCACAGACCAGCTCGGGCTCTTCCTCCCATGCTAAGGATGTGCCTGGGGAAGGCAAAAGTTTCCTTGCACCACTCTAGGCTCATGGGTGTCACCCCCTCACCTTAGAGTTCCTGCTGTCAGTCAGATCACCATCTTGCATCTCAGAGGATCTCTCCCTACAGCAGGGCACACCAAGAGCCTCAAGTAACCAAGGGCCCTGGTGAGCTGGTGGGTGCAGAGCAGTGTGGGCTGAATTTGTGAAGTTTTCCTCCTGCATTTCATAGTCAGCTCATGGGAATTACTGCACTTCAGCAGACAGCAGCTGTGTTGCAGCAGCACCAATGAGCTACATGATTTAAATTCTGGTAGGATAAACACTTGTCAGATAGCTCACACTAATCAATAAATGTCATTTAATAACAAAAGAATCTGTCATCAGCCGTGAACTCCATCTATGAGACATTCATCTTGGATCTACAAAAACCTTGTGGGACCAGCAGTTGGGCTTGCTACATTTCTTGTGAACTACAGCTCTGAAATTCTTTGCCTACCTCTCTCTGCATGTCAAGGCAATTAATTTTTTTTTTTAAATTTTAGAGTAGGTCAGTCCACATATACCTAGCAACAAAAATTATGCCTATAGAGTTACATGGCAGGAAATGTAATATTAACTTGATCCTGACTGGGCTTTTCATCCTTAACAAGAGAAAATCAGGAAATAAGGAGAGTGTTGGATTTAATTTGGAATTTCCTGGCCCCTTGCTGTTTGTTGTCTTGAAGATAACACCATCTAAACATCCACGATCTTAAAAAGTTAATTTCCTTTTTCTATTTCCTAGTTTGTATTGTTCAGGCTTTCAGGTTTCTATTGTGGCTCCTCTTGAATAGGAGAATGTTATAATTCTGAGTGTGTTTTCACACTGCATTTACATTCCTCTTGTTCTTTCCCACTTTTCTCCCAAGTGAAAGCTCTCTGTTCCTGCACACCTAGTCAGCCTGTGGTGCTAGATGATAGGCACAGAAAGGAGAATTGCTGCCAGATCTTTTGTATTTTCCTTTTCACTCTTCAATCCACGTAACCAAAGTCAACTGTTGCCTAACAGAGCATGTCAGCAGACCTTACATGGGGCGGTTTTGACCGCAGTATCTGATATGCCCTGCAAGAGCAAGAAATTCTCCTTCTAGAGACCAAAAATGAACCCCATCTTGTCATTATATCTAGACACCAATAGCCAGAGCACAGATGCTTTCCTGTGATGTGACTGAGCTCACTTGTGTGAGCTGCTGCCGCCTCAGTGGAGAAAGGACAGGATTTTGGCCACAGTTGTGTCCTTGCTGTCTGAGGGCTGGTGGTAACACATGGGCCAGGGAGTTCACTTCCCATCTCACAGAGAATCCTCTGCAAAGAAAGATTATCAAATTCAGAGGCATTTCCCCATCCACACCTCTTTGAAGGTTTGGAGGTTACCCTTGATGGGTTAACATACAGATACTACAGACAGACATTCTTTTTATTGATGCTAAAAAGCCATCACATTCTTTTAGAGTGGTCTGGCAAGTGCCACTCTTGCAGAGAAGGAAATAAAACCAGGTTTTCATAACAGAGAATCTTTCACTAGTTCTAGCCAGGCACACTGCTTTGTACTTAAAAACTAAAACAAATTAAAGTAAATGACTTGGTATACATGGAAATTATTTTTTAATAATGGATAGGTATTCTTGTTTATTATTTATGTGCATATAGTTCTGGTAGCAATTAACATCTTAATGAAATCTTTGTATAGAATATTTTTTGTAATGAAAACACGGATGTGAATATGATTTGCTGCTCCTAGCAAGCCAAGCATAATCAGATCCAGATTAATAATGTGAAAACTATTAACATATGAAGAATGTGCTCTGAAAACATTCTTGTGATGACACAGGTTCATCAGAAGAAGCTGAACTTACTTTTCCCAAGGTCCTGCAACACAGATGAGGCTGAGATGCTGTTGCAGTTACATCACACTGATCCCACTGGTGAGGTTCTCAGGCATTTGTTTGCAGAAAGCCTGTGCACTGTGAACCTTTATTTACCTTTTCTCAACAGAGGATTTCACCCCTTGAGCAAGGGATGAAGCCTCTTTCAACATCAGATTTCAGGAAACTCAAAACTCAATGAGAAATTGAAGTCTTGTTTGGTTTGGGGATTTTGCCTTATTATATCCATTGGTGACAGCCACTGATGGGGCTTTGTCAGCATGGTCCCCAAGTGCACACAACAAAGCTGCTATTTGCATTGGTGGAGATTAGCTGGCCACCAACAGCAGTAAATTGCACAAATGCAAATCAGATCTTCCTGTGCCTTGCTGACATATGTCCCTGCCCATGGCAGGGGGGTTGGACTAGATGATCTTTAAGGTCCCTTCCAAACTAAACCATTCTATGATTCTGTGACTTGCATAAAGGGTTTCATCAGTGTCAATACACTGACTCTGCAAGTGAAGCATTTCTGCAGGGCAACTAAAGGCTAGTGGCTAGCACATATTTGGATGTGACATATCACACCTAAAGCAAAGCAGTGGAGAGAACAGTCAAGCTGTGAAATGTGCTTCAGGGTGGCTTGACTCATGCATAGACTTTTGTTTGAATTGTTTTGTTTTGTTTTGTTTTGTTGTTTTTTTTCATTAAATAATCATTCTGTTCTGCTCAAACTCACACTGGGCAGACCAGGAAAGAACAGAGCTGGGAATCCTCTCTGGATTCCCTAGGAGCTTAGAGGCCATTAGAAGCACTTTAGCAGGCTTTGGCCAAGGTTAAATCCATATGGGCTTTCTCTTATTGAGATCCATTTTGCCATGGCCTCACAATTATTTATACATCAGGACTCACATTTTCTAGTGTGGCTGTGTGATACCATTTTTACACACCTAATTAAGCCCAGAAACACATGTTTAGTGTTCTAGTGATGACAGAAGCACCCAATAATCTTTAGCACTTATGTACATATGAAATGATGCATACAACATCAAAGCTGTGTACACACATTAAATAATTCATCCTTATAATAACCACTGGAGGCAGGGGGGAGAGACATTAGCTAAATAGCTCACCCCTGTTGTTGCAGCAAGTCAGTGGCAGAGTCAGGGTTAAGCACTGCAAAGGTTTGGTGCTGAGCTTTGTGCTTCATCTATTAGCTCTCACTTCTCTGCAGTGAATGTATGTAGCAGCTCATATTATATTTGGAACATTTCCTACTCCAAGACATTCTCCCGTGGGAAGCAGCTACAAGTCCATATAAACAGAATATTCCATAAAAATAAACTAACTATCCCCAGGTGGGAGCAACTGGTGCTGTCAAGGAGAGGCAACACTACACAGATAAGTGATGCTGCTTGCGTTGCTCATGACACTAACACCCACAAATGTGTTGTGATGCTGGGAGGGCACGCACCCACATGTTCCAGCCATGGGTGGGGGCATCCAAGTGCCAGAGCATTGAGGAGTGTGGTGCAGGGGAGGGCTGGGTGATGGATGAAAACCCAAAACAAGATGAGCACGGCAGCCATGTCAGTGGCTTTCTGCTCATGACCAAAGACTACAGCACTACCTTGGTTCGTCACCCTCCTACTCACTATCATGTTGAAATTCAATCAGTCATTACCAGAAGTTACATAAAAAATGACCCCAAAATCCCTTGCAAAACACGAGGGTTTTGAGAGTAGTGGGGGCCCTCTTCCCCCTCCCTCAGCCTTCAGCCACAGTGAGTGAAAGGAGCACTATGGGAAAATTGAATTTCTCTGCAGATATCCTGTTGGTTTATGATCAGGATGCATCCTCTTGCATGATATTTGCATGGTTCAGCTGTGTGTCACATGCGTTGGCTTTTGTTTGTCTCTTCCCGTGAGTGGTGAGGTGCACGACACCTCTGAAAAACCCATCTGCAGAAGGCAGCTTTCCGAGGCTGGTGGAGACAGTATCCAATACTCTGGGAAAGAGCCAGCTCGGATGCAATAATAATATGATGTTTCACTGGCCGAGGACGGTAACTCTTGCTATTCTGCTGGCAATTTGCAGGCTCTCCACATTGTGCGCTTCTGACAGACACAGCTATTTTCCTGCAGCTTTTGGACTTCAGTCATTATAAATGTTTTGTTGTCTTGCTTTAATCTAGGTTGCCGTTTGGTGTAGTTATCTTTCTGCTCAATACAAGTTTACTTGTGAAGTTGCCCCTTTGGGATGATAGCACTGAGTCCACATGTTCTTCTAAAAGCTACTTTATCTTCAAAGAAAACACCCTAAAATTCCTGTGCATATTCCAGACCCTTGCACAATATATGAGAGATTCTGGAGGCACCTAAGTAAAAGGGACCATTTTCTATCTAGATATGTTTGGACATTCCTTTATAGAGCATGTGGAAATGTATTCCAATTTCAAATAGATACACCCTCCCTCTTTAACATGAGTCAAGAGGAGAAAGCCCACACACTTGTTTTGGTTACTTAGGAACTTCCATGCCTGATTAATCAGTTTCTCTCCTCTGCTTCGAGGAACCTAATTGAACTTGTCATTTTATTCCTCTGAAATGTACTCAAAGATTCAAAAAATTCTGGCATTTCTAATATTTATTTTCCACACTGCAGTTGCCAAATGTAACTCCCTTGGGGATAACACAGATTGGCTTCCATATTAGCTGAAATCATCCTGTACATTTTCTGGTCCTTGCTTACAGGGAATGGAGCATCTTCTGCTCTTTTGGTGAAGTTTAGCAGGAACTGAGCCCATTTTTGTACCATGGTGCCTTCTATAGGTGCACCTCCTTCTTCTGCTCCCACAATATCTTTTCCCTCCAGCATTTTCCAATTACAGTATTCCTTCCATTACCATTAAATTTAATATAATCCATCAAATAGTCCCAGAGGGGATATCTTTCACTTTGGATTTATCTGTTAATAGACACAGGGTAGCAGATGATCTCTCTCTTTTTTTTTTTCCTTGAGATTATTAATTACTAATGCAATTTTATCGCAGAAACCTGACAGTCTCCAAACAGTCCCCTATCTTCCTGTTTCATTTGAATGTCTCCAGTGTAAATTACTGCCCAGCTACAGTCCTGGTTTCTATAGGTGCTCATTGCATTCCAGCACAATTCATTAAAAAACAGAAATAAATTATGTTATGGGTGTGTTTCTTCATCCTTAGCTCCCCATTCATTGTTTGATTCTATTCTCTTTGGTGCATTTATACACTCATTTTTCACAGGTTTATAAATGTTGCAGTCAGAGCCTTGGATCAAATTCTCAGCTATAGGCACAAGGCTCCCATTTAGATGAATAGCTTCTTGGGTTTAAGGCCAGAAAGAAACATTAAAGCATCTGTTCCTATTTCCTGTATATCACAGGCCATTACATCTCACACAATTACCCATGTATTGAACCTAATAGCTTCTTTGGCTAAAGTACATCTTCTAGAAAAGCATCCAGCCATGATCTGAAACTCTCCAGAGATAAGAATCCACAGCCTCCCTCGAGGATTTGTTCCAGTGGTTAATTAATCCCACTCTTACAAATATATGCCTTATTTCCCATTTTAATTCATCTGGCTTCAGCTTCCAGCCAGTGGATCTTGTTATGCATTTTTTTGCTGGTTAAAGAGCCTTTTAGTAGCTGGTATTTCCAGCTACTAAATACTTCACATACTACAGGGCAGTCATCTTTCATTCTTCTCTTTGATAAGAACCCAAACATTACAAGGAGATCTCTATAGAAAAACGGATTCTCAAACCATTAAATAAGTTCTATGGCTCTTTTGGAACCTTTTTCAATTTTCCCTAACAAGAAATAACATTCATGTGTCTGGTCATGATCTGCAGCAGGAAATGCTCCTGTCTTCGCCTCTGCCCATTTAGAATACAGTCTGGGCCATCAAGACATAGTCATGCATAAATATAAACTTGGGTCCAGTGCTGGGACAGGATGAGCTTCCTCAGTTGGCCCAGCACAGCCTGAAAGCTAAGTCTTGTTCTTCCCAGGACCAGGAAGCAGAGGACAGTAACATAATCTTTACCCAGATGCATATTCGTCCCTCCTGCCCTCCCAGCTCACCATGAGATTGGCAAGAAGGGCCATACTGTTGTGTGTTCCCTTGGCTGAGCTGGCAGCTGTTAGTGTGCATCTCCATGGACCAGGGATGCACCAAGGGACTCACTCTCTCTGCTGCAAGCAAGCCTTCTCTAATGGGGTACAAAGTGTAGGGTGATGGATGAGCAAATACACTGTGGTGTGGTGGATGCACTTCCTGAGCATGGTCCATCAGGCATCCATCAAGGAGAACCTCTTGGTTTTTTTGTGTTGCATTTTTCTCTCCCAAGAACTGGCAATTTCTCTGAAAATAATGGTACTTCCAAAGGAGGAGCTTTGGAGTGGCCATTCCCAGCTGGTGCTTGGGCAAGGCAGAGGCAGCTGCTGCACAAATGCACTGATGTACCTAGTCTGTCCAGAACTAATGTTTATTTTTATTAGCAATAAGTATTCGTGAGAGTCTCTGAATCTTTCTTCTAGATAATGAAAGCTTTGCTTCAAAAAACAAACAGCCACCAGCTTTAAGGAAGTTTTATGACCAAACTGGGAAGTGCCATTGGTTTTGCAGCTTGTGGGCCCCAAGGAGAAGTGAGGATGGAAGCACTTTGCATGAGGTTCAGGCTGGCTCAGTTCCATCTGTGTTCAGTTAAATCCTGGCCAGCTAGTGATACCCATCATCGTGCCTGCTGCCAAACACAGCACAGTTGCAACAAGAGGTTAGAGCCGCCTGTAGTCTAAGATGAGGGGCAGATGACTGAGGCAGCCATCCTTTGTCCACCTATTCAGCTCAGGACCAGGGTGCCTCCTCAGAGCTCCTATTTAGGTGCCAATAGTGGCTTTAGGCTCCATAATGGAGGTACTAATGGTGGTTGCTAAAGATTTTAAGTGCCTTTAGAAATTAGGTGCTGCCAAACCATACTGTATTAATGAGGCTTAGGGTGCCTTGCATGTGGTGGGATTAAGATCTGTTTATGGCAGTACAGGACAAGGAAAGCATCAGGCAGAGTTGCCCATGTAGGGATGCACAGACCCTGTGCCTGTCCTTGCTATGCAGTGTTTCATGGCATCATATTCTAGCATGCATGCAGAGATGGTGACAGGTGCTGGGCAGCTTCCTTCTACCTGTGCCAGCCAGCACTGAGAAAGTGCCTTGACTCTGCTCTTAAAGCTTTGTTAGCAGGCTTCAGCCAGGAAATCAAAGGCAGTAAATACATTCAGACTCTCAAACCAAAGTTAGATACCATGAGGAGCATTGGAAAAGGTTGTGTTTGTAGGCTGCTGAAGACAGTGGGGAAGGAAGAGGCCATGCTGAGTGCTCTGCAAGACCTGACCCTGACTGACAAGCCATCAGCCTCAAGGTTTGTTTTTAATCTTGTAGTCATACCAGAGGCGTTGAGATCATGTTGTCATGACCAAGTCTCCCTTGGATTCCTGAGCTCAAAGATCTATTAGAAATATCTGTGCTAAGTGATAGCCCTTGGATCTTGTTCTTCTGCATATCTTCTGGCCATGCTTTAAGGTCCTCCCTTTGGGCATGTGGAGAGCGAAAGATGAGGCAGGAAAAGAAGCTTTCTTTAATGTTGAAATATTTTGTTTTTCAGGGAGGGGGCATAGCTATTTATTTACTTTTGATGGAGCCAGGACCATTTCTTTGATGGATTAGCCAGTTAGTTTTAATTTGTCAGGTTGCCTAGGGTACAGGACAGGCAGGTTAGCTGGAGCAATTGTCTCGATACAAATGGAAAGAATAATGTCCTGCAAAGGCAGCATCACAGTTCTGCTCTCTCCTCTGCAGACTGTTCCACAATACTTACCCTTTAAATCCCAGTCAAGTCTCTTGAGGAGACCTGAGCAGTGAGAAGTAAAGGCTTGTGTGGCCTTTTCTCTGCAGACTAAATACAGCTTTAATAATACAGTCTTTGACATATGCAATGCTGGTTTTTTTCCCTCATAGAAATGGTTTCATATAGGCTGGTGATTTTTTTTTTTATTGTTGTATGCTGTTGCTAATACCTCAAGCCTCTATTATCTCTATTATCATGAGTTGTCAGGTGTAACTGCAATATATGTAAAAACAGACCATTAACTCAGTGACTTGTGAAGGACAGTATTATGAGACTAATCCTCTTTGGCCAGAGAGCATACACATTACTGGCAATGTCTGACTCATTTGGTCCCCAGTTTAGGCTATGATGGCTCAAGGGTACACAAGGTACACACATATGTTAATGTGAGGAGTGGTACAGTCTGGACTGCCAGGGATGATGATGACTACCAGCTTCTTATACGAGTCTTTGCACCCCAGGGAACATATGGGGTATTTGGCCTCCTCTGAAAGGATACAGTTGCAATTACTTTTCCGGAGTAAACACATCCACAACTCAGCAGTGTGACTGAGTGGTGCATAATTGGCCTCTATTTCTCGGCTTGCGAATGTAGTAGAGGTCTTCTAATTTACAGCAGCTTCTCCTCCTGATTTATTTACCAACCCAGTCTCTAGAGAAGATCGACTTTTTTGATACAGAACAAGCCAGTTTCTTATTTTAACAACACAGGCCTGTATAATCACAATTTGACCTGTTTTTTCCTAACAGTGAACATTTCCCAAGTGTTTGCATTGTCATTGATAGGGATTCAATTAAATTTGAGAAGCAAAAAGGCACCAAGTGCTCCTGCTGCTGAAAAGGTTGTGGTGGTTGTTGTGCCTGAGTGCTGCAGACACTTCTGAGATGTAGTTTGCTTCCCACCAATTGGTCAGTAGCTCCTGCAAAGCATCTCTACCTCTCTCTGCAGTGATGAGAAACTAACTGCTTCAATTCCCAGTAATTGACTACTTTGATTCCCAGTAGCAGCAGCACAGAAAACAGACACAACAGTACAGAGAGGGGCCACACGAAGCAGGCAGTGAGAGGAGTTTGTTTCAGAAGTGACGGGCGCTGGTGCCAAGAGGTGCTCGCACTGTGATATGGGGCTGCTGCACCAAGCTGGCCCTGCCTGCCCCTGGACATTGTGTACTGACTGGAGAGGCATTCAGCATGGCATGCCAGACCAAGGTGTGCCTGCGGCGAGTCAGGCTTGTGGCTGGTAGCCGAGGGGATGACTTGCATGTCCTGCCCATTCCTCTAGTGGGAACTTTGCCCTTGCAAGACACATATGCAGTCCCTACAGTTTTGGTGCTTCAGTGGACTCTGAAACTCAAGTTTCCCTCAGAGCTCCTGTTCAGAAGTGCAGAATGCTTTTAGATTGCTCTGATAATGAACAAGACCCTGAAAGTCCCATTACACGCTTGGCACAGCAGGAACCAGGTTTGATGGAGCTGTTGAGTTGCCTGCATGACAAATTCTGCACCAGCTCCCAGCTCTGAAACCCAGGTCATGCAGTCTGGAAATGATTTGGCAGGCATAACATGTCCAGAACAAGGGAAAAAAAGTTGTTTGGTTGGTTTTTTTTGTTTGTTTGGTTTTTTTTTTTTTTAACTGGATCAGTTCAGCTGGATCTGACTCACTAGACGGGCATGCAAGCACTTGTGTTGGCACTAATGGAGGAGGCAGCACAGAGAGAAGGAACAGACTGCCAGAGGGCATGGGACCGCAGAAAAAGTACATCAGCCCATGTCTCATGCTCTGCCATTGTTCACTTTCCTACCAAAGCACTTTCCTGTTCATTCCCACCTCCACACTGCTCTCTAAAAGGCAAGAGACACGTTCCTTTTTAAGATTTCAGTCTACACTTTCATTGTCAGGAGAAGGATTTAAGCCTCGGCAGTGGCCAGCTGACACAGCAGCTAAGATTAGATCCCAAAAAACTACCTAAAAACCTCGTGTAACCAGCAAGAAAGGGCAAAGAGCTAAAGTGTAAGAATAGAGCAGCACTGAGTTCAAACACTCCCCTGTTCTTTCTTATGATAGCCTGTACCTTCATCATGTCTGCCATAATAAAATAAAGCATCTGCAGGATGCAGTGGTATTCTGAATGGGATTAAAAAGAAATTAAATTATGGACATTCATTTCAAACCAGGGCTGAGTATCTTAGACGAGAGAACCCAACAGTTCTCAGATTATTTAGGAGGTCAGATGTTGGTCACTATAGTAGCGGTCCTTCCCAGCACCAGATACAAACACTGTCTGCCTTACCATTGAGGCAATTAAGCCTTTTAACAAAGCTAAACTAGATCCTCAGCTTTCCCAGGGGAAAATGAGTTCAAAGATTTACCTGTATATATCACTGCTAGCAAAAATTACTTGTGCTAAGTACCCCATTTCTTGGTGGATAATTTGGTCTTTTTTGAGTATTTTTGAGTGTTTTGCTGTTAAGATACTCTTCCTGCAATCTACCTGTAAGAACAGTAGACATGTCTGCCTTTTTATCATATGCACATAGCCACATTTTGGTCAGCTTCATGATCCTCAGAGAGGAACTCCAAAGCTGAAAGTGGAAGCTTTTCTTAAAAAACATTTTGGGGTAAAAAAGCAGACATTCAAGCCATGCACAATTCACACTCAGTACAGGCAGGAAGTACCCTGGACCCTTTGCCAGCGCCTCATCATGGGAACTAACCCTTGGGTACAACAATTCTGGCCATGTCCCTGCCAAGGAGCCCAGCAACAATTGCCAAGGAGTAAAGGAGGGGTTTGAATGCAAAGCTTTGCTACTCCTGGGACAGCGCCCACCCAGCACTCACAAAGCTGTAAGGAGCTGCACTCCGGAAGGCTTTGCTCTTTATTAATCTCCAGCTAGGCTTGCTGTACTCTCCCTTTGCCTCCTTGTCCAGATCAGTGTTTTGCAGTCCTTGGGTGCCCTGACCTTGCTGCTGCAGGCAGCTCAGCAATGCCTGTGGCCAACATGTGGAGAGATAGTCCCTCCCTTTGCCAGACCTATCAGGTTTTGCAGGGGCTATATTAAGAATAAATAAAACTCCTCAAATGAATAGGAAAAGATGAGGAGGCAGATAATTCTAATTCTCATGACTGATAGTATTACTCAATTTAGACATTAACATTCTTGTTAAAGATTTAAACCTTGGATTTACTGAGCATGCTTGTTATTAATTTTGCCTACTCAGACTGCACTAGTAGCAGGTAGGTGTATAATTTTAAAAAGATTTTGAATTATATTGCAAGTTAAGTATTGCAGAGACAATATTTTTTTTTTCCCAGGCAGCTGATGAAAGGCCTCACAGGATTTATTATTATCCTTCTGAAGGTTTGGGAGGAGTGTTTACTGGATGGATCCATAGCTTGTATAATTCCCCACATTCCTCTATTAAAATGATACCCCTAATCCTTGTTCCATAACTCAGAAATGACGCATAGCAGGTTCTCACCTCTGTATCATTACCCTGCTACATCTTAAATCCTTTCTTTTCAGAGTTTCAGCCAGAGATTATTCTTCACTCCTCTTGATGTCATTTCTGCTCTCAGCCAGGTTACAGCAATCACTTTTTGGGAGGACATGGGCACCGTGAGGGTCTTGCCCAGAGACCTTCACAGCATTACACACACACAGCAGCTCCAGGAACAGCCTGGCACAAACAAGAACAAGGGAGTTTCCAGCAGCCTTTCCTTCTGCCTCTCTTCAGCTTTGTTGTGCTGAGCCACAGGGAAAAAGAAGTGGTTCAGTTAACAATGTTAGGGCTCGATCCATCCAGATACAGCTACAAATGGCAGAAGAGGTTTCCCTTTCATGAAATCGGTGACTGTGACATTGCTTCGCATAATACTAATAACTACAACAGTAACAATTATTATTCTTAAAATAAAAACAAAAATAATATAATTCTTTATTTGGGGAAAAGATTTTGAATGTGTGTGTCCTGTTCTCATCATGCATACACATATATGCATATGTGAGAAAGAAAGAAAGAAAGCAGTGTCAAAACAGCACCAGTGCAAGCAGTTAGAAAGTGACTCTGTCAGCAATACTGAGAGCAGTTCTGTTCATGATGTTCTCTACCCCATCTGCACACACATGGATAAATAAAATGTTTCACTCCCCTGATAAATCCATTGAGCTCCTGCCAGACTTTACGATTCTGCATTGAATCACCAAAATTCGAAATAGATTTTCTTGGAGGTAAAAACGCCCAATGAATATAAAGGCTATTATTTATTCTGTCCCATCTTTGTTTCCATGTCAGTGAAAATGCAAATACATTGGAATATAAAATGGCACTTTCCAAACGCAAGCTCATAGTTCAAAAACCTGGGGTAGGACATAATTTCTGCTGAAGTCAATAAAAAATTCTGAGGGACTTTATTGAGACAGGATTCAATAACTTAAAATGCTTTAACATTAAACTGAGTGCTGCTCTAAATACAAAAGATGATTTATTGGAAAGCAATACCAGGGCATGTCATACCTTGTCATTAAGATTACCCTGGACTCATTATCACTTTTTCTCCTAACTGAATTTCAAAGATTTTATTAGATCACTGTTCATATTAAGGAGTCCTGTTAAAGGCAATCATGTGCTTCATACACTGTGCTGCTGTTTAAAGAAAGGTCTTTATATCGATTACCTAAAAAGACCAACAGACAAAAACAGAATGGAGGAAGACACGTATTCTAAAGGGTCAAATAAAACTCCCCACCCTATGCTTTCTTAAACACAGGCAAAATTACTTTTTTTTTTCTCTTCTATCAGAAACTCTTCCCTGATGATGATTTTTCAATTAAGCCAAAGCTGGACTTTCACTGAAGACAAAATATAAAAAAAAAAAAAAAAAAGACACCAACAAAATGAAGATGTTATATTGATGATGTGTGTGCATGATGGAACAGTAGCTTCTTAAAGCAACTGTCAGAGGAGTGGAAACAATAACGGATGTTAATATGAAAGACTGAAATGACAACAGTATATTTGCCCAATGCTTCCTGAGCTGGTATAGTATGGGAAAGCAGTTGCTTGGAAAGTTGTCGTTTCCTCCTGTGTTGTTTAGAATAGACTTATAAATGCAGTCAGGTGTCACCATCAAGAGGAGTCATCACTTTGCGGCAGTATAACCCTTGTTTTCAAGTGAGCACGGAAATACAGTGGGAGTTGTCTCCTGGCTCCTTTGTGACAGCTTTCAATATTCAGACTTCTTAAACGTACTATGCAGTTAAAGACTAAGAGCCAATCTTTTATTTCTAGTTGCATTTGCTTTGCCAAGACTTTCTCAATTCACCAGTGACCTAATTTTTAAAAATAAAAATATTGTGACACAACCATGATCCAAAGCCTTGGCAGTGTGAGGTTCATGTTTGAACTTGATGATCCTAAAGGTCTTTTCCAATCTACATGATTGTATGATTCTATGACATGCTCACTTCATCCCCTAAGGATGTTTTCAAATCACAGATGTGAAGAAGGAAAATCGCCCAAGTAACATGAATCTGAGATTATGTCATATGGAAAACTGATCCTCTGAAAAAAAGCAGGGACCTTTCTACAGCATTTAGTGGGCTTGGACGAGCAACAGTGCGGGCAGTTCAGTGTGATCCATAGGCAGTGACAAGGCTGAGCTTGCTCTCTTTGCACAGATTCTGTGTATCCCTACTGGACCACTTCATCTTCCACTCCCCACACCCCTAACTCTGCCCCCGCTGGCACTGGCCAAAACCACACTAACTCTTTGTTGGTCTGAAGTCTTGGATTATATTCACAAACCCCAATAACTAATTTAGGTCATCGTTGCTGTTGGCAGCACTATTTTAGTTTTTATTACTTTCTTTTGCTCTTTTGTCTTGTTTTTCTGAACTATATGGGTTTGTCTTAATGTGACACCTCTGTGCAAACATACGCATCTAAGGAAGGCAAAAGAAATTTATTGCATTTTGACTAATACAGAGGAAAGGGGAAATTGCCTACATAATGAAACAGGAGATGTAGTTTTAACTATGTCATTTCTCTCGTCTCCATAGTACTGAATACACAAATATATAATCTACCTCCTCCTTCAAACTTATCAACGTACAATTAAAACCCACAAAGCTTGACAACCTGTTGTCAAGTTGTTTAAGCAGTTGTTTCAGAATCTGACAGACAAACTTATAAACAAAACGTAGAGCAGCAGATTGTGGGATGAGGCAGCATCATCACATGGCTTCCTCAGTTACATCAAAATTTGGAAAACAAAAAAGCAGAGAAATACTTTTTCTCCTTGAATAAATAACAGTTTAATTACACTGTAGAAATAAAATATGATATGGTAGGAATACACTGGAAATCTTACAGAAATACTATTCTGCTACTGGTAGGTAAATGGTCAAAGCTACTTTTCATGACAATCTGAACAGTACTTGTGTACAAACTATTATACAGGTTGCTAATGAAAAATATTTCAACAGTTGCAAGGATGTTACCAGCTCAAACAAACATCTAATGATACAATATTCTTCTAAGAGGAAGTAATAATGTTAGATTTACAGACAATAAAGAGTTATGTTCTCCACTTCAAAACACTGGAAATAAAAAAACTCAGGTAATCCGATTTCTTTACCTCACATTATCACAAGGAAAGATTTTCCTTTCACTATGAAACAGCATCCCAAGAGACCCTGCAAACAGTTTATTCAAAGGTAGCATTTGAGATGTCACAGCAACTTCAATGATTTTCCTAGTCTACAATTACAGACTTTTTAGGCCACTGCTTGTACAGATGACTTTTTTTTTTCCACTTATTTACATACATTCAGCCCAATAACAGCAGGTAAAATGCACTGTCTATCTCACAATAGACACTAAAATTTTCATCAAAAGGCCAGTGCAAGAAGATGTGGATAGTGATTGCACAGCATCGAGGAGATTATATTATACAAATATACAATCAGACTGTTGAAAAATCTAACTCTGCACGCATGTGACATAGATGGTCTTCTCGGTAGGTACGTGACACTTGGAGTTGGTATAGATACATAACTGCAACTAGTGTTGGTTAGTTGGTTGATGATGGTGTGGGTGGCCGTGGAACACAGTATCATTTGGCTATGCCACCACTAAGTGAAGGTAGGCAACTGCAAATTAGGAATACCTAAAGCTGCAGTTTAAGTACAGCTTATCTTGGAACGGCAGCAGATTTTGCTAATGAAAGAAGACTTCTACTTAGTATGCAACATATAAGAAAATTGTTGCCGACTCTTATTAAATGGTTCTAAGTGAACTGATGCAGTTCCCAGAGCTTTCAAAAAAATCATTATGCAAATAAAGACACTGATGATAGACAATAACGTTTCACAGGATGCTATTTCTTATGATATCAGTAAGCACCAAGTTAAGTGCCAAGACAGCCCCATTGTCCCATGTAAAATTTAGAACTTGAATGCACAAGGAACGTCACAAAGTTTGCATTTAAATCACAAGAAGACAGTTTCAAAAATGGCTCTTAAAATACCTTTACATTTCAAATGGGCTTTCCCCTGCCTCCTCCAAGAGGACTGCTTTAGGATGGATTAGACCTAGATATAAGAAAGATCTTTCAGGAGGACTTGTACATCCTCTGGGAGTCCTCTGCAATCCACTGGTTTTGGCTGACTGTGGTGGGTCCCTCAAGAGCGTGGTGCCCTGTTGTGCCATGTAGGTAAGCTGCAGGGGAGATGGATGAAGTTGCTCAGCAACTCGCCTGATCTGATCTTTAAAACACATCGCCACTCATCAAGCCTGAACCTGGAGCCACTTATGCGCCCCCAGAGCCCCTGGCTGAAATGGGTTGGGCTGCTCTGGCCTGAACCGAGGCATCAGAAACATGGGAATGTCACGGAAGCCAAAGACCCTGGGCTGCCCCCCCTGCCCCCCCATGTAAGACCAAGGATAGGTGGAAGGGCAGCATGGATTTTGCTCCACTCGCCCTGTGCCATGGAGGAAGTCACGCCTGTTATGGCGAGTGTCAAGCCGCTAAAGGGGCAAAGCCATGTTTGCAGCTATTTTGGCAGAATTCAGCCAAAAGGGTAAGGAAACAGTCCAAAAAAGCAAGGCAGCAGAGAAGAGGACCCCAGACCTTCTGATCCAGAACCAAATTACAGAATATCCATGCCTCAAAGACTATCTGGTAATACGTTCTTTGTGACAGTCCCAGGCTGCAGAAACTATCCCACCATGTAACAGAGTCACTATTTTCCTTCAGTAGCTTCTTGCTTGAAGCAGGTAGTGTGTCAAACCTTGTCAGTGGTTTGTCATTTCAAGCTATCAGATTTGACTACTGACAGCCTTAAAACAAATTATCATTTACTTCTGGCTTTCTCAGTTTTCAGGAACACCATTGACAGCCAAAGCAGTTGTCAGTGCAGGCTCAATCAATGCTCTGCCTCATTTCCCCTTATCCTCAAGCGCAACTCTAATGCATGGATGTACATCTCAGAGTGGATTGAGATGTTCTTAATACGGTACTTTCATCAGTAATCAGTTGGAAGAACTCAATTTTAGAAACAGAATTCGTGTGCAACGCGTGCAACAAGAAATACAGTTACATTTGGTCAGTGTCCTATCTTAGTTATGCTACCATGACTCACACTGATTAGTATACTTACACACACACACACACACGCAAACACACGTACACACACAGATGTTTATTTATATACACGCTCACACAGTAAGAAAATGTCTAAGTCTGACAATATTTCCTCCTCTTTTAGTGAAGATGGCAGTTTGGCATCTCAGGCTCTGAATCTGCTTAAACCTGGGATACAGGAATGTGAAACACTTCAAGTATACATCGACTGCACAGTGATAACATTGTACATTGAGTCTGACACATGCTGTCTTCAGTGGTCCAGCACCAGCACGTGGCTTAAAACCAGTTGCCCATCAAAGGAGCCAATATCCGGGACATTTGGTTTTCAGTGTTTGTATTCATGCAACGCCCAAGAGCAGGGTAATAGTCTGTGCAACCATAAACATCCTTCTGCATAAACGCAGTGGTATTTAAAAGTCTGAACCAATGCATTCCTCTATCACATTCCTTCTCTATTCCTCTGTTGCTGTTACTCTCATATGAAAGTAAAAGGTAGTGGGGAAATAATTTTAGTAGAAGAACACAAAGCCTCTCCTCTAAGTCCACAGAAGACCACTAAAAGTGTAAAATTTCCAAAATATCTCAGGAATTCTTCATAGGAATACAGTAAGTGTTTTCCAATGGGGTTTACAGACCACGTTTCACATTATTTCCACAGATGTCTACCTTATCACTTTGTTTAATTAGACAAATATCAATAACACATAATAAAACAGCATACAATTCACAGGACACGACACGTTTTACAAAACCTCTAAAACTCAGTACGGCCGATTTTGGAAAAAATCAGAAACTCCTATTACAGACATGAAATACACTTCACATTGAAATGAACAGCGTGATTACAAGGCTTTTTTCTTATTTGATGGTATTGGTTTAGAATGCATTATTTTTCCATTAGGTTTCACAATTTTTCTTCACACCCACAAAAGGAACCATTGCTAAGCTGGTATTTTCTCTGTGCTCTTTCAGGAAACATTATTATTCAGTAAACAGCTTTTGAGAAAAAACTTATGAAAATTTAGCTTGAACACCTAATTGTAAAACCTGAAGATCTGGCTGATGGTAATGCTCTTAACACACTCATTGCTCAGCTTACAGTGACAAATTAAAAAATATTACAGGAGGGTACAAACACATTAAGCCATGGGTTTGGTTTTCTGTTGTTGGGTTTTTCATTTATTTTTTTTTAAACTAACTCCTTTTCTCCCAACACTGAGAAGTCTCTGACTTACAACGCTTCAGCAGTTGTGTCTGTGGAGACAGACATGGTAACTTTGGCAATCTTAACTGTGCTCTTAATGCAGCTCTCGGCAGCCCTGTGCACGTTCCCCGCGTTGTTGGCATGTTTGTGCTGGCAGTCAGACTCCATGCTGTTGTCAAGGGGCTGCGCCGTTCCTTCGCAGGTGGGGAACATGCTGCGGAAGGCGTGTCGCAAGTCCTTGCTCCTCAGAGCATAGATGATGGGATTCACTGTTGAATTCAGCAAACAGAGCATGCTACAGAAGGCAAAGATAGTCTTGATGAGCTTGTTCATTTTCCCAAAGACATCATACACCATGATGGCGAGGAGAGGGCCCCAGCATATGATTAAAACGACTAGGATAAGGACCAAGGTTTTGGCTAACCTGATGTCCATACGAGTTTGATCAGGCCTAGTGATCTGTACCTTACCATCCTCCGTCGACTGAATGATTATGCTTTTCTGTGTGCCCCGCTGAAGCATGCGAACAGCGTGGCTGTGAGCCTTCCACAATATGTACATGTAGGCATAGACAATGAACAACAAGAGGATGCTGGTGACCCCAATCCAGAACATCAGGTACGTCTCATCGATGAGAGGGAATATGTCCGAACAAACAGAATTGAGCTTTTTGCAGTTCCAGCCGAGCAGAGGAAGAACAGCTATTACAATAGCGATGGTCCACATCACACAAAATGCTACGACAGCCTTTGGTCGGGTGACAATCCTTTTGTAAGCTAGTGGCCTGTGAATAGATATGTATCGGTCTATTGCCGTGAGGAAAAGGCTACCTACGGAGGCGGTGAAGGAGGCTGTAACTCCACCCAGTTTGAACAAGAAGACGTTGGGGCTATCCTTCCGGTGGAAAACATGGAAATCCACAAAACTGTAGACAAAAATGACGCTGCCCAGGAGGTCGGCCACCGCCAGGCTGCCAATGAAATGGTAGGAGGGTCTACACCGCAGGCTTCTGGAGTGGAGGATAACACACAGCACAAGGAGGTTCTCTAGGACTGTGAAGGTGCCCAGGGTGAGCGACAGCACAGCGATGGCCAGCTGCTGGCTGGGGTTCAGGATCATAAAGCACTCCATATCCATAAAGTTCTCCCCACACTGTATATTTTCCTCATTTTCCTTAAACGTGGAGAGGGACTTGTTGTAAAACTCTGTGATGTTGACCGGATCTGAGGGAATAATGCTCAACAGGGGATCCTCTCCCACAGTCATTTTTTCTTGGAAAGGATCACCCCTGAAGGAAGAAAGAGGGAACTTCTGGGGGTAGTACCCCAGCTTGGATGACATGTCGCCTTTCATGTCTTCGTACTGGATATCGTTGGAGCCCACGTAAAGGAGATCCGTCGTGATTGTTCGGAAAGTTGTATCTGCGAGGCCATCTAGGACTGACTTCATAACCCCAGTTTTGTTGGTTTCAGAGAGACTTGGGAGACAGAAAAATGCATCGGAGGAAATCCTATATGGGGAAAAGATCAGACGGCGTTACCATAAACAGGGAGACAAACTCCACAAAAAATTCAGTTGAACTGTGTCAAACAAAATCAACCCTTCTCTTGTATTCTGTGTAAGTCTAGACTTCTCCACCGTGGGAGTCAGGGTGGGTCGAGCACTTAGAAAGAAATCACCTAGATTTCACCAAAACTGAATTACATTAAGAAATGACGTGAAAAACAGAGGCATGGGGAATCGAGTGTTTCATGGGAAAGCAATTGTAATTTCTCAACAAAACCTTCTGAGCTGCTCCACCAGAAAGGTATTTTTCTCTACATCTGAACTTGGCTTCTGATTGCAAAGTGCCTTGCAGACCAATATTCCTTGGGCTTGCTTCACTTAGATAATACTAAATGTCACTGCAGGAGCAGCAGTAAACTGAATCATCACCTTCATTGCTTTTCTTTCAAAAGGCACTGAGGGTTTTGAAAACCTGAAAACAGAGATGTAACAGGGACAGAGCCATGCACTCTAAATTTCACAGTTCACCCAGTACACCCATATATTCACATTAGCCTGTTATAGCAATCTGAGGTCTACTAACATCCTGAATTTGCTATTGCAAATTTATTAGCAAGGGATTTAATCTGCAAATACATAGCTTCATTACATCCATACATAAAGATTACTCTATTCTTCCCTTTTGCTAAGCAAACTAAGGTAACTGGGACGTTTGGGCTGTGCGAGGGAGGTGGGTTGTTATTCTGCTCTGTTCGCAGTTTCAGGAAAGGTGACCAGCACTGCTAAGTCAGTGAGAGAATCAAGTGACCCTCTCTGTACAGACCAGAAGTCTCAGTGAGGGCAGTTCATGGTTCCCTAGATAAACACAGCACGAAGTTTGGGTCAGAGTGCAGCTCGGGCCGAGACTAGACAAAAGGGACCAGGAGCCACTGCTCCTGTGAGAAGCATGAAAATATTCTGCCCTCTCAGAAACTAAGGGGACCCAGCAGAAGGTCCCCAGGAAGCCACTGGTCCCTGAGTTCTGTCATGTCCTGCCTTTGCTCATGGATTGTGGAGGGTACAACTCCTGGTCAGGGTACCCTTGGGAGCACCTGACAAGTCTTACATCTCTTCTTATGCTGTACTCCTTTATATTACTTTGCCCATAGAAAATTCCATGCATATGGATTGAACATCTGCTTTAGGGCCCCCTTCCACTGCCTGAGTGGATGAGAGTGGTCTGAATGTAAATAAGAGCCAGAATCACCTCTTTAGCGTGCAACAACTATTCTGCATCTGCTATGGGACATCTTGACGATTGTATCAGCAACAGGAGCAAATTCAAACTACTTCTTGCTTTTGGAATCGAGGAAATTGTGACACTCAAGAAAACCCAGATGCCATATATAGGCTTTTACTGACTTAGCCTGTTCACTTTACACAACTGACAATAAGTGGCCAGAAAGGCCATGAGAGATTATCTGCCAAAACTCAGAGTACTAATCACCTCAACTCTTAAAGAGAAGACTTAGACAGTGGGTACCACAGTTCTGTTTTCCTGTGAAAACTATAGAAAAGAAGAAAAGGATTCCTTTCTGAAACAATACCAATAACTTAATAACCAATAACTGAAAAAACGAAGAAATAATGAGCATTTCTAAAAGCAGAGATCATTTGGCTGATGATCTACTTATTTACTGCCCTTGCTTATAGCATCTGAACACTCAAGACTTCTTCCATAGTTCTTTAAAGTTTTGCCTATCATTAAGCAGGCCTGGATATTGACGATTAAAGGGAATGTATGAACTTAGACCTGCAGAAGACCCTGCAACTCCAGTGCTGCCAACAAGGATAAGTAAAAACAACCCTTACCGGCATAGTCTTAGCACACAAAATAAACTGCATGAATCAGATTTTGCATAGTTTGCTCAGTAAGTAACAATATAATTATTAGACAGACACAATATTAAGGAATTTAATTTTGAGGGCGTGAGCAAGTGAGGGAGGGAAAAGTCACTGAAGCATACATTAAAAATGAATAGCAATCATCTAAGACTTAAGGTACTTTTCTTCCAGAAGGTGCTTTACAGCTGTTCCTGGAGAATCCGCAGATGTCACATGTTGCAAAAATGACTCTGCTAACAAACTTGCTTCGGGTGAAGTCTGGCAACTTTACACTTGGCATTAAAACACTAGCTTAAAATCAGAAGTGAAAAATGTATTATTAATTTGAAACCCACACAAAAATATTAAATAAAACAAGTAAATAAACATGTAAATAAATAAACATGTAAAGATGGCTGCAGTATCCTCTGTTATTCCAGCTTATTTTTGACAGAAGAAAGACAACCATTTTAATGATTAAAGCCACAGCCCCATGTCGAAAAGATTATGTTTGAGGAAAGCTTCAAAAATTGTATGCAACTGAGCGCTTCTGCTAGACAGACAAACAAATTGTTATGAGGTAGCTGGTCCCTGCTGGAGTCATGTCAAGTATAGACTTCTCAGAATTAGGTGCCGTGCCTTTGTTTGAAATACAAATGAAAAAACATGAATTCCTGCATGCTCTTTTGAAGGTGGCAGTGAGTTATGTGACAGTATCACTATGCAGGCATATGCTATGCTAACAACATGGTTAATGGGATCAGAAGAGGCAAGTCTTACTCAGAATGTCAATGATTTTTTTTCTCTGTATTTTTGCATTGAGATTATTACAGTAATTTCTACCTTATTGTATCTGCAAAGAGAGTTTTCTTTGGGAGTACTCAGGAGTTCATTAGTGGTGTAGTTTAGGCTTTGGGGGATGCTGCTGACATTAATTTTGGTTTTGTTTGCTGCTGGGAATATCATAATTGGAAATTTCTAGCTGTATATCTGCATGCACCTATTCAAGCAGCAGTTGATTTTTATTAAAGTTGCAGTAAAACAACCGTTTGCCTGTTCTGGAATTGCACTTTACAAGAAATTCGTTTATTTTAATTTAGATACTAGCTTATCCCGGTGTAAGGTCACTACTGAAACGCACTGAGGAGATCAGCGAGGTTTTCCATGGCTGTCCAGTGAAAACAAGACTGGACTTTTGGCACTGTGGTTATCAGGTCACAGTCTGAGGTGCTGCATGATTTGACATATGGCAGAAGCAGTGGTCTTGCTCCTGGTCTTTTCATTGGTCAGGTGCACATGACAGTGCCTACAAATTTTATCTGTGAGCTCTTCTGTCTGAGGCTGGAGTCGTGAGCAGGTAATGTACACGGAAACAGACAGCCCACACCATCTGGCCACACTGCTCTTTGCAGTTGGCTCCAACACAACCCAAACCCGTACAAGCCAAAGAACACAAACCCATGCTGCTTAACACCCATGATCACCTCTACGTGAAATACTCCAGGAGCCCCCGTGGCTTCTCACAGCTTCCCTCGAGAGCAATCATCCCCCACACAGATCTGTCCTCTCTGGATGGGGCTGAAGTGACGGATGTGTGTCCCCTCACAGGCAAGGGCAGCAGTGAGGGAGAGCCTCCCTGCCCTGCCAGAATTCACTCTTCCAACAGAGCCTTTGAGCTTTCAAAGCTTTCAGCTTCATCCCTTCCTTAAATGAGCTCTACTACCGAACTCATTTTAAAACAGCTTTTAAAAGACTGAAACATTGATTAAAAATGAAGGAGAGCCTGCAGTGGCACTGGCATTCAAAATTTGTTGTGTATTTCCATGACTGTATGCAGCAATTCAGAACAACTACTGAATTATGAGTACAGATGAGAATTAAACAACAGAAAAATATTTCAAGTATCTTTTATCTTGAAGAGCAGACCAGAAAAGGCAAAGCTGAACACCACTTTAGACCCTTCTCCCATCATCCAGCAGCTGTTGAAGGGCACTGCCAGACCAGCTGTGCGAAGTGACTGCCACTAGATGGAGTGGCTTTGACAAACTCCCTGCTTAGCTGTCAGCAGAGACCTGCATTCAACTTCCTCCAGCCCTTTTTCCCAGCCTGCTTTACCGGGGATCAAATATATGAGGCGATAAACAACATCTGAAGGTTGAAGACACACGTTTTTACGGCTCTGCCTTCAAAGTGAAAGAATTAATAAAGAGCTCAGGGGGCAAGTCTTACTACTGCCCTCCACTGTGTGGTTACATATAGCCCTAAAAGATGCTTGGATGATATTAGAATATAAATAGACTTTAGGTAAAACAAAAAATACATAGTACATAAAAGGCTGATAACTCACGATCACGAACAGGGAGAATTATACCCCCCCTAGACTTCTTATTGGTCCACAAGACCAGTTCACTTAGGGAACAAGAACGTGACTTCATTAAAATGCTATTACCTATCTTCTCCTGCTGTTATGGGGTAGAGGAAGGGCCGGGAAGTTTTTATCGTTGTCTATAAAAAGGACTGAATTTATTATTATTTGCAAACCAGGATGATTGATAGAGCAATTTTAATAGCCTGAATAGAAACAGTATTTGTGTTCTTCCTCAGAAAGTAATTATGAGCAATACAATGATGTTACTGATAACTGCAAAAATGTTGACATGGCAAGAAAAGGAATCAAAACAAGAAAGGGAAATCCACAATCAAACCTTTCTAGCTTCTATTTTAGAAAATATTTTGATCTCCATGTCTATGCATTTCTCCTATGATAACCACAGTTAATTAAAAACAGGCTAAAGGACAAGTAGGTAAAATTGAAACAATTTCTGAACACACAAAAATATGTAAATGCACTCTCGTTGCTTACATGTTGTAAGGATGTAAGCTGTTCAGAGATGGCCTTTATCTTCTGATAAGCTAACATAATGCCCATTACACTGGAACTCCTACCAAACTGGGTCCACAAAGTACCACCACAGGAGAAACAGCAGTAATTTATACTCATATGCAGTCAGCTGGAAAAGTGTGAGAGAAATGAGGTCTACCATGGTAACTATTGGCCTTTAGGAATTAGAACTGTCCTATAAAATGAAAATTTATATGGTTAATAATTACCTTACCCCATATGGCGATGAACAATACTGCTTCGCGGACAGAACAAGGTTTTCAAGCCTTGGAAAAAGAAATGTGCAGACTGAGAAATGGTACTCTCAGACTCAGTAACACTAAGCAAGGAAAAAACACATGTTGACAAGAATGTGAAAGCAATGTTACTCCTATCCTGTTTACTGGTTTACTACTCTGTCTCCAACACTGTGCTACTCCTAGGCTATAAATGGCAAAAATGCTGTCACTCCTAATTCAGGAAAAATTGCATTCACTTCAGTCAGAATTCTCTCTGTGAGAAGGACTGTGAAGCAGCACAAATGCTAGGAGAGGAGCAAATGAGGAGTGTTATCTTCTAGGTACAGCAAGGCACTATCAGCTACGGGGTAAACTAGACCATGCAAGTACTAAACGAAATTTTGTTCTTATATAACATGACCGCATCTTTGGCAAGTTGAACCTTAATTAGCAAGGAGCCACAGCTACATGGTTATTTATGTTAATTAACCTACCATTTGCACACGAGTAGGATAAGGACTGGACTGTTCCAACTTGTGGGCAAACAGCCCCCATGTGACACACCCCAGCATCCAGCAGCCGACAATCAGAACAAGAAAAACAAAACAAGGGGGAAAAAAGAGCCTTAATCAGTGATGGACAATGTCTTTAAACGAAGTAACATTACTTCCTCCCTCCAAAGTTTTGGTGGTAAGATGTGTGTACCAGTTTTAGCACAGGTGACTTGCACGTACAGAGAAAAGGAGGCTGTGCCTTACCTCCCAAACAGCCAGGGCATACACGTGTCTAAGATCAGAGAGGTTTAAAGGCAAGGCTGAAGTCCTGTCCCATTTGGTGCAGCCAAAGGACCCAAACTCTGCTCTCCTGCAAGGCAGGTGAGCGTGCTGGCAGCCTCCACGTTCTGTTGCCATCTCTAAACCGCTTGACTTGCTCCAAGAGCATGCTGGATCAAGAGTTAAACACCCAGAAATAAGGGCACCAACTGATATTCCAGGAGGCAGGGTGCACGCCTGGAAAGTGAGAGCCTTAGACTGAAGTCCTTTCTCTGAATTAAGCCAACCAAGGATGTGTTTCCCACATACCACCCAGGCACAGGGGAGGAAGAGCAGGGACAGCTGTCCCATCTGCCTGTGAAAAATCTCCAGAACTCCTGAGTTCACTCAAAACCCCTTAGCTTGTAAAATACACACACATTGCCTACCATGTTGGAGACAAGACAAAGTAATGAAGTCACAAACCAGCAAGGGGACCATCAGGGTCACATTAATGGAAAACTACAGCTACCTGCTCTGTCAATCATTTGGGACAAAGAAGGGAAGGCTAAGGTAGCTATCCTAAAACTGTGGGATTTTAAGATCTTTCACAGTTTATATAACTTGATTTAGATCAAGATTGAATTTTGGAAGAGGATGAAGAGGCTTGCTGAAGTATGGAAGACGTGAGCTGGCTGTTTGCTTAAAGTCAGCTCCAGTTTAGGGATTGCAGTCCCAATAAAGGACGTTCCCTTCTTCTTTCCAAATAAAGCAGAAAGAACAGGTAATACGAAAAGTTTGATACAATGCTATGGTATTTACATTTTAAAGAAAATTGAAGAGAAGTCATTAAGCTGGTCAATTTTGAACTCTCAAACTTTTCCTTTTCCACAAAACAGTTTCTCTTGGATTTCAACATTCCAACAGAAATTGTGTCATTTCCAGCCTATTTTCTAGCCACTCATTAATGCCAAAAGGTGCAGGCACTTATTATTGCTGAGTAGGATTGACATTAATGTTAAATGGGGACAGAGCAGCCCAGCCAGGTGCAAAGAGATGAGGGCTGAACACTCATTCTCCTGGAAGTACCTAGAAGAAACAACAGTTTAGTACACAATGTGTAGTTTAAGGGAGACAAGTCATTTGAAGCAACAGAGCAGGACATGAAGGTCCCAGGCTCCGCTGGATGCTAAATGTAAAAGGTCTCCAGATAAATGTAAAGTCTAGAGGACAAAACTGTGGGAAAAACACATTTATTAGGGAGCAGAGAAAAAGGGAGAGAGAGAGAACCATTCCAAGAAAACAGCTTCCATGTAATGACCAGAGCAGAACAGAGAAAGTCAAGAATTTGTTGCAGCAGAAAATATTAGTGAACTTTATTAAAAGACTAAGGATTAGAGACAGAAAGATAGCAAAAACATCAGCCTCCAGGGAGAAGTCTCATAAACTGCACAGAATGTATGGCTGCCTTCTCATCCTCCTGCAACAAACTGGCTGTAACAAGATTTAATTAAACACTTTGTGAGATAACAAGGAAATGCTGAGAGCAAAGGTAATGCAGGTTAAACTACTGGTGTGATAAGGATGGGTAGGAGAGAGGAAAGGTAACTACTGTCCTCATACTGAGAATAAGAGATCTCCAGGTGAGACAAAAGCAAACTGGGGAAAGGTAAGAGAGGAAGACCCAAGTGAAGAAGACCCTGTGAGGCAGAGATACAGGGAAAGAGAAGAATTGCCTTTGTCATAGGCTGGAGGAAAGCATATCAGGTGAAGGAGAAAACTCACGAGAGAAAACCCTCCCTCCTCTTCCGAGCTATGCAAACTTCAGACACCTCTGTAAGCTAAAGAACATAGCTAGTGGGATTTTTCAGATCTCACCATAAAGAAAGAACAGATCCACTGCTCTGCAGGCAGTGACTTGCTCTTTTGAAAGTCCATTTCTGATCTGCATTCAAACAATGAGGGAATACGCAAAGGGCTCTGAGAAGGCATGTTTGGTAAGGTCAGGGAAAAGGACAGTGCTGTATGCACTGACAGTGGGACCAAGCTGGGGACTCAAGAGAGAGATCAGCTGAGCAAATTTGGCCAGGGACATTAATAAAAATCAAACTGCTTGAGGAAAATGAAGTACAGGATATGGACCTCAGAGGTGGAAAGGAAGAGAGCACTCAAATGGAGCCACTGAGTGACCCATACAGCAGATAAACACACGAAAAGTGAAAAGGGGGTTTACAGGCAATGACAAAAAGTTAGAGCACAGAAGGTCAGCAACACATTGCAAAGCAACATCCCTCCTACCTCAGTCTTCAAGAGTCTACTTCTCTCAAAAATTATTATTAGGCCACCAAGTACTGGCAATGCTCAGAAGCTAGGATAGAAAGGCTTTTGGCAAATGCAATGTCTCACGCCATCAGCATTAGTGAAGGACAAAAATATGCACTCCAATTAAAAAAATGTAACACATTCTTTCATTTCTGGAGCTGTCTAGACTTTCATAAGATTCAAATAAGCTCAGATAACTGTCTTCATAGTTACATTCAAAATATAATTATATTAAAATATACTGCCTTCACACACACAAACAACTTGTGAAATTATTTGCCAGCATATTAAGCCACTACACCAGATTGCTTGGCAATGGTGTATGTCTTCAAAATATGCAGATGCTTTTCTTTTTTTAAAAAAAGGAGAGAGGCAGATAAGAGGAGAAGTGACAAAGAATTACAGTAGAATCTGATATCCAAGTAGCCAGAACCAAAAACTGTAGAGACTCCAATGAACATTACATCAGATTTGAAGAAATAGTTAAAATATACTGAGGGATCACAGAATATTCTCAGATGTAAGGGACCCACAAGGAACATCGAGTCTTCACTTTTTAAGTGAGTGGCCCATACAGTGATCAAACCCACAACCTTGGCATTATTAGCACTAGGCTCTAAACAACTGAGCTAATCTCAGCGTCATAGTTAATACTTTTTGTGTCTGTGTATATATACATTTCTATGTATAAACTTACAAACAGACATATACAAATGAAAAACCACATGCCTAGAGGAAGAAACGCTGTGTTTTTCAAGCACAGACTCACATTTCAAATGCTAGAGGACAAGCAGACAAGCTAGAAGTGCAGGTACAAAAAATACAGGCAAGATGACTGCTGAATATCCTTTTGAATTCCCTTATACACAGCCTTCTGGGGAAAAGCAAGTATCTATTACTGAGTTATTTTGCATGTATATATACATATGCCAGCTACTTTTCCAGGTATGTGCATAGTCTGGACTTCAGTGCTGCATTCCTTAAAACAGAGGTACAACTGACTACACCCAGGGATTTCTGAGGGCATGCTTCACATATCAAGCACAACAGAAAGGTGGGAGCCCCTCAAGCCCCTAAACACAAACTTTGAAACATTTTCTAAAATGAGAAAGATGAAAACTACTTCAGTGAGGGCTGAAAGGGAACAGACAGATCAGAACTGCTCCAACTCAGTACCTTGTAGTGAGTTAACACATCTTTCTAAAGAACATGCAATTGCCATAAAACAGGTTAACACAGGATAAGGCACTATTTGATGCCATCTAACCTCAATCTACACAAATAATACAACAGCTGAATTATATGAAACATCCAGTTTCAACAAACAGTCCAGTCACAGTATAAGGAGTGACCATTATACTAACATATACAGTAGTGAAATGTCTATTTTGTCAGTAATTTCAATGTCGCTAGCTTGATCAATAACGGATATTGCCACAGAAGAGAGGCGGAACTGGGCTTGGGGTATGCATCACCATAATGCCCCTGCATGAGGCACAAATGGCAGAATAAAATGTGTTCCAACCTTATGTTGCAAATCCAATCATTCTTCATGGGCAACAATGGCACCTTTGGGAAAAGGGAGAAGATAAAAAAGTTCTCTCTAACGAGAAATTGATTTATAAGTCATTATAACCATTTCAAAAGGACTGGTCATAGCTGGTTTCAGTGATCATTAAAAAGCCATGCACTTTCAAAGGGCCTGAGTTCTGGGGGGGGAAATTCTTATCCCACCAACAGCAATGGGATGTGCACTTTTGGCAGCAGTACAGTGTCACTCTAGAAATGGAAACATAGACATCAGTCCTGAGAAGACAGGTTGTCACATTTTTAACTTTGCATCAATAACAAATACTCTTGCTGTCTATTCTGGTACATTTGAAAGCTTGCTTTTAGGTACAAGGGGCTGGGATTCATTTCCACTATAGATAAGAAAACAAGAGCAGCCTTGTTATGATGAAAAGGGTCTATTTCCCTGTGTCTTCTGTGTCCATCTGCATAGCTGCTTTGAACTTGGCCAAATCCCAGTGTTAGGGTGGCCGACAGTTACGTATTTTAAATCATCACCAGACTTGTGAATTTGCTGCTAGGGAAGAGAAAAATCTCCAAATTCTCACCTAAATGGTAGATGAGTGGTTTTGTAGAACATTCACATCATTTTACATAGCCTAAACTATTTGGGAAATTGCAGCAAAAAAAATTGCAGCAAAGTAATTTACCGTTCCATGAGGAGACTCAGACAAAGACAATACAGACACCTAGAAAGAAATGAAGAGCAATCACTGTTGAGAAAAATTAATTCTGTATATGCCTAGGTAGATGGCTGCATGACTAGACAGGTCATAAAGTCTGCTCTTGTGAAGTTACAGTAATTTCTCTCTACAGGTGAAGAATTAGAGAAACTAGGTGAGTGGAAGGCAGTGCATGAGACCTGCAGAACTGTGAATAGCAATGAATTCGTAAAAAATCTGTAAAAAATACTAAATTAACATATGAGTTTGGATTCCCTGTTGTCTCTTAATCTCCTCACCTACCTCTAGTCAAAGAAATGAGTATGCCAGCTCCATGCCAGCTCTCCCTCTCTACTGTGTAACTCTTTCACTAGCAAAATCTCCAGTGGGATGACAAGTCTGCAAGCATTGTGAGACGGCCGCATTAGAGGCTGAAAGTCAGAAATGGCTTAAAAAAGAAAGGGAAAAAAAAAAAGTTATTTCTTTCTAAACTTCCACTGCCCAATCAGAAACTTGTGAGCAGGGGAAGGGAAAGAAAAGCTTTTACTGGCTAAGACCTGCCATTCCTTAAACAGAGCATGAAAGCCTTTAATGGGGTCCTTTATGCAACTGAGCTAACATCATTCACCAAAGAACAATAACCAGGATCAAAGGTGTCCACCGGCTCATCCTCAGAATACCATACCCTGCTTTCACCTTCACCTTTAGTTTGATAGGTATTTTGATTTGATTCCTGTAGATTTAGGTGCCATAGAATGGTCTACAAGCTAAATTCACAGCAAGTAAGTCGATTCCTTTACCTAGTCAACGTTTTTTTTTCCCCTCCTGGCAGTAGATGCCTGCCACCTCAGTCAAACAATTCTTGCTTTTATCAATTCTGCTTTAGAATGTCTTTACTCAAATAGTTCTGCCTCTTATTCAAAAGACCAACACATAATAAAGCAAAGGTGGTACTGGTTGCTACAAAACTAATTTTAACCTTGAGCAAATCAGGAATTACACATTCATCTTCTGAACTGTTTAGAGATGTTACATTCATTTCTTTTACGACTGATTTAATAAACTCTAAGCCTACATAATAAATATTCCTACTATAGTCAGAGTTTTTTCCTTTCTTGAGAAGGGAAACCCCATGCTGGTGGTTGATATGAGGTGTAATCAGAAAAGAATTAAGCACACCCAAGTAATTTTTGCAGTGTTGCACATTTTGTTATTGAATATCATATGCAGTATCACTCTGATTCTTGGTACATGTTAACAGCAATGCCACCCCCAGCAGAGAATGCTGTATTCCTTTAAGAAAGGGCGAACAATAACAATAAAACCAAGATGCTATATCTAAGGGAAAAAAAAATATAAAAAAAAGAAACATTACCACACCTTTAACAGGTAACAAAAGCCACACTATGTGGTTTTTTTTTAAACTTGTAGATACACAAGGAGTATTTTGCTATCTGGTTCTATGCTATATATGCCCCTTTATCTTCTGAAAGAAGAAAACATGTGCTGAAACTGTTAATCTCATCACTTGCTGCCCTACGGAAAATAACACTGATAATAATTTCAGAGAAAGAAGGAAAACTGTGGACTTCATCTTCTGACACCATTTTACTTAATCAAACTGCAATCACAGTAATGAGCCCTCTCCTACCAAAGACTTGGTACATACCTCATCCAGGGGGGTTCTCAATGGAGATTTGCAGACGTCTTTGAGACAAAAAGATACCCATTTAAAACAAGACCATCTGGTTATTCAAAATTATTTCTCAGCAGCTGAAGATTTCACATGACAAACGCTGCGTGAAGTTTAAAAGGCTCACTCTTTTTCGGCTCTTTCCCCCCCCATACCTCCGAATTTCAGACAAAAACCAACCAACCAACCAAAAACCCTACCGGGATATTCTGAGGATGCTGGACTCTAAGTGACATCTTTAAAGCGAACATCATTGCGCACAAAATTACGAACCGCCTTTTATTTCGGTTACAGCCTCAAAGGCAGAGTTTTGGGAGGAAAAGTGCACAGGAAAGCCGGACTGAATACCACCCGCTGCAAATCACCCCTGGGTCAGGACGAGAGGAGAAACCTCCGATGTCAGATAAGGTCCTGTGGGAGTGCGGGAGGCTGCCGGCTCCGCGCACAGAAGAATGGACGCGTGTTACCCACAACGCCACCAGCCAGCCCCCCGCGCCCCCGCCCGCTGACGGGCTCCCCTCGCCCGCCGCCTGCCCCCTCCTCCGGCCGGCACCGCGAATCCAGACCGCGCTCCTCCGGACCACCAGCTTCCCCCGGGTGGCCCCGGGGCACACTCCAACTCGTCCCAGCCGCCCCAGGAGGCGGTGTGGGGCCGTGCCCGGGGACAGGGGCGAGACCCTTGCACCGCCCGCCGCTCTTTGCAGCGATGGTCGCGATCGCCGCGGGTTGCGGGAGGGATGCTCCGCGAGAGGGATGATCCGCGGGAGGGATGCTCCGCGGGAGGGATGCTCCGCGAGAGGGATGCTCCGCGAGAGGGATGCTCCGCGGGAGGGATGCTCCGCGAAGGGATGGTCCGCGGGAGGGATGCTCCGCAGGAGGAATGCTCCGCGGGCGGCTGCCTCCCCTCCGCCCGCTCCGCCGTCGAGGCGGGCGGTGTCATCCCCTGGACCCCACTCCTACCCACGCCGCCAACAAACTTTGAGGGGGACAGCGGGTCCCTGGGCCCCGGCCGGGGGGCACCCGCGGCCCCGTCCCGCCCCCGCCGCCCCGCGCCGTCCTTACCCTCCGCACGGCACCGGCCGCGATCCCCGCCTGCTCCGGCCGCTCCGACCCCCGGCAGGGAGCGTGAGCGCCGCCCCGCCCGGGCACCCCTGCACGGGGGAGCGCCGAGGAGGCGGTGCCGGCGAGGGAAAGGAGGAGGTGGGAGACTTCTCCCCCCTTCGGCTGCCTCCCCTTCTTCTCTTCCCTTCCCTCCCCTCGGCGCCTCCTTGCCGACCACCGCCGCCCTCGCTCGCCCGGATCAGGCGGCACGCCGGGCTCCGCCGCCCTGCCGCCGCCGCCGCTCCATGTGCCGCCCGCCCTCTCCTCCTCCTCCTCCTCCTGCTGCTCCTGCTCCTGCTCGGCCGCCTCCGCC
>JAWWMO010000121.1:79122070-79163769 GCA_035047845.1 Dendrocincla fuliginosa | reverse complement strand
GGCCCGCGGGGGCGGACGGCGCCTCCCCGCCGAGGGGCACGGCACGGCACGGCACGGCATGGCACGGCAGGACATGGCACGGCACGGCACGGCACGGCACGGCGTGGGGAGAGCCGCGACCCGCCCCGTGCTCTGCCCGCGGCCCCGGGGCTGGCGCACCCTGCGGGCGGCCGTGGGGCTGCCCGCGTGGGGCGGCGCTTCCCCGTCCCAGTTTTCCCCGTGGAACACGAGTTTCGCCATCGTTTATTTCCCGTTTTTTTCTCACTATCCCTGGGTGTTCATGGCGGCAGCGCCCGGAGGTGCCGAGGGGCGAGATGGCTCCGCAGGCAGGCTGGCAGTGGGCACGACCGGAGAGCTGGGCTTTATTCAACAGCCAGTTCCTAAAGAGTGTAATATCCAGCTGGCTCTGCTCCGTGTGCTTCTGTCTCTGCAGTGTCATAAATATGTATTTGTCTTCACACGAATTAATACAGAAAGATGATAAATATTTATCATTTGACATAGTGTCTAAAGACATTAACTGGTCCATCTACCACATCCACCCGTGGAGAAGAAATATGCCATATTCCTTGTTTCTCAGGGGGAAAAAAGCACTCAGCTCTTCCCAGGTGGGGGTTAAAGGTTTTGGGTGGCTATATTTTTTAGAGATGTCCAACTTGAGGTGTTCCTGCCATATGGTAGTGACTCTGCCTCTTGAAGGCTTCTCAAGCTGGGCCCCCAAGGTCTGAGGCAACCAAAATCTCAGGACTCCATCCGCCAAAGTGCATCTGCTGAGGAGCACAATCTCATTCTCACAATCCAGTGTTTTCCCTGCATTGAGTCCCACAGCAAGACTGCAAGCTCATAATTACTGCCTATAATTTTTCCACCACTGGCTCTTTCTGATGGTAATCGTTAAATTAACAAGAAAGGAGATAATTTCAAATGGCACACCCTGTGAGAAAAGTGGAGGGGAAAAAAAGGCTAACGCATTTGTGCCCAGCTTGAGTTTCTGGTATTAGTCAGTCCGTCTGTTTGGTCACTCGGAAGTGGTGGTGTGTAAAAAGAACTTTATTTAAGACTGCATTAAATCGGATCAGATTTTTCTTTAGCTGTGCCTTTCAGAAAGCAGACTTCTTCTCCTCAGAGGGCTAAGACTTTTTTTTTTTAATTCTTTAAAAGAGTTGGGTACTTTTGCTTTTAATGAGAACCTACCAAGTTAAACTTCTCTTCCACATTCATGGAGGGACGCGTCCCCTCTGCAAAGGCAAGTCACATCAAGTGGACATTGCCAGACTAAAATCAGCCCTCAGAGAGAGTTTACGGGCATGTGTTACTGCTCATTGCACCTCCCCGTTCATGGCTTGCTAATAATCCCCATCCTGAACTGGCAGTTACTCCAATCTCAGGATAATCCTTCTTGCCATCACTTCTAAACTTGTGTGGCAGAGAGGGAAATTGCTGGGTTGAATATGTCACTCTGCTCACACATGGAGGGTGTTTTTCCCCCGAAATTCCCCTACAGTTGCTACTGCCAGTTCAGCCCACAAGTGTAGCAGTTCCATTCCACAAGAGACATGATGTATGGGTAGCCAGAGGTGATTCAAGCACTGAGTTCTCAGCCTTCTTCAGCATTGGGCGTCCTGTGAGTCTTCATGCCTTGCACACCCCAGCCCCTCTTCCAGGATCCTGCTTGTAATTTTGTAATTTGGCAAAAGGAAGGTTGTTGCAATCCTGTGACACCTGTTCCTAGAGGAGCTGGTTGTAAAACCGCTGAAAGAACAGCTTTCCACTGGAAAATGCAACGTTGTCAAAATCGAAATGTTTTTCAAACTTGTGTCGATTGCAACGAAAATGTAATTTAAAAGAGAGTAAGTGGCAGAGGGATGTTCCAACAGTGTGGGAACATCTCATGACATTTCCAAGCTAAACGTTTCAATTTCTTCCTTCAAAGTGAGTTTTGATTTCAAAATATTTCCTTTTATATTATATTATATATTACAAAGTAATATCAAAATTTGAAAAGCTGTCACTTATTACCATTAATTTGAATTTAATGTTCTCCACAAATTTCTCAAGGTAAGGAATTCTTCTATCCTGATTTGGAGCAAAATTTTAAACCAGAAACACCTAGTGAAACTAGAATATCTGCATTTTGTTGTGCTCTCAACTACATGATAGAATTCCGGAACACATCGCGGCCGCCTTTTTAAAGTGCACAATTGCAAAATGCTTAAAACAGTGGAGGGCTAGATGCAGTCTTCTCTTGCACTTCAAGGTTTGCTGGCAGTTGAAATAAAACCATTCTATAACACAAATCAGGTCTGTTTTAAAAGATGTGGGTGCACCTAAACCCTGAGATCAGAAGTTTACCTTTTCTATTCAGTTGCTCCTAGTGAACATGTTATTTCAAAGCAGTGCATCTGTCAGGTATCTGCTGACCACCCCAAGTGCTACAGTTTGGGCTGGACTAAAGCAAATTTTCTTCCTGGTAGTTGGTGCACTGCTGTGTTTTGGATTTAGTCTGAGAGCCATGTTGATAACACACTAAAGTTTTAGTTGTTGCTAAGCAGTGCTTGCACTAAATCAAGGACTTCTCACAGCACCCTGCCAGCGAGCAGGCTGAGGGGCACAAGAAGTTGGGAGGAGACAAAGCCAGGGCAGCTGACCCGAACTGGCCAAAGGGATATTTCATACTGTGTGGCGTCATGCTCACTTCATAAACTGGAGGGAAAGCTGCCTGGAGGTCACTGCTCAGGGACTGGATGGGCATCAGTCAGCAGGTGGTGAGTAATTGCATTGTGTATCACTTGTTTTGTATATTCTAATTACATTAATATTAGTACTATTATTATGCATCGCTTGCTTCATATATTCTAATTTTTCTGCCTTCATTTCTGTCCTATTAAACTGTCTTTATCTCAACCCGTGACTTTTGCTTCCCCCCCCCCCCCAGTTCTCTTCCCCATCCCTCTGGGGGCAGGGAGCGAGCGAGCAGCTGTGTGGTGCTTAGTTGCTGGCTGGGGTTAAACCACGACATATTGCAACTGGGTTTTCCTTCAGTTCTTATTTCAGGAAGAAGAGACAAGGGGGTAACAGATGAGATAATCCAGCTTATCCTTTGCTCTTTCTAAATCACAAATTCTTCCCTTCTCATTATTTTTCCAAATACTTTTATTTTACATTTTTGTGAAAAATTAACTTTGCCACTTTATGAACATTATCTTCCATCCATTAAGCATCTTATTTATTGATTCAGGTTGGTCAAAGGTGCCTAATGAGTGACCTTGATGATTACTTAGCAAAAATCTGTACAATAATCAGGTTATGCTTTGGTTATCTCAGAAATGTCATTTGTTTTCTAGTTTTACAGACCCTGGAGCACCATGGCTGCTTCATGCAAACTTAGAGATTTTGCTCACTTTTATTACTTCTTCCATAGGCAGGGCCAACTATCAAACAAGACATAAATCATGCACTTGGAAGTGCACTGGCTTCTAGCACTTATCCAGTGCCCTGCCCACAGGCAAATGGATTTTCACAAGGTTTATGTGGCAGTTTCTTAAACAATTTTCAAATGAGAGAGAAGATTTGGTCTTATGTCCAGTCCCTAATTTAGAAGACTGTCTGCTTGTCCCAGAGGCTCATCTTTATCTGACCAGTTCAGGAGACTTTACTGCTAGGATAGCAATGAGCACCATGGGTGCACACAAACCCTTCCACCATTTCACAGGCATACAGTGTCTGGAGAAAGCTGAGGAGTGTCTTTCACCATCAGTATAGTTCTGTCCCATGATAGAAATTCTTTTGGACCAGCAGAACAAAGGATTGAAAAACAAGACCTTAAACCTTGACCATTTCCTGTGGCAGCCTTCTTTTCCTAAACCGTAGAGCCTCAGGACCTGAAATGTTCAGCTGCTGCTGCAGCATAGACAAGTACTCTTAAGGCAACATGATTTTTCAGCTTTTCCACATTTTCTCTGCAAGCTGGCAAATGAGCAAGGTTGGGTTGGGCCCCACAAAGTCCTGACTCTGTTCCTTACTTGTTATGTTATGTTGGCCCCTGTTTTGCAGTGGTGTTGAACACCTGCGGTTTTTACTGAGTTCAGGAAGAGCACCATGAGCTCAGCCCCTTGAGATGTGCTGCTGTTTATCTTTCTGTGCTGGTGCTTCCACACTGTAAAATGAGGATAATAATACCTTCTTTCTTCCATCACTCAGGCTTTTCTGTTTAAACTATAAGGTCATCAAAGTGAGAACTGTCTCTTACTAGTGGCTTGTGAACACCTATCACAACAAAGTCATAATCCTGTCTGTGACCTGCAGGCACTAACACATTGCAAATAATAACAATAAAAATCCAATCAGAAATGCCATTGTCCAGTAGTGGCTTTACTGCCATCCAGCAAATGAAAAAGTCAGTCCAGGGAATGATGGAATCCATGAAAGTGAGTGAGTTACCCGGGGCCTTTGGTAATTATCCAGCTCCATGTTTAGTCAAATGTTGGTCTTTTCTGAAATGGTTGAGCTGCTAGGGGACAGTCACCGCTTGTGTCACTAATGAGAGACAACAGTGTCCTTGTTATGGGCTGTTCCCACCACACACTTCAGCCTGTTGCTCAGGTAGTACAGTAGCTGTGCTCCTTCTACAAGTCTGACCTTGGCTCTTTGAGTCGGCCAGCTGCTGAGGGTGGGGGGTGTGCTGCTGGGTTTTGTAAGGCAGATGTCCACCAGCTGGGAATAGGCTGAGACCACCACCTCATCCACACAGGAAAATGAACAGCTCTCATCCAGTAATGACTCTGAGCCACTACTGCCCTGAACCAAATTAAAACCAGTGATGCAGGCATTCAAATCTCTCTGTCCCATTATTAACTATCCCCTGAAGCTATCCACCTCCCCAAATATTATTCATTTCAGCTTCTTGCTTTGTCCTTTTAAATTAGAGTTGAGCAACAGTGAACCGATTTAGCTGCTGTTCTATGTTATTTGGGTTATGAACCCAATGAATTAAGGAGAGAAACATGTAACATGAATGCCTGTTTTTAGAAAGATATCAGTTTACTGCTAACAGGTGTTTGTAGCCATACCATACGGAATGCCATTGAGCTTAATCTTCTGCTCTATTGATTTTTTGCGATGTTTTCCCTATTCTGTTGTGGGTGGCACTGCAGGGTACTAACAATGTTTTTCTTTTGCACTGATGGCAATGATACTGTGCTGTGTCATGTTCCTTCCACCAACTCCTGACAAAATGAAGACTCAGACGACTGGTGACCACTTGCTATGAAGAAACCTCTGTTTTAAAGTACAGGTTTTCCCAGATTCAGAAGGGGGGAATTGCTCATCTGGCATCTGTTGCCTGTCACATTTTTGCTGATGCCTGGGGAAGGAGACTTAGAAATGTTCCTTTGGGCTGAAGTCCCCTGTCCCCTCCTCGTTCCTTTTTGTCTCTCTCCGATGCTCCAGTCTCAGCTCCGGCGCACTGGACAGAAGCTGCTGTGTTCAATGTGAAGCCATGACACGGTGCTCCCATTTGGAGCAGCATCTGCTGGCTTCAGCAGCTCTAATTGGCTTTGTGCTTTGAACCATTCGGTACTGTGTGCTCTGCTCACTGTGGCTTGGTATTGACTCACTCTTCATCACAAGTCTCCAGAGCAAATGGCAGTAATCTCAGGAGCATTTTAAAGATCATGATTTTGGAGTCTCTTTTTCTGCAGTTAGAATCCGTGGCTGCAGCTCTAGGTAAAGTTGCATGGTCTGCTCCACTAATGGTGCATACAGCTTCGAGCACCTGCTGTGGCATTTTTGCATGTTCCGTCAGAGTTAAATGCTGGCTGAGACATGAATTTATTTTCTCTCCACCATCTGAAAATTAGAAAATGCTGATACAGGGAGAAGAAGGAGGTTGTTGGGGAGGAGGGTGAGTATACTGTGTTAGAGGGGATGGGCTTCTTTGACCTTGGGTATGCTGCTTTTGAACCTTATGCATTGTATTTTTCTAACACAAAGAAAATCACTGCTCTGCTCCGAAGTGGTCTTTCAATGCACAGAAACACTCTCATTAGTGGGTTTTTTTTTAATCTTCTCACCTTCTTTCATTAAATCATACTCTTTACAGTTCCAGTTGAACCGCATAGAACATTATGAGCTGATTGAAAATAGTTTTTCTTTGTTAACATGTTTTTTTCATCATTGAGCAATAGAGCAGTAATGAGGATGCAGATCATCTTTTCATTATAAATAGTATCATAGCAAAGTATAAAAAAAAAGTATATTCCTAAAATAAGTATATAAACAAAACTGTGTGGTGAAGGGAAAGAATTGAGAAAAACAAGATGACAAAGCTTTTTGCTGGTGCTCTACCTTTGCTAGTGTACAGAGGCATCAAAGTCAGGAAAGTCTCCAAGTGATGTTGGGTGCTCTGAGTGCTACGCTTGTTGGAAATAGACCTAGGATTGTATCTGCAATTTCTGTGCAATGCAAATCAATATTGTTCATCAGTATGGCAAAGAAACCAACAAATAAACAAACAAAACCCCACTAAAAACACAGCCTAAGATGACTCTAAAATAGATTGGTTCTTTCATGGAAATATACAGATTTGTTTTCTCTCTTGACTTTTGTTCACATTCTCCTTGTTCCTGCTAGATATAAAAACAACCCATCATGTCAGTTTTTAAATAGGGACAGTATATATCAGTCTGTATGGCATACATGTTCAATTCCAGAGAAGAGAAACAATTACGCGTTTGGATGAGAACTGCACATTTTCTAGCTCAAGTTTGTTTGGAGACGTAACTGTGCGGAGGAGGCACTGTTTCTGTGTATGTGTTTGTATGGCACTTAATAAAATGATGCCGTTATTGGAGGGTGAGGGAAAGAGCTCCGTTGCTATCGTAATGACTGCAAACCCCAGCTAGGATAAAACACACTGACTGCAGCAGTGTCGAAGTGCTATCCCAGGAAAAGGTGCACCACTGTTACTGCTGCAGGAGGAAAAGGGACTTAGCTCATCATCTACTTCCTCCCCACAGGTTGCAGAGGACTGCGGTGGAACTTTTCCCTGTCGTAGCACATTCTGCTCAGTGCACAGGTACAGTTGTACGTAAAGGTTCCCCTTCCCTTTCCAGGCTGGGTCTTCCCATCAGTTTTTCCTGCATGGGAAAGCGCAATGAGTTTGGAGAACCTATTTACCCCTGTATTTCAGCAGAAACATGCAGCCACTCCAAAAGAGAAAGACATACAAACTTCTCTCTCTCCTTCCAATGCCAGTCCTCAGGCTGTATCACAGTCTGGTCCTCAAGAGACAGTCTGGCTATTTCCTTTGCCTCTGCCAGATATTCTATGCCTTTCCCACAATTGATACAATTATTGTGGCTACTTTTGTACACATGGTCAAAGATGGCTGATGCTGTACCTTCCTGCCTCACAAATTATTCACTATGGTGTCATATAGTACTCAGCATAAAATGTATTGTTTTATGCTGGATTTTACTATATAAAACACTTCGGTCACAGAACAAATGCTGGCTCAGATTTTGTTACTTCAGAACATTCACCTTAAATCCTGTGGCACTTGTGTGACAGAGAGGTTACCTAGCATTTTGAACTCTCTAAAGCAGAGAGGGTGCACGCGTGTGCTTTACAACTGCTTGTTTAAACAACAAACCCCAAATCACAATGCTTAAGCCCATCCAACATTGTCTGTACTAGGGCAAGGGGGAACTGAATGCCGCTAACTGTTCACAGCCCCACACTGTCTCTGGATCCACTGGAAAATAATTTCACATTAATGACAGTGAGATTCTGGACACAGATCAGCTTGGGATCAATCCATGCAGCTTATGTTGCAGCATTAAGTCAAGGAAGAAAATGGGACCAACAGCTGGTGGGACAGGGTTTCTTCCAAGGAAACCTTTCTGTAATTGTCTTTTGCAGAACCCCATTTTGCAGCCCTGTTGAGAAGAGTTAGATTGCCTTTCCTAATTTTGTGGTTGAGAAGGGTGGGTTGGCTTCCAGAATAAAATCACTTTATGAAGAAGTGCTAAAAAAATTAAGGAACACAAATATGTGTTCCTTCATAAGCAAAATCAACAACGTGATGTGTTGAGAGAGAGCACTGACTTGGAAGTGTCCTTGGAAGGCTAGGGAAAGCTGACATCTGAACTCCGACCTGGGGAGGACATTAGAAATGAAATGTGTTTTTTCATAGCTACGGAATATTTAGATTCACCGTTCATATTACAAAACATTAAAAAACGACAGAGTCATTTAAGGACTAGGATATGGACTAGTCTGTTTTATTATCTATGATCCAATTCTTTTTTCCTGTTTCTGAGACCTGACCTTACCTTTTGCTTGTCTGTATTGGCTCCAGGTCAGAGTTGTATAACCAGCTGAGTCAATAACAGAGCTTTTAGCACCAGCACCAGGAGCCATCTTGGATAAACGGAATCATGGATAAATTCTTCAATTTCCCCACCTCCCTCAGCCATTTATAACAGCTATTTTTATTAAAACCTTCTTGGGTACTTCTGCTGCAGCTGGGAGACCATGTGATGAGTATTTTCTATTAAACCATAGAAAAAAGAGGCAGAAGTGCTTTGTTTACATCAGGGTTGGCTTTCTTTTGTTACTGCAATGTTTGTTTCCTTTAGGTGACCAAGAATACTAGAACGTGACAGAACAGCCCTGGCAGATGCTTCAGCAGCAGAATTTCTCTGTTCAGATGATATTTTTAGATGAAAAGGTGTAAGACACGTTTAGCATATTTGTCGGGAAATTGCTATTTGGCTACCTCTTTTTAAGAGCAACAGAGAGAGACCATCTGTTTTAGCCCATTGGGTTTTTTAGGAGGCTAGCGGGTGGACCACACTTGTCTATTGCACAGAGTAAGAAAGGAAACAGTATGATGAGGTGTATTACTCTGTCACCACAGACTAGGCATGCATCTCTCATTAGCAGTGGTGCACTTGTGGTTAAGTTGTTCAAGACCGAAAAGTGACAAAAGACACAGAGCTTTCTCACCTATTGTAATTGTCTAAAATGTAAAAGAGTCTTAGCCTGCACACTTGCTAAGTCAGTTTTCTGCCCATTTCAGTGTGGTCAGATGACCTTAAAAAAGGAATTTCTGTAGCAAGGATCAAAGAATCAAATTGTGTTCTGCCTGGCTTTTGTCCTTTATGCAACTCTGTGTAACTGTGCCTCCCATTTGTTTTGTACTGTCCCCCCCAACGCACACACCTTCACCCCTTTGCAATGGGAATTACTATGGAAACAATCGTGTCCTTGGTATTGTTAAGGGCAGCTGAGTGACATCCAGAAATCCCATATACCCACAGAAAATTGTAATAGTAAATCATCTGACCAGCTATTCTTAGCCATTCTTTTCCTCATGCAAGAGGAGGATGATATATAAAGGGAGATTACATGAAGGAGCTTTTTTTGCTTGTAGGAATTTATGACTGCTCAGCTGAAGCATAAGAGTAAAGGTGAAAAACCCAAGGCATTTCATGAGTAGCAGAACTAATGAAGCCTAGTTCCCTATGGATTTGTAGCCTGTGGTTGGATTCTCTGATGACTAATACAATGATAGCTGTTTGAACATATCTTTTCTTTTAGCCGGGACATTCAGAATGCCTTTGTTCCATGTGGATCCTCAGGTATTTAATAACAATTGACTTCAAATTGCAGCTTTTTGTCAATGGGGGTACTGACAATGGTCTCTCTCATCTGCCCACACAACGGTTTTCATCAAACCTGTAGAAATCTATTGGAAATTGCTATACTCCATCATACTTGCTTGAAACAAACTATCAAGTTCAGAAAATATCAGTGGGGAAGAGACAGACATAAAGACATTGAGTATGTGATCTTGGGAACCTCTTTTCTTTGGGAAATCAGCCCAAAATGTTGCCAGGTTCCTTCAGGCTAGCAGACAGGTAATCCTTATCTGCTTCACAAGAGATGATATAACAATTTTTCAGTCTTTTTTTTAACAAATGGTTTAAAAAGGCAAAGTTAGAGCAGGGGAAATTCACATGAAGTATTAGGATTTTTTTTCCCCACAGTGAGGATGGTGAAGCTGTGGAACAGGCTTCCCAGAGAGCATGTAGATACTCAAAAGTTGCCTGAGGAAAATGCAGAGTTGTCTTCTGAAACCCCTGCTTTGAATGGGGACTGTACCAGATGACTTTCAGAGATTCCTTTAAATGTAGAGTTTCTATGCTTGTGTATTATTTATTATGTTAGATTTCATTTCTGTGGGCCTCTGTTACCCAGGAAGAACCACAGTCAAGGTCAGGTTCTTCAGGGACATGATGTTCTGATAAACATGTGTGCGCTGGCATGAGCAAACCGTCCATGGAAAGGTTCAGATTTTTGTTGTCTGAGACAAACTAGAACTTTTCTGTTGAGTCTTTGGTATTTTCTGAATATCAGTTTCCTCATTGTTTTATTTAAACTGTGTCTAAAACCACTGTGAAGCTTTGTGTTATATAAAAAAAACAACCTCCAAGGTTTTGACACCTTCCTCTCTGATAAACTGGAGAGTCCAATGCAGGCAGCAAGACCACTTCTGCAGTAAACAGGTACTGCTTTTATTGCATCATTTTGGGTAGTATGCTCTGGAAAACTTGGCTGAAGTGGGAGAAAAAATGTGAAGTCTTACTTTTATGAAACACAGCATTTTCTAATGTGATTGCCTGTCCCAAGAGTAATCAGTCTGTCCATTGAGTTGGCAGTGTTTAAAAGCACGTGAAAATTTCTACAGATCTGACGGTTCCATATCTCCATATTAGGAATATATGGATACACAAATTAAAAAACCCCAAAAACTAAAAAAAACAAACCCCAAACCCAAAAACAACCAAAAAAAAAGCAACCAAAAAAAAGACAAACCAAAAACCCAAACCAAAACAACGCCCAAAAAACAAAACCCAAAAACCCTCCAAAAACCACAAATGAACAAACAAAAAAAATCACAATCCCCCCCCAAAAAACAACCCCCCCAAAAAAACCAAAACCCCACATCATAAATTCATTTTTTCTTCTTACTTTCTTTTTGAATCCATTGACATTAGCGCAGTAAGAGATGGTGAAATTATGTATTAGTAATGAGCCATAGGGCCAAAACAAAATACGTCCACTGACAAATCTTTCCAAGAGAAATGCAACTTTACTTAGCTTAAACCTTTTCATTGCTCTTGCAGCACTGTTCTTAAAACAATTAGGTGCTTCATATTTGCTCACCCTGTGATAGCACATGAGAGCCTGTGTCAGGGCTGGAGTGAGCACATTGAAAAGCCACAGCCCTTGTAACACAGGGTTTAGGAGCTCAGACCAAAGACAACAGGTGGATACAACAAGCAGTCAGAAGCAGCTCAAGGTATCAATGGGGTGATTATAAACAGCATGACAAGCAGCTGTCACAGCACACCAGCTGCCTTGCCACCAGACATCACACACTGAAGGAAGGCAAGAAAGAAAACAAGCCATCAGTAACTGACCCTCCTCCCTGAGCCTCGCTGACAGAGGCAGTCTAATTGGAGGTGTTGCATCATTATTTTTTGGTGACTCATGTCCTTTTTCACCCCTACCCACTTCCTGGTGGATGTTGTGCCCTCATGTGCCTGTCATCGCTTCTGTTTAGTGCTTACGCTGTTACACATGAAGGGCATAAAGCAAAACTTTCCTGACCTCATCAGGAAGGAAGGAGAGATTTTAGATATTGGGAGGTGGGGGAAAGGACACAACACACTAAGGGCAGGAATAAGGGAGTAATTTTTGTGTGTAGTACAGCCTGAATCTACATGAGCGTTTGCAGAGGTGAGGTTGGTAAATATCTTGGAGGTTTGAGGGGGAAGGAAGGGGGAAGAATGGAGTACCTTTGTATAGAGACATTGGTGTGGAGCAGAAATAGGAAATTACTATGGTCTGGTCCCTCAATACAGGCTAAAGTGTCCATCTATCCTTTAGGGTCATCACAGCAGCAAATTTACTCATCACTGTGATGTACTTCATAATCACATACTGGGTGTAGTGGCCACCTCCATATTAAGACACCTAAATGTAACTTACTGCATGTGGGGCGTCTGACCTCCCATGGTAGTTTGTGAAGGCCCACTCAGTACAGCCAAGAGATTGTGGCAAGTGACTCAGATGACCCACTACTGAACATAAATAACAAACTTCAGGTGGAATCCAGTATATAAATCATTAGCATATCCCATTTGCCTACAGTCACCTTTTCAGAAGTGCATGGATCTTCTGAAGGTCCTGATCACACCTGCTGCTCCAGGGTGGACATCTCAGATATCCAGGCACTTCAGATGCACGTAGTTTTGACCCCTGCTCAAGTTCTATGTTTGTGAGTTGGAGCTAATTGAAATACTTTGCATGATCCACTGACTACACTGACTACCTCTCTGCTGAGTTACTCTAGGGCTTGTACAGCTATGGTTAACACCTAAACACCTGCATGTGCTTGCCAAAACATAAGTGTCTTAAGCTGCAATTGATTCCACTTTGGCCTTTTTTTGTAGTGACACTCTAGAAAACAACAGGTTGAAGTCATAGCAATTGCTGCAAGGACACAGCTGTTAGCTGAGAAGCAACTTGAGTTAGTAGATGTAGAGCTCAGTGCTTCTGTAATAAATCAACGTGCACTACCTGAGCTAATGTGCTTAAACCTGTGTAATATCCTCAGGCTGCATTGCTGCCTGCAATGGAAGTGCATTTGAAGTCTGGTGGTTCTAAGGCCAGTGTTGCTGTTGAGCCACCTTCTACAGAGTCATGCGGTTACTGCTCTTTGCAGGAGAAGTGAAGGTTAACTTGGTGATATAACATTATGAGTTTTCAGCTGGTGCTGAAACTATCAAACATGTAAGGCAGGATTCAACCCACATTGTCTTGTATTTCTCCTGCAGTTTTTCTTGGGAAGATGGAAGGAAAATAAATTAAAAGAAAAGAAAAAATTTTAAAAAAAAAGTGTTGAATTAATAACATTGGCAATCATTGACCAGCACTGCTACTAGCATGGAAGGTGTCCTCATCCAGAGGCAGCTGAGGAACACCAGGTTTAAGATTAACTTGAAGCTCAAAATAGCTCAGAAAGTATATGCAAAAGGACAGAAGATGAGCATTTGATGATGCTGGGGGAGAGGTTAGTTCAGAACTTGAGAGATGGGGGAAGGCAGAAACTTAAGTCTTAAATGTTGGGGTTTTTTTCAAAAGGCTTATATGGCAGAAATAAGGTAACAAATCCTCTCGCACTGCCTCTAGATTAATGACGGACAAACCTACCCCTGCAAAGAAGTGTGGTATGATTTGCCCATACTAAATGCTGAATCAAAAAGCAATTCAATAAAGCATGGAACCAGAATAGTGCACATGGGCTTTATTAGGCACTGAGGTGCATAGGGTGGCTATTTCACGTTTTTGACCACAGCTGCCTTTGTTGTATAGGAAGAACTGCTTCAGGCATCTTCATCATTGATTTTGAAGGAGCCTGTGCTGTGGCCTCCAATGGAGACATAGCCAAAACTCTTACAGGTGAATAATATCTAACATGTGGTACACATGTTGACCAGCTGCTACATATCATGCTTTCTTGATGTATCTCAAAGTATATACCCAACACACAATCAATCACAGAGAGACATGCATAAATGTGGTTTCAGAAGAGGCAAGAGTGGAGATTGCAGGCTGTAAGGGCATTTGCAATGTCAGCCAGGCTTTATTTGCATTAACAAATTTTCAAATCAGAAATAAATGGGTTTTGTTTGACAAAGATAAAAAACTTAGGAAAATAATATGAGAAAGAAGAAGCATTTGAAAAATGTAATTGCACACTATAAAATCCCTGAACATTACATAAGGATTCACAAATCAGCCTTGAATTACTGGTTAGTGGAGACAAGCATTTTGAATTGTTTTGCTGAAACCTTCATAGAGTTTGAAAATAATTTAAGAAGGATAATGGTGGTATCAAAAATGATATTAGAAATTCACCCTCATATTTCAGTTTGTAAGGAGCCTCTTAAAAATAATTCCCTGGCCTTATTATTATTTGAAGTGGAGGAGATAGAAGGAAATCTTTCTTGGAATCCACATAGGTGGAACTACAAGCGGAACTTTACAGTTTGAAGGTCAGACCCTTAAAATGTCAGTCCTAACAACTGAACTCTCATCAAAACTCCTGCTACGAGCTAAAGGACGTTTGACTGATGGAAAAACTCACCCAACTCTGAGGAATTTCTATCTTGTAGTTAAAGGTCCAGATGACCTTCTGATTCTCTGAAAGAGATGCAGTCTCAAAAATTATACTCTTGTTAAGCGGTGGGTCTTTTACTTTGAAACACAGGCTCTTTCTAATCAGTTCATAGCTTTCTTTTGGCTGGTTCCTGTTTTCCTTTTGTACATATCACATCAAAATCTCCCTTCTTAATCCCTGTCCCAGTTCATAATAATGGTGGTCACTGGTGGTGAGCAGTTTTCCAGGGGTATCCATTATCTGACTAATTTTTAACTGGGCTGAATAAAATGGTCAAAAGGGTATAGGAGGGAGAGGGAACAATACCACAGCGCCAAGGGTTGGGTTGGATGACCAGAAGGGTATTTTCTGTCTTAAATTTCTATGCTGATCATGGAAGCACACAGTCTAATGAGCCAGATATTCAAACATCTTTAGGCAAAGCATTTTGGAGAGGAAGAATGTGCATTGGATGCTCAACTTGATGCATCTGAAAGAAAATCAATAGTTTTCCAAAGGCCATAATAGCACAGAAATAGTGCTGGCAGTTCTGGATATTTTTCTGTGACTATTTGTACCATTCGTTATATAAGCAACCAAGATGGTTTTTGTTTTTTTTTTTTTTTTTTTTTTTTTTTTTTTTTTTTTTTTCATCAAAGGCTGTAGTGAGCAATTTTAGTTACTCCTTCCTTTAGATCTTAGTCTTGCTGTCTTTATATGGATGATATTAGCATAGCAGCACTCCAAAGTCCTTTTTTTAAAAAGTCACATGGTTTTCCACCCAGTGGATTGCACTATGAATTCCCTGTATTTCAGAATGAAAAACAAAGGACCTCCAGTATTGGAATCGATCATCACATCTATATGGGAAATTAGGAATGATCTGTTTGATGACCAAGCTGCTTTTACCATATCTGACTTCATACACCATTACATATCTTGGTTGAAGAGCTATCTTGGGGAAAGTTCTGCCATATCTGCAGGGTGATGTTCACAGGGGGGTTTTTGAAGCAGGATAACAAGGAAATTCTCCTTCAGGAACCACATCCAGGGTATGTGAACTGGGTACTGTTGGAGCTGGGTTTCAGCAGGACCTGGTAAGCCACAGGGCTGATCCCCTGCTAGGTAGTCGCACATGCCAAGACACCTTAATAAGAGAAGACCCATTGGCCCCATAAACTTGGTTCAGCAAAACTTAGGGCTTTCTTCAGAGACAGCTGTGCTGATTTCATGAGCTTATGAGTGATCCAAGTGGCTACAAAATTGCCTGTGTACCTGCAAGGAAGATGATTCCCTATGCTATGTTATCCCACAAGGGTGGCAGACAGGCAGCAGACCAGCTCTGTAGCAAGTTTGGATGCTGATGCCACATAATGGTAGAATTAAGACAATCAAAACTTCTCCAGAAGAATACTAATTAATGAAAAATAACTATTTACTGAAATTGAAATATTGAAAGGACCCTACTGATGTCCATAAATTTCCATTTTTGAAAATAAAATCAGGCATTCTTCTAAAACATTTTAGTAAAGGCTTTTTGTTTTGAAATCATTTGGTTATCAGTTTTGTAAACTAACTTTCATTTAAAAATGTTGCGTATTTTACATTATTAATAAATCAGTGTGTTTTGATCACTTGTTTTATACTCTCTGCAATGCCAATTGCTAAATCAATTACCAAACCAATTATCTATTACAAATGACCACTTTGCTCTGTTACCAATGAGAAAACCAAATATGAATTACCAAACCAATTAGAATACCAATTAAAAATTTCTATTGTAATTACCAGTCACTAGTAAGAATTACCCCAATGGCCATTTGGAACAGCAATTGCCAATTAAAATACCAATTACCAAAGCAAATACCAGTTACTGTAACACTTAACAATTAGAATACTAATGAATTATTGCATTACCATATCTGATATTGTTTATAATTAAAATAATTATTATGCTCTATTCATATATAAAAATTACGTAATTTTAAAAGCTAGCCTAATCAAAACAGAAGAAAAACCTTTTGGGTGATGGCAATTATATTTCCTCACAGATATATGCAGTATGGGAGGTTTAAACCTGAGGGCCATTTGTGCTAATGATGAATGAAAAAGGTTGGAATTCCCCCCAGACTGGATATATGAGGTTACCATTTGTAGCAGCAAACTCGAGATCCATTGAAAAGCCCACCTGCTCCTAGTGCTAAGGCATCAGACCTTGGCCTTCCTAGTCCTGAATCCCAGGAGCACAGGAGCCAGGGCTGCCTACCACGGGGAGATCCAGGCGGTTGGGTCACAGCTGCCACAGCTGTCACTTTGCCCGTGCATGACACAGAGGTGTGTGTCTTGTCCTCAGCACAAGCAACCCACAGAGAAACACTGCCCCTTCTAGAAAAACAGCTGCTGAAGACACTGCTGTTCACTGCCCCTGCTTCCCTGTGTCAAGGTGGGGCCACAGTCCTGGGGTTAGGCCAGATTTAGCTGTTTAGTGCTGTGTTTGTTTGAGCTCAGAAGTGCCCAGTTACAGGATAATGTTGTGGCTGCTGGGATGTGAGCAAGGTGAGGCAGTGCTGGTGGAGCTGGTGGAGCAGCCTGACGCAGGGCGGTGTAGCTCAGCAGGCAAGCACGGCTAGGGATGGAGCAGCTCCAGGGCTGAGCCGAGCTGATGTGCCCACGCTTTGGTCACAGTGTGTAGCATGCCAGGTGCATAACTCAGAGTAATGAAATTCTTTGCCCTCACAGTGACCAGCCATGAGATTAGTCTGACCTGTGGCAGTCCCTGACCCTGGCCACAGTCTGGAAGAGCACATTCGATCCACATCAAAACCTTTTCAGCCTGCACTAACTGTCTGACAATGCCAAGAAAAGCATGAAACTCCTTGTGCCTGTGTCCTGGGCCTGTTTCACTGGAGGAGATGTAACCTATGCCAGTTTTTTGTTAGCACAAAACATGTGGAACCATGTTTTATCACTGCTGTTTCTAGAATGGGCTCAGGGACTTAATGCACAAACACCTAAAGCTGGTTGTTTATTTCAGTTGTCCATTTCTGACAAGCCTCATGTCCAGCAGTGTCACTGCAGGGCTGCAGCAGCTCCTGTGGTTTTGTGGAGCCATATAAGCTAAGGGATTGCCACATCCCACTATATGAATATATAACCTACTCCCCAAGCTATATGAGATCCCAGCAATAGACAGACTATTGCTCATTACATGGAATCTGCGAGTCCATATGTTCAAATGACGATGTGTGATACATTATTCACCCTTGCAGTTACTTTATAATTACATGGATTTGGCTTGCTGGGACACATAACTGTTCCTAGGTACCAGTCTGTGTTGGAGGCTTCTCTGAGAAATCCAGCTTTATTGGGGTTTTATGTAGCTGAGCTGCTCCATTGGGATATTTGGTACAAAACATAAGCCTTGACAGAAGTCTATTGGTACCCCTGTCTCATGGGGCTTCTTGGCAGCTGCCAATTACTGACAACTATAACCAACCATGGTAGAGATTAGGAAATGTCTCAGACAAGTCTGTGTGTTGGACTCAGGGATTCAGGTATTAAAAAAGTGTCTGAGCCTAATGTCACTTTGCATGAACGCAAACCACAGCACATTGTGTGTAGGAGTCAAGGAGTGGTGTGGGAGGGAAGGGACCAATATGGTTATAGATTACACTTGTGCCCTCTGGGTCCTTGGTCCTGGAGAGTGTTAAGGTCCTTAGCAGTATTTTAGCACACCTCGGGGGCAATGTGGCATCTCCTCCAGGCTCTGCTGTGGCTTCAGCCCTGCTTTTAATGTCCACAGCATCTCAGGAGAGGCCTTTAGTACTTGGTACAGGCACCTTCTGGTGGTCTCTGAAGTGCTTGTACTGGGGGAGTGCTCCAAGAGGAGGCTAAGGGACTTCCAAAGCCCTTTAGGCTAAGGGACTTCTAAAGCCCTTTAGCACCTCTTTAAAAAATAGTAGGAAAGGGCAGGGACAGAGCAGTCAGCTTCTCTCCTAGTCTCACAATGTTTTGTAACTCGTGAGAGAAAAGTATCCAAGAAGAGAAAGATTTATTTGGATTGGAAGTGAATGTGTGCCAAAAAAAAACAACAAAAAGAGAGAAAATTATCAATGTTCTACTGCCGTCTGGCTTCACAACAAGTACTTAATCTCTTTCCCAGAGTTTAATGAACCTTTGTCTCTTTCCAAAAAAGAAGGTGTTATTCTCTGTTCTTTTCTCATTTCCTCTTTCAAAATCTGAACCTTAATAGTAAATGCTGGGACTCATGAAGTTCAGCAGAACTTTGCTTTTTCCTGTGCAAGTTCTATTTGTGACCAGCAAGTCAGCAAAGCATTTTCTTGCAAGCATTCGCCAGGAAGAAATACATCATTACCTTTTGCTGTCATAGTAACTTTCATCCAACATCAATGATGTACAGTAGTAAGCTGCTTCGTCATTAAAGACAGAGATTAATTGTCTGGTCCAATCTCTCATTAAACATTAAAATGTATCCTTATGCAGTATCTCTTCAGCAGAGCTAAACCAGAACAGACTTCCCCTGGACTCCTTAAACTGAGGGTTGAATGATTACATTTTATCTCTGCAACATCAGAGCACGGTGACTAAAAAGAAGCGTTTGCAGTGCTCTGTTATTTCCTCTGCAGTTTATGAAAAGGTGGATTTGGGAACTACAGAGCAGCTGGCCAGGTCAACTAAGTGATTCTGCAGGATTTTTGGTGTCTAATGGTCTGCTTTCTCTCTGCTTTTAAATATTTCTTTTAGAAATACTTAAGGAAGTGTAATGGATTCATGCTGCTAATGGATCCATTCTGGTCTGCTCGTTATTGCATCTCTGAAAAATTGGCCTTCTTTGTCATATTTGCAACTGCAGTGCTGCCTGAGGTCTTTCTGAGGTCTGTATTTGAGCATCTTTTTTCGCTGGAGAACCAAAAAAATACCTGTTGCCCATTTCTTGTTTGGCAAAATATGGGATTGCCCTCTAGGTTTATATACTTTCAGGTGAGTTGTCAGACTGAAAAGAAAATATTTTGCCCTTGGAAGGACCATACACTCTGGGCTTACCAGTTTACAACATAAGCATTCATTATACCATCATGGCTTTGAGGGCAAAATTTAATTCAACAATTTCATGAGACGTAATAGAACTGGTGGTGGAATCCTATTACTGTGCTATGAATAGGGCAATGCAAGGCTCCATTCTGGAGAAGGATTCAGGCAAATTTGGGGAACCCAGTACAGGAATGAGAGCCTGTAAAAGCCTCAATCTTTAGCTACATTTCTTACAGCTATGTTCTCTGAAATCTTTAAGTACCTGAGTACCTTACCACAGCTTAGCAACTCAGCCCTTACACATGCTTAAGCCCAGTGGCATTCACAAAGTATGTATTTTCCAGGTGGTCCAGAATAGAAAATGGGTTCTTAGCACAAAGTTGGGATAAAAATAGGAGAGTCGTACTGTTTCCCTCCTAGCCATGTGGTGAAGGCACTTACTCTAGCTGTGGCAAATACAGGTTCAGTTTCCTCTCCTGCCTGCAGAAGTTCAAACCCACATTTCCCCACATTCCTAAGGATTACACTGCTCTTGAATCTTGTCTACAAAATGAGCCTCTTGAAGCAAGGACTCACACCCACATGTCTCCAAGTTAGGAGAAAGTAAAATTCAATAAATTTCATATCTAGTTTTGAAGAGTGACCAGTTTTAAGAGGAAGGAGGGACAATTCAGAGAAAAGGGATTTTTGCTTGGGATCTTCACCATCCCAGGTGCTTTTCATGAGGATACTGTGCAAGAGGGGAGAAGGTAGGAGGAAGGGAAGACCCCAAATGGATTTTATTCGGAGGTGCAGGGAACTCAGCACCTCGTCTCTGGCTCTGAACACCACCCCAAGAGCCAAGCACCTGAAAATCCAGCATCAGGATTCATTAATCATCACCAACCCTAAGCCTTCACCTATCTTTAGCAGAGCACACAGCCTTTAGATCAGTGCCCAGGTTCATGCCTCTGAGGGACTCTGGCTTGCAAGAGTCATAGCAGAAGATAAACCATTCATGGGGTTCAGGCCCGGCACCACCAGGAAGGGGGCTGTCCCTTACATTCACCTTCCCTGCTCCTCATGGCTGGTTCTCCTCCTGAGTAACTAATTCTGCTTCCCCAGCTACCCAGGGAGGATTTAATAAGCTGAACCTGGAGCAGCTGCCAACAGGGCTTGAACCTGTGCTAAGAATATGGGTCAGCAGACAAGCATGATTACACAAATGCTATTTAAGGCTTTTCACCAAAATACAAAGGCCATGGAAGAAAGAAAATGAGTCTGCTGGGCCAAGTCTAGAGCTGTCTGTCCATCCACAAAATAAAAAAAAAAATCTGTTAGTTAGAAGCTGGTATCAGTAGCTGACAGGGGAAATGCCGTGTGTGAGTGGTGTGTGTGGCTGGTCCTGTGTGGGTCTGAGCACTTCCCAGGAGGTGACAAGAGCTGTCAGCACCTGTGAGCTCCTGCAGTGCTTTGCAGGTTTGGGTGTGGGGTGCCTGGTGCTATAAACACCCCCTGATGGCAGCTGCAATTGAGGAACTGTGAAGCATAGGACTGACTGTGCCACACATCCACCCCCTCATTTCACCACTACCCACCAAACACCCTGCAGCCAAACCTGCAGAGAGCAGTGAGATCACAGGCAGGATCTCCAGGATCAGGCCCTGCATCAGCAGGCTGCTTCTCCCTCTGCCTGCCTTTGCCTTTGTGGCTGATGGCCTTTCAGAACAAGAAATGGCACTAATTTTGTACTAATTTCTTACAGGGACGCTGCCAAGGTCAACAGGGCTAAAATTTCATACACATGTGCTACCCTAAAAACAATTAATTTGGCATTTGTTCCTTTTTTCACTTCTCTATTATCAAGGGGGAAAAAATACCACTTTCCAAAAGGAGGGATGCAGCCGTATTAAAATCCCAGCTGGGTGAACTGCTCACAACAGATTCAGCAGATGCGGGCGTGCTGATGGCAGGGTTTTGCATGCCAGCTGTGCCCTCTCTTGCCTCTCCATGTCAGCTCTGTCAGTGATAGCTGGCAAAGGATGCAGGCCGTCAGGATGCTGTGTGCAGAGTTCGAGAGACTCATCTCCAGGCAAGTTTCTGCTGGCTCACATTTGGTACCAGGGAGGAGAGAACGACCATATCATTGAGGCTTGTCAGCAGCATAACTGTGCTAACAGAAAACCCAGCCTGCTCAGTTAACTCTTCAGCAGCAAGCTGATGAGCTGGAGTTTTTTATCCTCCTGCAGCCTCAATCTCACTACATCCTTCAGCTCAAAAGGGGATTCTTTCTCCTGCTGCCTCAGCACACACTTAGAAAAACCCAGCAGGTTGAAGGAGGATCAAATTTTGCTCTTGTCAACCTTGAAAATGTTCCTTTAGCTTCTCACCACCCACATGTACTGCATGCATTCATACACATATGCAAATAAGCAAATGTGGCCATATGCAAGTGCATAAACGCAGAAGGACATATACTTGCACCTACATGGGTTTTGTATAGTAAGCATAACATTAAAGTACAAAGGACTTGAATAAAACAAGAAAGACTTTCAGATCACTGCAGGAAATTTAAGCCCACCAGCCTGCTTTTTGTCTTCTTAATTCTCCAGATGTTCTCAGAAACTGTGCTGCCATCTTCATTCTTTTCCCCCTCCTCGTTCCCCCCGCCAGAAGTCCTGCAGTTACCTGTGGGGTGGGTAGATAATTACAATTATTGACTGACTTTAAGGTAGAGAGCAATAAAACATTGCCTAGGGGATAAAGCCCCCTGCTCCTCACATTGTCATATGTTGCCTGAAGGCAAAGAGCCAGCAGAAAATACACAATCAAAAGGAACTATTTTTATCCAAAGACAATTTAATTTCCCGCTCTTATCCTCAGAGACAGTCACTATTTGTAGTTATTACCTGTAGGTCTGATGTGCCCAAAAGCCCAGTCACATCAGGGATACACTGTGCAAGGGACTGTACAAAATATAGTAATGCTGTTGATTTTCTTTTCTCTGAAGATTACCTCCTAAAGCAGACTCCACGGATGAGGGCAAGCCAAGCCACAAGGTCTTATCCACTGCCAGGAACATCCTGTGAGGAGAAGAGGCTGCATTTATCTAATACTGCCCTCTCACTCCTCTCCCACGTGGATGAAGAGTCTCTGTAGCTGCAAGAGGGGAGAAAGAGAGGATCAGGGTATTTGGATCCGTCTCAGAAAGGGCAACCCCATCACTCCTACTGCCGTGGTCCTGTGCTCCAACTGCAGGTTGAAGAGTGAAAAGGTACCTGCAGAGATGGCAAAGAAATTGTGTTTTCAATCACCAGTGGCTCTTTCTGTTTCCAGTTCTAGTCTCCCCAGACAGCTGATACTTTGCAGTTCCACAGAGCTGCTATTTCTTAGCAGCATCTTCTTGTTGCTGGCACCTGCACTTTATGTTCTGAGTCAGACATCCATGCTATATTGGCACACACACTACCATTCTCTATGGCCAATAAAAATGTGTTTGTGCCTGTGTTCTTGGAAATGAGTCCCCATGTCGCCTCGACAGCATTTAGCTTCTGAGTTAGTGTTCAGATGGGAGGTAATTAGGTCCTACGGGGGGTCTGCATTTACCGCTAGCTCTGAAACCAAACAAATGCGTGACACATAACTCATGTTCTCCATTCCTGAAAGCTGTCTCCAGCATTTACCTCTTCTCCCTGCGGAGCAGGTACCACCAGCCTCTGTGTCTCAGCTGCACTTAAGGCACCTGGGAGAGAGAGTGAGGAGGATGTTGGCATAGATCTAACATATGTTGTTAGCACAACACACAAGCATATCCCTCAGGCTACTTCACTGCCATCTCTAATGCAAGCAGTGAAGTCTCTTATAACAGAAACATCGTGCTTGTGCCCTTAGCCAGGCAGAGGGAGTGCGAGTGCATTAGCAAGATTTTCTCTTTCATCTTCCTGTACAGGTTAAACAGAGACCCCACAATATGCTTGTGATCCCACAGCATAGTCTTTAGGATCAGAGAAGTAAGGCAAACATTCACAGACTGTAAACCATACTCCTGAGATATCATTGGCAGCCCACTGGGAGTTCCCAGAGACCTCAGTGGTGAGTTTAAGTAGTCTAAGTGCTTGATAGAGATCACGGTCAAAGCAGCTAAACAATTAAAAGCAAATGCAGAGTTATTACTGTGTGCGTGTGAGAACACTGTCAGGAGTACTGGATACAAAAGATCACTCTCATGTACTTTAATTCCTCTTACACTCATGGTATAAGCCTATCTGAACTCCCACAATAAATTCTCATCAGCTGATGCTCAATAGGTCGTGCTGCCCTAATGATACACATTAACATTTTTTAACCTTTCTGATTCTGCTTTTGTAATCAACGCAAGATTTTGAAGCCTCACTTGCCAATTCTGTCTGATATATTGATGAATTAAGGCTAAAGGCTTCCAATATGAATCCATAGAATGTGGCAGCCAGAACAAAACATTATTGCAGCTCCATATACAATTATTCTCTTTGATTATCATATTTATAACTGAATATCCACATGTATATTTGTGCACATTTGTGCACACACAGACATTTACACATGCAAGTGTACATTTCTTAGAGGGGATGCTGAGGGATAGAGAGACCGATACTTGGCATATACAGCACCTAATACCCAAGAAACTCAACAGGAATGTTAAATTCCTTGCTGGGGGAGACAGCTTAATCAAGACCTACATTTTTTGAAGTAAGAAACTACTGGCCAGCTAACATGCCCATAATCTCCCTCTTTCTGCACCAAAGGAGAAATGCTGAAGCTCTGACATAAATACACAAAACCAGAAATATTTGAAGTGAAAGCTTCCATTCTCTGAATGTGTACGATATATCACACTTTAAGCTAAAGATTGCTGTGGTATCTAGACATGACTAACAGAATTAAGGTCACAACAGACAATGAATCTCAGAGGATTTTTGTACCGGGCTTAAGACAAAGAATATTACTGACTTTCCAAAAGCAGAACTAGTGGGGACAGATATTTCTATGTAGATATCAAAGAAAAAGAGATACCCTTGCTTCTTGTTTCCATGCATCTGTGTAGAGACATGCACTCACACACACACAGGCACAGTGACAAACGTGTGTGTTTACACACTGATAACAAAGACCGTGTATCTGTATTTTTAGTCCACTGTGTTTACATCTGTTTTTTAGTACTACTGTGCATGAGTTGAGAATTTGTTAGCTTATTTTTTTGCCTGTTTTATTTGTAACTGCAGATTTTAGTGCTATTGTGCATGCATTGAAAATGTCTTCTTAAGGGCCATTCATAGACTTTTTTCCCCCAATCCTACCATTCACCTACTTCTGATATTTTTCCTATGAGAATACAAGCTTCTGCCACTAAATTATTCCTTGCATGGTATATTCCAGCATTCCACTTTAGTGTCCAGTTTGATGTCAGAATATTTAAGAAGGAGGCAGGCGTGATGATAAAGGATTGACTCTCATACCCTAAATCTATCAGGGAGTTCTCATGGGAGCAATACAGCCCCATACATTTTGAAATGTAGCATTTCTTATTCATTTCAATCATTTCACCTTTCACCAGTTGCTAATGATGCTTAACTTCACATTCAAACCATCTACCAGCTAACCAAGAATGAAAATGAACATCTTGGGCGCTTTGTTTGAATTTGGGACACTGGCCACATTTCAAGAATTAAGAGAATTTGACTGACTGTTCAGCTAGTACAGTGTTGACAAATTGCATGACTAGTGCTGAAAAAAACAATCCTCTAGAATCTCCATCTTGCTGAAAATGCAAATATCTTGATGCTTTTTTAATGCTGCAATGAAGCAGAAAGTTTCCCCTGGAAAGTGTTGATTGAGAAATATTAAAGGTTAACTTTCCCCATGCTGCAGAAGGTCAAATGTACCCCCTTCCTGGGGATTAGCTCTCTGGTAATTCAAGCTACAACAAAACATATGCCTTTGCCTTGCTTCTCCCCCAACCCTGGCTCTTCTTAGGGTTTCCTGCAGGACTCCCATCTGTTAGACCAGTCATTTTCCTGGTGTGTATACTGCAAGATCTATAATTATCTATAGATATGTAAAAGATAGATGATACATATAAATGATACAGATACGTATATTCATACTCTCCACATTCGTAATTCTGACTGTTTGAAGCCTCTGACAGAATCATCACTGATTTCAACAGAGCCCAGATGTATGACTTTATTTGCAGGTGCAACTGAGCAGTGTGTTAACTGTAGCATCAATCTGAAATTTTCTAACAGAGTATTTTCCTGTTAGAAAATGCCAGTTTGTCCGAAGGGAAATATTGCATGAAAATGTACTAATTACAATGACATTTCTCTTGCAGACAGAAATTTAAAAAAGCATACTGATTGTGTCAAATGTCACCCATTTTGGAAATACTTGGAATGGAACATACCGATTCTTCCTCCAAACTATTTTGCATTTAGAAAAGTTAGTGTAGCTTTTGATACAATTTTTATTAATAGAAGGGAATATTGTCAGTTTATAAAAATAAAACTCCTTAGTAATTTTTTTTCTTGTGGAGAAATTTGGGAGAGTTTGTTTTTTTTTTTTAGATTTTACTGCAGCTTAAGAGATATTTCTCTTTTTTAAATGGTGCAGTTCCGAGTGAAACTCAGTTCCAAAGAAGCTAGTTCAATCACAACCTCATCTTTTATGGATTTTCCATGAGATCAGGCTTGAAACGTCTGATATAAAATTGAAAGATGAAGAGAAAACCATGATTGTGTAATCATTAGTCCCACCCAAGGCACTGTAGAGATGTCCTGCCTTTAGGCTCTATGCAGCCTTTGGATGCTCTGGGAGCAATCTCCAGAGGAGCCCTGACACCAAAGGGAGCTGCCTTAGGCTTTCTGCCTTGGCTCAGGGTTCCTCTCTACCTGCATCATATAAAACCTTCAGTGTATTTTCAGTGCTTAGCCAACATCAGTATCATATGAACAAGAGAGAAAAAAGCTGCTTGCAGTGCTTTTTTAAAAATGGTGTAATAAAGCAATGGTCATCTTTTCTGAGACAACTGCCAATAAAAGGCTATTATTTTTTTCCCTCTATCCTTTAGAAACCATGTGAATAGGTTGCTTAAATCTCATTTGCTGTGAAATGTACTCCATGGCCCTTTCGAAGTGGGTTGCGTTCGGTGCTGAATAAAAGAACAAGATGTCATGAACCTCCATTATTTTAATTTTGAAACCTATAGTTGGTATTTCAAGTTGATGAAAGACATGAACTATTCAAAACAAGATGGTATTGTTTTGCTTCATTTTGAAACATTTTTGCAGTGAAAAACATGACCATATTGGAGTCCTCAATTTTCCATTACAGATAGACAACTTTATTGTCAGGCTGATAGTTATGGGATTATGTCTTTCCTGGAAATGTTGAAAAACCTGCCACATTGTAGACAAGTTTCAATCTTGCTGGCAGCAGAAATTCCAAAATAAACTTCAGGTGATGCTGTTACGAATAGCAGAATCAATCCAGTAGTTCAGAAGGAGGCAAGATTAGGAAAAAAAGTTCAAAAATAAAAGAGCACTGCTCACATATGGAAATTAAAACAGTCACTGATGACTCCACAAAGAGACAGCTCAAATTATCCTCACAATTATCAGGTAGAAGTCTGCAAATTATACTCCCAGTTCACAAAGAAAAAGCAATCTAGAGGAGAAGTGCTGATTTACATAATCAATATCATCCAAATTCAGGGAGGCCGCCTTTCAGCACACACAAAAAAAGAAAGCAGAATAGGAGACAGGATTTGCACTAGGCAGATAATGGAAGAAGAACCCTGCTGAGAGAAAACTGAGATAAAAGAAAAAGGACTTTAGAGAGAGGAGGCAGGACAGCACCACCTTGCCTGTGTGCCAGTCCAAGTGCCAGCTCTAAGAATGCGGAAGTGAGAAGGATGATTTAAGACACCTTTTAAGTTTCTTAATGTTATCTGAAACAGAGAGTAAGCCCTTAGGCTGGCTTCTTCCAGTCTAAAATGTGACTCCAATGCTGGAAGCCACAAGCATCTGAAGGTTTCCAGGAGTTATAAGCAGATCCTGAACACAGCTTTTAATTGCCATATTGAAATTCTAAATTATATGTTCAGTTGGAAATATAATGTTCAATTACAATATTCCAAAAGCCTTTGAACTGTGATGATACAATGAATCAAACCTCTTTGTTTCCCACCCACCTGTTTTTATGGTGTCATGGCTCCAGGAGATGGGTTAACAGCTCAAAAAATTGAGAAGCGTGCCGTGAACTCGGTCACACTGAGAGTCCTTCCCCCGAGCATCAGAGCATCCCCTGAGCAAACACCTCACAGTTATTCTCATATGGATATTTCAACCTGCAACCTCTTGCTGCTGGGGGGAAGCTGAGTGTTCCCAGGCATCACTGCAGCCAACACCCCTTTTGCAGATGTGACCTAAAAGTTGATGAAAGCATTCATTTGGGCTTGTACTGTAACTGCCAGACCTGTAAATGGAACAAACTCAATTATATGGGTCCTGATTACCCTTGGCTTGATCCAAAGGCTTAAGGTGATTACCATGGGATTGTGAGCATTGATTAGCAGGGAGCTGGTCCGGCAAGATAGACTTTGGACTCTGTCCACTTTCTAAAGAGGGCTTGGACACATTTGTACCTTTAAACGCATTTCCATGGCTTGGTGGAGTCACTGGGTCCTGGTGAGCTCAAAGTCGGGACCAAACCAGAGGAACTTCGATAAAGTAGTAGTGATGGGAAAAGGTGCATCAGAGCAGAGTACCAGCACCAGGGCTCATCGCTTTACTGTTGTGTGTGGCTGCACAGACTGCAGCCTTTGCAGGGTCCTCCCACGGAAAATGTCACAGAACACAAGCTGCAGCAAATGCAAGTGTGTGTGTGTGTGTGCAAATGGATTGCTGCAGTCACAGCGGAAAGCGCCCATGGCTGAGTGTGGGTCATCTGCTCCTGCGCAGCCACAAAGACATCATTCTCGACAAGCTTCTTCCTTCGCTCAAAAGCAGCTGAAATGGAGTGCTGGAGTCAATAGATCAGGCTGTGAAAACATATTGCAGTGCAGAAACTCCCCCCTGTTTCCATTGGCCAAAGTTCCTCAGGGGGGTCCCAGCCCAGGTGTGCCACACTGCATCCTCTGGATTGCTGAAGCAGAACGGAGGCAGGCTGCCAGCCGCCAGAAAGCTGACCACAGCTCTCTGCTGCTCCAGGTCACGGTGAATAATGCAATATCCACAGCCCGGGAAGAAAACTAAAAATAAGTTTACAGGGAAATAATACATTCTTTCTAATCTGAGTCAAACCTAAAAATTAAACAGCTATAATTATCAAACCTAATTTAATTAAAACTAGCTACTCACCATCTGGTGTTATTTGTATAAATTTGGAAATCTACTATTTCATATTAAATTCCTTCATTTAACAAATTATGTTAGAGCATATATCTCTCCACTGTAATAATTACGTAATTGATCATTCTGCAAATTATATTTCCTTCCACTTGATAGAAATATATTTGATATAATAACAGGGCAGAAGATCAGCTACGTTTTTATCAAAACTGAATTGAAAATTAAGACTTGCAATATCAATAAAAAGTAATTCACTGAAATAGAAAGATGTAGGATGAGGAAAGATTTTTTTTATTTCTCAGTTTGGTCATTGAGAGTATAAATGAGAACTTCATGGGACTTTTTCTGCAGATGCAAGTGCATATGAAGACATATAATACTGTATGTCTATTATGTGTATGCATACATTCTGTAATGGCTAGTGAAGAACAACTTTGATTTGAAGAGCACTGTGTACTTTCCTCAGTTATTGTGGAAATGTACAGTTGTAGACATTTAAAAACATATTGTCAAACCTATATTTATCTTTCTTTCCAAAGACATGTAATGATCCTTTATACAGTGATAGGTATATTGCTCTAGAGACTGATGCTAAAATAATGATGAGAACACCATGAGAAGAGCACAAATTGATTAGCAACTAAACACAAATGTTCGGCACAGCAAGCATGGGAGTCATGGGTTTCTCCAAAACTTCTTAAAAAATTCCCATAATTTTTGGCATGTAGGTATTTCTGTGACAAAACAGAGCAACGTATCATTAAAAATAATCAATTGAAATGGGCTCAGCTGGATGCATTCACAGAGTGATACACACAGTGAGCATCCACAGGAGGCCGCAGGATGGAGAGGAATCAAAGCAAAGTGTTGAGACAGCAGAATGGAGACATGGAGTTTATTCCAGTTTGCCTGCTGATCTGCTGTATGAATTAGCTGTGTGAGATAGTCCAGTCACACTGCTGCAGACTGTAAGCAGGTCTGGGCAGTGGGTGGTTCTTCAGCTCACTTGGGTCAAGAGCCAGAAGCTCTTTGTGGTGGCCTCAAGACAGCACTGTAAAAATAAGTAACAGCAAAACACAAAAGACCAAATGGATTGTTCATACTGGATGGTGACAGAAAGGAAGGAAGCAATGGAGAAAAAGTGAGGGGGAAAAATCCTCGCTAAATCTTAAAAAGGCACATTTTTCAAAAATATGTTTCCACCCACAGTTTTGGCATAATATCACCTGTGACTGCAAAAACCTGAGTTAGTCTGTAAATCACCTATTTGCAATTCCCTAAAAATAAATGCAGGGAAATCCCTAAAAGTAAATGCAGGGACACTCCTAAGCCATCCAGAGTGACCAGAGACCTTTTTCAGAGTGAAGCATTTGTTAGTTGCACCAGCATTTAAAAACCATTAAGGGAAATAGTCCTCATATTTACCTTGTTTGATATGCAGTTATCTTCCAGATAAAATTCTTGGCTGGTGTTAAGTTTCCTGGGTCTTACCAGCAAGCTTTCACCCAGATGCTTTCACCCATCTTTCCCTTAAGCAGCTCCCAGGCTTTTCCCTTGCCCAGCTTCACCTGGGCTCTGCCCTGGAGCTCCCTCATTGCAGTGGGCCACTCCATTGTACAATAACTCTTTTTCACTGAGAAACCACTTGCAAAGCTTCACCCCCTCTTGACTCATCACTATTTATAGATTAGCACGCAGTAGCATCAATTCCATCACATTTGGTACTTTGCTTTTAACAAGCAAATGAATTCAGGGTGGCTGAATTTTGTAGTTCAGCTGCTGTTGCACTCTACTCTGAGGGGACCCTAAACCCACTGATGCTCTTTGGGCAATGAGCTGCTTGGCAGCAGAAGGGGATGAGCAGAGGAGCACGAAGTAGCCCAAATGCAAGATGCTCAGATGTATGCAGAGGATGCAACATGACAACTGCTAGGTTTGGTTAAATCAGGACTGTTAATTATAGCAGTTTAAATTGGGTTCTGACTCAGATTTTGAATTTGTAGTGGCAAGATGACAGCCTGGAGAAGGTGTTTGCAAATGGCTGACTCAGAGGATGATGATCAGCACGACGGTGCCTTCTGCCTGTGCTAGTACTATGTGTTTATGGGAGCGATGTTATAAGGTGACAGTTGCCAGTTCAGCTCCACCCCTTGATCTGTTCACTAGAGATTATGGAGACTGTAAAGAGAAAATGAGCAAATGGAGGAAGGAGCATATTAATTGGGTGAGTACAAAATGGCAATCCGCCATCTCTTTTTGTGCTCTCTCCTCTTCTTTCCACATGTAATACTGGTTTTCCAGATTTTTCTGTAGGCATCCAGTTGCTTCTGACTTGAGTTGGTGAAATAGTTTCTAAGGGAAGAATGACTGGGAGCCTGGTGTCTCCTTGCAGGGACTGCCAAGAGGATGGACACTTGGGAGAAAAGCTCTCTGATAGGAGGGTTAGAAAACCTGTATTAATTTCTGACTGAATGATGCAAAAATTGAACACTTGTCCTGTAAATACCAGGTGCTGGCAGATCTCCAGTGTTGTATCTCCTCTCCTCTCCCAAAAATGCTTTTGCTTTTTTCCTACCATTTGTTCTTGAAGTCCTTTCATTCGTGCTTTTATGCAAAATAAAAATGTCCAAGATTCCTCCTTTCCCTGTATGCTTATGGTACGGATTATCTTAACTGTTCTATTGGTTGTTGAAATTCATTTGCAAGTGTTGTAGGTGACTAAGGTTTTGTAACTGTAATTTGTGAGTTACAAATAGGGGTCAAAAATTTAATACCACATGAATAATGTAGCTAACCCATGCTTCGATCTTAGAAATCCTTATACCTGTGCTTGGCTGAGTGCACTGTCAGCCAGCCTTCAAACAGCGAGTGGGGAGGATTTGTTGCGAACCACTTGTGAGCGAGCCAGAAGCCAAGAAGTACATACACTAACATCACTTATCAGTTGCTTGTAGAAATTATATACAGCTCCTGAAATTATTGTCTTCAGATCTCTAATTCTGCTCCAATAATTGCTAGAACTGAGAGACTGATATATTCAATGAATTTTTTTTTTTTTCACCCATTGAATAGCTGAGAACAGATTGTGATTCCCCAGTCTATTTGTTATTCAAATGAATTCAACAGATACCTTTTCTAATCTTTAACTCGGTGGACTGAGAGCAAATATCCACGGAATGTAGTTGCTGGTGCCCTGATAAATTATATGCATTGTTACTGTTTCCTGACAGGAACACTGTGCAGATACCTAGGCTGACTCCTTGTTTATGCAAATGTACAACTGGGTTTTGAGAAGGACTTCCTTATGTGGCCTTAAAAGCTGTTTCCTTGTGCCTTTTTTGTTGTCGTTGTTGTTCTGTTGCCAAAGGTCTATTTCCCAAACTGTCACTGAACACAAAAGGAATTTAAATGGGGCCAAAACAAACTTATTTACTCTCTTTTTTTTTTTTTCCTATCAAATATCTATTAACAGACTGTGATTGAGGCCCTGATGCAGAAAGGTGATTTATGATAGACATAAATGCTGCTGCCATTAAATTCAATGTGACTGTATAAGCAAAAAATGAAGTATGAGCATTGGAAAGATCAGGACCTAAGCAAAGATTATCTGAGAACTTTCTGAATTATTTAGCTCCAATAATCACTCTTTGAATACTATTCCTGAAAGAACTAAATCTTCCATCACAGTTTTACTGTCCTCTAGACAACCTGAACATGGGAATATTGACACTGATTCCCTGTGCAAATAAAACAACAAAGATAACAGTGAGCATCCACAAATACACGCACTCTGTAAGGGAAAATGCCTGAGAAACACAAGTCCTGGACAAAAGAACAGTCATTGTGGCCAATGATATTTTTTACAATGTAACTTAGTTCACCAACGAATTCTTCTTTTTGTTTGTTTCAGAATAGAGTTTATATTTTTTGGAAATAAGCAAGAACATTTGTCAGGGGCTTCCAGAAGGATTTCAGAGAGTTTAAACTGCAGGTAGCTGAGAGGAAGAGGATGGACAGAGACCTGTCTGTCTGAGATCATGTCATCCTATTTATTAATCCACTGCAGAATTGCTGCTGGCATCATCAGGAAGCCTGACTGCTGGCAAAGAGGAGACACTGATCTTCACATGTTAACTGAACTGTAATTATAATTTCCACAGCCATAACACACAACTTCCTAGAAACTTTTCTTGTGTTGGATGAACTCTTCCTGGTGGTTGTCGTGCCACTGCTTTCCGGTCTGGGAGCCCACCCCTACAACCACGCAATGATGCACTGCTTTCAGGTTTATGCTCTGTAGACCCTGCTCTGTAGAGAAGCCATACAGATCCATCACGCAAACTCGAACTAATTCTCAGTCCCTTCTGTGAAATAGATGTTCTGAAGATGGGGACACACCCTCTAGTAAAGGCAGAAAATCAGAGTGGAGTGTCTTTCCACAGACTCAAACTTATGTTTAGCCACATGAAAAATGTTCTAACTTACATTTGTTCCTGAAACAACTTAGTTAGAGGAAGGAACAAGGCAAAGTTGCAGAAATTTACACTTTTTGATGTCCTCCAGTGTAGGGATGTAGTGATAGGTTTACCAGTTGGAGAGAAGGCTGGGAGAGACAGAAAGACAAGGCAGGGTGTTAACATCTTCAGCTTGCAGTCTGGGTGAGCAGCTCTGTTACTGTCTATGGACATCTGGTGGTTGGGCTTTTTTGCTTTTGTTTGTTTGTTTGTTTTTCTCCTGCACATAGTATCCATCCAGTTATGGTATATCCCATTGATGTATCGTGGTATACCACCTTTGCCTTTCTCCCCACTCCTCTGAGGACTTTTGTGTCTATTTTTGCACCACAGAAGACACTCATAGGATATTTAAACCAGGGACAGCCAAGGCCTCCTCTGGAAAGCTACAATCAGCATTGCCAAACTCCAAACTGAAATGCTTCTACCATAGTCCGTAATTTGAAGCACTCTGGGAATAGTTCCCTATGCCTGCCACAGGCAGGGTTACTCCTGCCCAAATCCTTGCTGTGGCAGAAAGGATTCATGTGGTGGGAGGCCCTGAGAGAAATCAGTTTCTGATTACTCACTGTGGTGAAGCAGTGCAGTGGATGGACGAGGCTGGGTGGCTCCAGAAACGGAATGCTTCCATGGAGAATATGAAAAGGCAGGTAGACAGGGGGTAAATTAAAAAAAAAAAAAAAAACACCAAAAAATAAAAAGGCAAGTGGGTAAAAGGCAAATGGGGAAAGCTGCAAGAAGGGCTGGCAGGTGCTGGGGATGGTGTGAGGATGCTGGAGGGCACACTCTCAGTTCTTTGTGTTTGCTACACCTTCTCAGGGCTGATATCCTGCAGCAAAGCAGCTGTAAAAGTGGGCATTGTTTCAAAGCACTTACCCAGTCATGCTTAAAGGGTTTGTACATGTTTGTTAGAGGTTGGAAGAAAAAAATTTAACTAAAAAACAGAAGGCAAGCCCTCAGGGTAGATATACGCTGTGAGACAGTGTAATCTTGTACTGCCACTTACCAGCTTTGCACCTGATTTACTCTTGGTCAGAATGAAACCATATCGTCAGGAGTTATTATTCGTGACCCCAGACAAGAACATAACCTTTCTATCTTTAGACTCCGTTGAAATGGCAATAGCCTGATTATGGCATATTTCTCAGCTGATTAGGAATGCAGGCTCTACAGGTCACTGGGAGTTCATACTATTCCCTTGGCATAAGCAGATGTCTTCTAGATAAACTTGTACTAAACACATCAACAGCTCAGCACTATCTAGTGTGCACTGGAAAAAAAAATGGAGAAGAGAGACAGCACCTTTCCAAAGACTAAAGAGCCAGATGACTCCAGGAGCTGGATATTCATATATAAATATCAAGCAAATAATTACCTTTCAGGTAGTGGCTCCTGAACTCTCCAGCACATGGTTAACCATATGTAAGCAGGACTTATTGGGGAGGTGCAAATCTGAGGCCAGGAAGATATGCTGCACAGCCTGTAAATCCTGCAGGGCCATACTGGATTCATGCAGGGCCAACGTGGGCATCTGTAATCATGCTCCCAGCCTGAAGGAGGTGGGGAGCACAGCACAGAGGCACCTAGGTAACCATCAGCACAAGACCCTCTGCCAACTCGGTGCAGCAACATCCTCATGTCTGTTTCTACCTGCAGTTTTTTGTTTTTCTTTACTTTATTTCCCCTCCCAGACCTGCCACAGGCTTCCTGATTGCCTCTGAGCTGCTAAACAAATTCTCTGTTCCCCTTTATATTTCCTTCATCTTTCCTCGCCTACTTTAAGCAAACCCTCTCACCTTCTCTAAGCATTATTCTTTACTGTTCTGCTCTTTTCCTGATCCATTTTGTCATTTCTCATTCAGAGGTGTACCTTATTCCAGCTGCAGTTTATCCAGAATACTCTTCTACTTGTTGTTCTTGCTGTAATTTTCTCTTACATAGCAAAGGTCTCCCTTAAAATGGCAACCAGTCATGTTTCCTGATGAAGTCACCTCCTTCCACCCTCCCATCAGTCATCTTTGTACGAACTGCTATGATTCAGCTGGCAAGCACCACACACTCCTAGTAGCCCATTCCCCTCCTCAAATACGTGCTCATGGGAGGAGAGTCCTGCTGCCATTGCAGTGCCAGCAGAGAAGCTGAATGACTGGCTCTATTTCTTTGAGCAGCCACTATGGCTGTACCATCCCATGGTACACAGCCACTACACCCCTGCTTTCCCAAACAATCAGCAAGCATTTTATTTTGTTGGCCAAGCAGGAGAGCTAAATCTTTCTCATCCTCATGGCTTATAAATCTTCATGTGACAGGTCACGATGGTGAAGGCATCTGCCATGCTTTGCTCTTTTGGGAAGCAACTGGCTGAGTTTCAACTACTATAGTACAGAATGCTGTTTAACACGAAGATAGCTGATCTCAGAGTTGCTCCTCTTCTGGCCATTTTCTAGAAGGATGATATACTGCCTAACTACATCTAGCCTGCACAATGGACATTGTAAGCATACCCCTTGTATGGTTTTATCCTGCAGGATGCTAAAGCATTTGCAGCTGATAGAGATGCAGGATAGGATCACTATCCTTCAAGCGCTGAGCTGGGATTTTCTCCCCACTGCCAGACAGCCGTTCTCACATGAAAGCAAGTGATAAACAACAGCCCTCTATGTACCTCTGCCTGGAGATTCATGGGTGAATCCTCCCCACACATTTGTGGCATGAGCAAGACTTAGATGCACGTAGACTTAGATGCTACATAAGAAGTCCCTAAAGTGTAAAGAACCTACCCAAACTCAGTGTTAGTTGTGTATAGTGGGCACTGTGCCTGTGAAGTTGGAAAGAAATTGCCACAATGTTGGAATTACCATTCTGTTGAGCCATAAAGAAACCAGGACTGTATGCTTGTGTGCCATAAAAATGCTGATGCTCCTGGTGGGGCCAAGGGAGCTGGCAGCAGAGGGTAGGTTACTGCAGGGAGCCATGCACTGCTGCCAGAGTTGAGCATAAGCAGGTTTGTACAGGCTGGTCACTCAAGGATGGATACATGCACTGCCCTTTCCCATGCAGAAAAACAGGCTCCTCTGTCACCATACCTCTTCCTCAACCCAGCAGATCCATCTGCACAAAGCTGGTGGGGAGGCAGGAGGGACAGCCAGGGATTTGCCATGTTACCTGTATTTTCCTTTTCATTAGCAGAAGCACCATCTCCGATTCCTCCTTTATCGCCTTCATTTCCTTAATACCATTGCTTGTATGAATGACAACATTGTAAAACAAGCAGTATTGAGGCACTGCTGTACATAGGGGTATTTTTAACTCTGAGCCCTTTTTCTGTCTTCACTAGGGCAGTTTATGTATTGTTCAAAACAGGAAAAGAAAAAACAAGGCAGGAAACCAATTTCTCATTGGCACCTGTGATGTCTGTTAAAAATGTGTCTGTTACTGAAGGCGAAACATCTCATCTGCCGTGTAAAAAAAACCCAGAGATATCATCCTCTGAGAAATATGACCCAGGCATTGAGCAGGTCTTATTCTATATTCTCAGGTATTTACATGATACAGTGTAGAGACGGTGCTTTTTCCAGTTGTTGTACCTATACCTGCTGTCTCTTTAAACACACACAAATACCTGTCAACAAAAGATGACTGCCTCTACATCTTCCGTCTTTACAGTTAACAAAGGTCGAGCTATTTTGACAGGTATAGCCATTCAGGTGGGGAGGGACCCCAGAATTCATCATGGTGGCCTCCTCACAGGTGGTAGGTGGCTGTCAGGTGCCCCCAAAGTCACTTCTTCTTCAGGCTGAGATAGTCCAGCTCCCTCAACATGTCCTCATGAGGCAAATGTCCCCAATCATTTTGCTGGCCCCTTGCTGAATTTGTTCCCTTTTACCAGTGCCTTTCCTATGTACCAGGGGGCTCAAAACTGGATGCAGTAACCTATGTGGTCTAATGACTACAGATGGCTAATCCCTTGCCTCCATCATCTACCTCTCCTGCAGCAGGGAGTCACTCACTACTATCACCTGCATCACATGGAAATATATTTCTATGATACATTCAAGCAGTAGGCAGATAGATAATGATGTCTCAGCAATTTGTTTGTTGCCCTCAATGGATTCCCACTCTTAAAGGCCTCTGCATATTTTGGGGGAAAGAATAAACGCTTTTTTCCAGTGTCATATTGGTCTTTCAAAGGCTGCCATCCCCATCTGCTCTTCTCTGTCACAAAGGGAAACTGTGTATAAAATATCCCTCATTTTTTCTTTGGTGTTAATAGCCTTAAATAGCCTTTGGTATCACAGTAATAGAATAGGTTAAAATGTTTAATATCATTTACCTTTCATAGTGGTCCTGTGAGACAAGAAACTAGTTTCATTTTGAATTTATGAATATGTAAATGAGGCATAGAGAAACTAAATAGACTTATCCACAGAAAGGCTGCCACGGAATAGGAGCCTGAACCCATACCTGCTCAGCTACCGTGCTCTGTGTTCTGGCTATTTCTTTCTTCCTTCTCTTTTGGTGTCCTGTTGCCTTTGTGGGTGAGCTGACTTGTATCAACTGCACTCTGTTGGGATGTACTGCAAGATACAATCTGATTCCTCACAACGATGGAAGTGGGAGAGCACTTGGACTAATCTATCAGCTCATCAAAACTGAGAGCCCCAAGGGATGCTGAACTTTGGCATCTCCTTTTTTTCTTACACTGTCTCAAAATAAACTGATTTTTCATGCTATAACGTGACAAAACAAAACATTGCAAAAAGTTAATTCTTCAAGTGCTGTAAACACAATATTCCTTTTATCTATTCTGTTTTTCTCTTTGGTTTTGGCACTGAACCTTCTCCGTCCCTCTTTGCCTTGTTTTAGTGCACAAATCATACATGGATCTCCCCAGCCTCCACTCCCCATTTTATTAAAAAAATGGAATGTGAAAGGTGTGCAGAAGCCCTGGAGGGAAGTGACACAAACCCAGATGTTGTATGATCAATGTCCCAGCTGCAATGAGCCTGCATGTGGCAGCTGCTTTTGCACAGCCATCAACAACAGCAGCTGGAGGGGCTCTGCTGTTAATGGCTCATCCCCCAGGAAGAAACTAGTGTGAGGAAAACCAGCAGGCTTTATGTACAAGATATCATATCACTACACCCTGTGTTTCCTTTTGTTATAAAAAAAGCAAGAATGCAGTGAAAAAGAAAGCAAAATTAGATATGAATGCATATTCTTAGTGGGTTTTTTTCTCATCACCTGAGAAAAAGGCATACATTAGGAGAAATAAAACAAAATAAAGGTTTATATCCTCACTAAAGCAAAAGTGGTTTCTGTGTTCATTGTCACTGTGTTTTGATATATGTTTAGTTGTATTATGTCCTAGGATCATCTAATTTCCATATAAAGTGTAGCTACTTTCAGTTTTACTATCTAGTGTTCAGGGGAGACTTTGATTTGTGTGCCCTAGGGTAGACCTGACAAATGCATTATTTTCTTTAAGTCCCTTCTGTCATGCACCATCAGTAAATTCCTGTACAGATTACAACATGGATGTTTAGTCAGAGGTCTGCACTCCCATGGAGGAGAGTGGGAGGAAATAATAAATGTGTGGACCAAAGTGGAAAAAAAAAAAAAGGGTAAAAGAAAAGAGAGGAAGAGAGAGAGAAATTCCATTAAGAAAGGTTACTGAATCAAGAAGAATTTATCAAAAGTAGACTGGTGAGAGTGGCTCTTGAATTTTTATGAATTTGTGGGGCACACAAGTCAGTCTGCTTTGGACTGTAATTTCAGGTAATAGCAGAACTGGGACCACTGGGGCATACTCTGTCACTGTTTCTAATCTCCACTGCTCTGGAACACCAGTTACGCATCAATTCAATTAATCATTGGTGATAACAAAAGTTGTTTTTTTCCCACTTTAGAAATGTTCCTATTTTTTTTAGTACAGAACTTTATCAGACACAATTTCTTTTTCCCTTGTGAAGAAAAGCTTATGAAGTTCATTTATACAGAGAGCATAAATCCTATCTCCTACTGTTTTTTCCCTGTAACCTAACATGAAATACGGCTTATAGCTTCACTAATTTGAACATTTAGTGCGAACTGATGAAAGCAGTTCATCACTCACAGGGACACACCAGACTTGGAGCAGCACATACAGGCCAGAAGGCATGCACGTGTCAGACCAGGAAAGGTGCATATAGCAGCATCATGGCACGACATGTACAGTCTCATATACACCAAATCAGCCAGGTGTCTGCGTGCTGCTCGTTGGGGATACATAGCATTAAAAACCGAGTGCTTCCCATTTTACAACAACACTTTCTCTCTTTCTTGTCACTCTTCTCCCTCTACAGATCTATCTCCTTCTCTTAATGACTCCCTTTTTTCAATTTGTCTCTCTCTCTGACAGATAATACTTAGTCTCCTTGTTCTCCTGGCTTGGTATGCCTCTTGCCTTGTTTGTCGCTCATTATTTGCACTATTTATTTGCAGGATATAGATACATGAACTTGGCCATAATCAGTTCAATAATTCCACTTCAAATCCAGCCATTCTGCTGCCACATATAATCCTGACAACTCATTATCCACCAGCGCGGGTAGGTCTGGCTCTTGCATATTAGCTGTGCTGCAACCTCCGCCTCTTTCCTTTGCCTTCTACACTTTAATTCTCTATTAAATCCCCCTTGCCAAGTCTTAAGCTCATGTACATCAGTGCAACAGGAAGAAAAGGAGCTCAGCAATGTGGCAGAGATGCCTGGCTCTTCCTGACTCTCTAAATGCCACTTTTCCTGGTGAAGCACATGAAATTGTATTTTCAACTTGTTACACTATTAGAGCTGACATTTGCAACATCTCCCATATGAAGCCTTAAAGATAACATTAGCCAGCCTGCAGGCAGGCAGGTGTGATCATCCCCATGTAATGGAAGGATAAACTGAGGCATGGAGTGAGGACACGAATGTGGCAAAGGAAGTCAGCTCTGCACCTTATATCATTATGAGCAACTCCAGTATCCAGTGGCATTAGTGTGGGATGCACCTCTGTTGGATCACAGCTTCATTCCAACGCTGCAGTACCAGTGCCAGGCAGTGGTCGCAGCAGAGCAGGAAGTGAAGTGTTTTACACTGTCTAGGGGCTGCCCTGGAGGACTGACTAGGAGCAGAGCAGAGTAATGGCCCTGGGGACCCCAGGCATTCCCTGGGACTGGGAAGTTTCCTTGCTGCAGTACACAGGAGGTTCTTATCTTGATAGATGAGACAGAGGATGGTCTCCATGGCAAACAGGAATCTCTTGCTATGTTCTTTAGCAAGACAGAGGAAAGTCAGACATTTAATAAGGCAAGCAAGGACCTAAACAAGTCCTTCACAGGGAGGCAGGAGTATACACATACAGTTACTCTGTCAGTGTGAAAAGATAAGGTTGAAAACAAAGTTTACTAGGCAGCAAATAGGTCTGTTTGGTATCTTCCCTTCTCCTTCAGTCAGGAAAGAACAAGTCTATTTCTAGGCACGGAGACCCTATATATAACTAACCAGAATGTTTCTTCTTGAGCAGTAGAGGACAAGTAAAATTTCACAGCCTGATTGCTCTCAGATGGTTTGTGTACAAGTCAAGCGTGCATTTGAAGCTGAGTGTTCACATATAGCTCAGAAGATGAATCAGGGTTTTGGCTCCAGTTCCTCTGCAGAGACAGCAGTCCTAGTGATGACCAAGGTGATGTCTCTTACATCAGCTCCTCAAAGTGAAAAATGTCTCTGACTCAATGTTTGTGCCAGGCCATAGAGCACCACCTGGCTCAGGCATTCAGGTACTGTCATGAAGTGGAAAGAGGCTCTGATCTTTGGACACTCATTTCAGCTATCACCACCCTGAGATGGCTGGGAAGGTCACAACCAGATGTTGTGCACTCCAGCACCGTGAAACATTCAATACACACAGCAATCTGCTTCCTTTTGTAGCACCAATATATGTCTCGCCTTCAAAACAGCCATTCACTACCCTGCCCTGTATAAGGGACATGCTGCTTCACCAGCTCCGTTCCTCTTTATCCTCAAAAGTGGAGAGGCAGCACTTAGACCATCATTTTCAGTGCATTACTTATATGTGGCCCCTGCAGCAGTGTCCAGGATGACAGGAAACCTCAACACTTCTGACATGTCAGTTCTGTGCAATCCTGGGCAAGGTAAGGCAAGCTCCAGACTTGCTTCAGCCTGTCCTTCAGCACAGAAAGGCTGCAACTTACATCTGGAAAGGTGGGAAACAGCTACTGTGCCAGTGAAACTCTAACCTCTGATGAGGCACAAGTCCCATCATAAACAATACATATATAATGAGCATGATCTTTTCTAAAAGACTCCAAGGCAATCACTACGTCAGCTTTTACCATTCTGCATGTACTTCTTGGTGGTTCCAAGAGCCTTTGTAGCACTGACAGCCCATACCACATGGGTCTCAACTAGTGCTTTACAGAAGCTGTGACTGCGTGCTCCAGACAATGTCCCAGGCAGATGGGTCTCAGGAGAAGGGAACGGGAGGGGAGGGG
>JAWWMO010000121.1:79098042-79120967 GCA_035047845.1 Dendrocincla fuliginosa | reverse complement strand
AAGGGAAGGGAAGGGAAGGGAAGGGAAGGGAAGGGAAGGGAAGGGAAGGGAAGGGAAGGGAAGGGAAGGGAATCTGATAAACTGTACTATATATATATTATGTATATATCTACTATACTTGTGATGATACTATAATTTGCCATTATTCTCTTCCTTCCATAAAAATATACTTCATTGTCTTGACAGGATAAACTATACGTGAGATCTCCCTTCCCTCCCTTGGCCAGCAAAGCCTCTATTAACTAACGCACACAGTGCAAGGTCAGTCCATTTTCAGGCTCTTTCAGGGGCTGAAAGAGCAGGGAGAGCTTAAACCTTCTTTTCTAGGTCAGATGGCTTTTTTCACATCTTTACATTTGATGTCCATTTTTGAAATCTCTTGCTAGTACATAGGGAGGTGAGTCCTAAAGCTACAGCAAACAGATGTGTGGATGAAGAGTTTATCTCCTGCTCACAGCACGCTCTTGTACACACTGTAGTAATTATGGTGGGCAATGCAAAACTAGATGTGACATTGCTGAAATGCAGGAGGGAGTCAGCTGAACTGCAGCCAGACGACATCTAATGTTTGACTCCTAATGGGGACTCCTCCAATTTTCACAAAATTGCCACATCCAACAGTTCCCATACCGTATGGCCAGCAGGATGAGGAGAGGCAGGAGGAGAGCTGGCAGCAGTCAGGTTGTTGAGCCTCTGAAAGTTGCTGATGGCAGGAGGAATTACAAGACTCAAAGGTGGGATGTCCAAAGCCCATAGCTGGATCATTGCAAGCGCTTGCCTCCCTCATCCCTTTTGGAAATCCTCTCCACCCATAAGAAGAGTTACCCATGTGGGCTACCCAAGCCAGCACTCTGGGGATGGTGGGAGACTGACCCATAGCATGCATAAAAATGAGAGTCAAGTAGAAAACAGCTGCTAAACAAAAAAATAATGTATTTATCATGAAATACAAATCGCTTGAACTGAAATAAAAGCAGTATGTGTTATGGAGAATGTGTACGGGCCAAGAGAGGCACTAGCTGGGTCCCAAACGTGAAGAGACAAGATAGTCTAAGAATGTAACAAAAATAGAAATGCCAACAAACACAATAAATGGAGCAGCAGTCAGCTGTGGTTCTTCTTAATAATGTCAGTGGAAAACTATTGCTGCCATCAGACTCAAAGGGAATGTGTACATTTCCCAGATGTATCCATGTTCAGCAGTGCAACCCTATGAACCCTCTCAGCCCTGTTCTCTGGGGACACTACCCTGGTGTGTGTTTTGACCACCCGTCCATCTCATGCACTGGGGCTGCGCTAGGGCATGGCGATAAAGAGGAAGGGCAAGGGTGCCTCAGATCATATTGCAGCAAGGCCGGTGGGGCTGGTTTTTCTTACTCTCTTCCTTCCCCCCCGTGTCTGCCATGTCAGGAGACCATCCTCTGAGGAGATGGATGGATGGTATGTTGGGATAGGAGATGAAATGAGGAGAAAAATAGTGCTCAGGAGAAGAGGAAAATTATGAGGAAGACAAGGTGACTATCTACCTACCTGACTTGATTAATCATATAGAGGAAAGAAACTACTTTAAAAGTCAATATTCCCTCTGTTTCCCACCTGTCTTTGAAGTGAGCTCTTGCCTGAGTTCTTTAAATTCTGAAAGGGAAGGGAATAGGAGTTGTCTTACCTCAGGAAAAACATCCATGCTGATAACTGTCTGACTTCTCTTTGATGTAGTGAAACTTGAGTATCTAAGTACCACCACAGTAAAACTGGACATGTTGGGCCCCATGTCCATTTTAATGTCATGCTTTGCCTGCAGCTGTGGAAGGGCTGCTATGACAAAATTTTGCTGCTAGTAGACAGGAGGTTGGTCCCGTTCTTCCTGTCACAGCTGGGTTACAGCAGCTGATATTGCCATGGTAGTAGTGTCTTTTTTCCCTTTGGGGGTAGTGAGTCGCTACCCTCTCTGGCACGCAGGAGGGAAAACTCAGCTAAGTGTTTAGACATTTGAAAAGCAAATGCGATTCATTATTAATACAGCCTTGTTAAAAGTGTTGCACTTCAGAGACATTAACTGATTGACAGATCCCTGATCTAAGGAGATTCCTTCTGTGTTTAAGCATCACAGGACAGGTAAGCATGGTAAACAAAGGAAGGGTTAGAAGGAAGAGGGAGAAGGGCTACATAATTAATATTATACGCTAGCATGGTTTGTTACACATATATATTACACACGCTGAAACATTGCTGACACCAAAAAGTCTGTAAAGTTCAGGAATGGATTTGGTATTTTACTGTTATGAGGAAGTTTCAGTGATTTCTAGGAAGCCTGTCTCACCCCAAAACCTTACTGAAACAACTGGAAAGAGCAACAACTTTTCATGAGGGTTAAAATAGGTGTTGATTAAATGCCCATTTACTCAACAGCAGCTGACCAAAATTATGGGCTCATGTGGTGATCAGGACACGTAGTGTGGGGATTTTAATGCAAATATTTGAGGGCATACTCTGGGGCAGTGAGTCAGAGGTAAAAAGATGAAATCCTTCAAGAAGCTAGAGTCTGGAAACAGCAAATGAAGCAAACTGCTGCATGGCCTGGAGCAAAGGCTACAGGATAGGCAACCTCTTTGGGCAGTATTCTGGCTGAAGAAAGAGGTTTCAAATTTTGCTAAGAAAAATGCTTTCTGTGTTCATGGCACCTAAATAAAAAAGGGTGCTTCAGAGAAACAGCTGATTGCATATTGATAAAAGGCACAGTGGGGCAGATAATCTACAGCAAATACAAGTGCAGAAACTGCAGGAATTAATCAAGGAGATATCCCACTAACAAGGTAATAAAGTCTGTCTGAAGTTGCCTCCACACTGAAGCCCCACCTAGGGCTGTTAATCTTGGCTCCAAATTACCCATTATTTGCGTACAAAATCCTTAGACATCTGACCTAAGATCTTAGGCTCTCCATGGCTGAGGATACGGCTTAAAGCAGTTGGGGTGCCCCAACCAGCTGGCTTTAAAGTGGGGAAACACCTCCTTTCTGTATCACAGACTTTTTGCAATGATCAGTGGGGAAAAGCAGGTAACATTGACTGTGATCCTCTCAGCACTTTCAAACTCTTACCTTGGGATGCACAAATCAGCCTCTGGAGTGGCTGATTCTTTCCTCCTCTTCATACAGACATCATCAGGTGCTCAGCTCCTTGTATAACTAACCTCTGCTGGTGTGCAGACCTCTCAGTCAAGTGAGGCAAATCTCACTGGAGCTTGGCTGGCTGCAGCCAGGAAGATTTTGTGAAGCTGTTGAGGATGTCACTCACAGGGGTGCTCTCTCTGTCTCATGGGCAGGTTTCACCCCATCCTCTACATTTTATGCTCACTGTCTGTTTAGTCTTCTGAGACATAAATGGGTGTGTTTTGTTTTCATAAGCACAAACAACTTTTTTTCCAGAAATAAATTTACCTTTCATTTATGGGAATCTGAATGGAATTGCACTCCATAAATGTGGTCTCAATAGCCCTCACAGATAGTACAAATGTTTATTCTTTGCTTGTTTTGTTTCATTTTGGTGGTGGGTCTATTATTTCTTTTCCATATAGCTATATTATGAGGAAATATTAAGCCTACACAATGTATGCAAACACGTTTTCTGGTTTGAGCAAGAAAATAATGGTTTTGTGACATACTGAATTAATCAAAATGTCTGACACTCTGTTATGTTTTCTGTATTTCGGAAAACCTTTTATCCAACAAACATTCAAGTGCATTGTTTGATCAAGCAATAACAACACTGTAATCTACCTTTTGTACTCCATTCAAAATAAGAGGTCAGAAAACAAGAGTTCTTTCTGGTTTTAAAATGAATCCTTCTACAAATGCTTTTAGATGCAAAGATCTGGTGGCAGGATTTTTCTTACTTGGATAGTTTAACATTTTGCTGGAAAAGAAAGCATCTCCTTGATGTCCAAGATGACAGATAACGGGTCTTATTCTTTTGGTGTCGCAGATATGCAACCCACACAAGTGTACTGTTCCCCTGTCCTTCCGCAGAATTGCTCTTGAATCAAGGTCTGATGAAGTTACTCTGAACTTCTCCACTGATATCAATCACCTCTGGATTAGTCCTTCAGAGGGTAAAGGAAGAAATATCTGACCCTGACTGTTTATTTGCATCCTGTCCCCCTCCATTGACTCAATATGAAGAAAAGGAGACTTGGCACATCGTGCCAGAAACTCAGTACCTTATATAGAGGGAGTGAAACAAGTTGGGAGGTGGCAAGATACAGCTGTGGAGCTGCTGAAGTGCTGCAGACTTCGCTGAATTCAGCCTCACTCAAAGCTCAAGGATAACACATGGGTGTGAAAGGAGACCTTGATCAAATCGGTGCAGGATTCTGCTATTCCTCACCTACATGTTCAGCTCCTGAAGAGGATTGCCTCAAAATGTTACTGATCTCAAGCATTAATTTAGGAGCACCTCAAAAACCTGAATGTTTCCATCAATAGCAAACAATCATGATCCTTTGTTTCTTTTCTTCATCATAAATTAAATTAATGCTGGAATTGGTTTCTCCCAGATTCTGACACTGAAAAATGTGAGCTCTAATCTAGTTCTTCTGGATTTCTTCTGTTGCTACCAAGCAGAAACAGATTCTTCACAGACCAGTCCATCCCATCCATCTTTCATATCTCTCTCAGGACTGTAAAATACTAGTTAAGGCTTTTAGGTAGGCAACAGTGGGTAATATAAATGTTTCCTATAGTGACTTGATCAGGATTTCATTTACTGTACACTGTTAGGCTCAAAACTGCATAGCATAATTCTTTTCTCTCTTGTCTGTTCCTTTGGAAAAGATTAGATGCCTGGCTGTTTTCAAATTCATTTAAAAGTCTAGAATGCAGCCAGATAGCACAACAGTCAATCATAACTGTTTTTATCAGGACCTCATCTGTTTCAGGATGTCAGTTGAAGTTCTGCTTAACCAAGCAGGGCAGAAGTTGCTCTATACATTCCCCTCTCCCTCTTGGCTATTATGCCTCTTTGTCAGAAGTTCTTGTATTTCATCTACAGTTTTAGGAACAACTTTTGCTGGAAGCAAGAAAAGTGAAAGCAAAACCTGCAAAGTTAAATTCAATATTAAGTTAATAAGGATAATTAGGCAATAGCGTAGCGAGGCCACCATTTTTCCAAATCAAAAGCTTTGGATATGTATGGCCATGTTAGAAAAGGTAAGAGTCAAAATAATATAATAAGGAATTCTGTAAGGGTAAGGGGTCAAACTAGAGAGCCAAGATGATGTTTTTCTACCTGTGATTTTTAAGCAAGTCTAATGACACAGGATTTTTAAAGGAGAAGGGGGAAAAGGATCTTTCGAGTTTGCCACTTGGCAGACAGTAATGTAGCTGAGCTAAGCAACTTGAAAATGGAGCTGACAAATGCTATTATCCTCAGTGAAAAGATTTCTTCTCTTTTATTTTTAATGAAGGACCCAAAATTTTCCCCCACAGAAGACCACATCTGGGGATTTGCCAGAAAATTCAGGGTCACTGATTTGTTTGAGATGGAGCAAAATAGAGTTTCCTTAATTTTTCATGAGGAAGTAAGACCTGCACAGATCACACCTCCAACAGCCACTGATCTGCTGCCCTGGCTGGCCGCCTTGAGGAGCTGCAGTCAGGGGTTAAACCTCTGTGTGTCTCCAGCACTCAGCAGTACAGGCTCAGTGGGACCATGAAACATCAGCCTTGGCTGATCCAAAAACTGTTTTCGTCCAAAAAGTTGTTTTTAAAAATGAAACCTGACTCATCAAAATTATTTTGCTCTTCGTATCTTTTAATAGAGAGGAGCAACATTTTATTTTTTTTCCCCCCAAATGGACAACCATAATCCTAGATTCTTTGCAGCATTTGAGGTAAATTTCCACCCCTTCCTTTTTATGGAATACATATTCCTGAAAGGACCAAGTGGAGATAATCTAAATAACTACCATGAGTAATTTTATGAAGACAAAGGTGATTAAAAAATAAGTTACTAGGCAAAAGCAGCAATGCACTCCAATGTTTGTGAACCTCAGACTAATTTCCACCTTATTGATGTTGATGTTGCATATTGCTGTTTTGAAATGGCCTTGCATGTCTCCCCAGTGTGATTGATTGGAGAAAGTGCAGAGATGAGGACCAGGCTCAGTATTTCACATTTTAAGGTCACTTTTAACAGCTGAACGCAAATCATACAGAGCTATCCCAGAGCATCTTACCATAGCAAACATAATAATAAACGTAATAAACAGGACCTCTTGAATGGTTTTCAGGCATGGGGCAGTTGACCTTTTTCTGGATGCTTTAAAGAGTTTGGTTGTGTAGGATGTCCATGCCTTTCTGCTAGACCATCCCTGAGGATCTGTCATGGCCAGCTCTGCCAGCACCCCTGTTCAGAAACCTGCTTCTTCTCTTCTGTCTTGTGTTGCTGGGGGCTGCATCCACTTCCTGCTAGCTGGGCATCCCATGGGTGTAGGGAAAGGGAGAGCACCCAGCCTCTCTCTGGAGCTGATCTCAGCACTCATAAATATATGCATGGTATATGCATGGTCTGGGTAATCACATACAACCCTGGACACAGACAGTGCAAGGCAGTAGGCGTTGGAAAAGTCCAATAGCACCCAAGGAAAACCAAGTGGTTTTTTATTTAATTTTGTTTATAAACATACATACATTTTTGAAACTTCATGAATTATGAAGTAATTTACATTTAACTCAGTTATTATCTCTGGTGAGATTCACCAGAGCTCTTCAATTCAGGTTACAAACTGTGTTTTCCTGAACAACCAGCACAGGCTGCATGTTAGTCACCAGGCTATCTCATGAATGCCTGGAACTGGCCGGAAAAGGAGAGGGACTTGCACAATAGTCCCATTTCACAGGCTCCATCAGACAGCTCCTTGGCACTAGCAGAAATTGCAGACACTGTCAAGTTGATGACATGGATTGAAAACTGACTGAACAACAGGGCCAGTTGCAGGGCAGTGACTAGTGGTGCACTCCAGGGGTCGGTGCTGGGGCCAGTACTGTTTTACATCTTCATTAATAGCATGGATGATGGGAACCAGTGCATGCTCAGGAAGTTCACAGAAAACATGAAACTAGGGGGAGTGAACAATACATCCCAGAGGTGTGGTGACATTCAGAGGGACTCATGCAGTCTGGAAGAATGGGCTAACAGGAAGCTAATGAAATTCAGCAAGGGAAAAAGTGAAGTCTTGCTCCGAGGATGAACAACACCAGGGGAGCTGATCAACTGGAAAGAAGCTTTTCTAAGAAGGACCTGGGGGTCCTGGTAGACACCAGGCTGAGCATGAGGCAGCAAGGTGCCCCTGTGGCAAGAAAACCCAACAGCATTCTGGGCTGCTTTACAAAAGGCGTTGCCAGCATGTTGAGGGAGGTGATCCTTCCTCTCTGCTCAGCCCTGGTAAGATGTCTGGAGTGCTGAGTCCAGGTCTGGGCACCCCAGCACATAAGATACATTGACATACTGGTTTAAGTCTGGAAATCATCTTTTTGTCTTTTTTTCTGGACTCACTTAAGTAAAGCCTGGATAAAGAAAAGCATCTTACCAGCTAGGGAATCCAGTTTCTGCTACAAGAACAGGACAACCTGGCCTGAACCTCAGTGCAGTGTTTCAGACAGCATGGACCCTTGGAAGTTGTTTGGCATAGTGAACAAAATTTGCATTTTCCAGATGGACAATAACGAAAGAAAAGCGACTGTCACCTCAGAAATTAAACTTTTTAGAGCTAGAAGGTTGTTTCTCTTAGGAGAATACTACCCCCACACACTCAGTTCCCAGTGATGCCCCAGCTTAGCAAGCATTCAGCTGGGCCTTCCCAGCAAACCAGGACCTGCATCAAACATTCAGAAAAACACCTCTTGGATGCTAACAAGGGGTAGAGTAATATCCATAAAGTGTTCTGAAAATCTTACCACATAATAGTAATTCTTTCCATGGCCCATAACTACAGGTATAGTGGGATGATGGGATCACTGTCAGTTTTGGATAGTGGTGTGTAATTTGAACATGTGACAAGGTAAGTGTTGCCTTATTTGCCTTTAGCTAAAAACTATGATGATCTCCGTATTTGCTGTATCATGATGGCTTTGTGTCCCAGTTTCCACTCCCACTTAAAAAGATGGTCAGCTAGCAGCACTTACTGACAATTTGCCAGTCATTCTTAACTTAAGAAGAAAAGTTTCACTGCTACAATTACTATTACCATGTCCTTGCCTCTTAGAGATTCTGCTATTTACTTTTATTTATTTAAGATTTTGTTCCTCTTATCATGGGAATTATTATAAAAATTTTAAGTGTATTTAGTATTCTCTAGTTTGGTAATATTAGATTACAACTGTGGAACAATACATAACCTCTTGCATATAAACTTAGAATCGTGCATCTAAGCAATGTATCATCCAACAAATTTGTTTGTTTGTCTTTTCCCCGGTGATGAATCACTTTCTTCACACCACTCTACTCTAACCTCATAATGGCATTCATTATCACAACATATTCAAAGCCTCTGCTTGTGAATGTAGTAAGGAGCTGTTGTTATAATAAGGATAAATAGCATGGGAAATGTGGTGGTTAGTGCTGAGCTGAGTTACAGTTACTCCTCAGGATAAGAGTTCTGCATTCATTTATCCACTGGAAGTTACTACAGAGTTTGGATTAAAACCAGATGTTAGCATCTGGGCTTCCCCAATTGTATTCTGAAAGAGAATCATAGAAGGGTTTGGGTCAGAAGGAATCTTTGAAAGTCTTCTAGTCTAATCCCCCCCCCACCCACAATAAGAAGCAATGTCTTCAACTAGATCAGGTTGCTCAGAGCCCTGTCCAACCTGTTCTTAAGTGTTTCCAGGGATGGGGCATCTGCAGCCTCTCTGGGCAACAAGTTTCAGTGTTTTGCTGCCCTCATCATAAAATATTTCTTCATTGTAACTAGTTTGAATCTACCCTCTTTAAGTGTATAAACATTTCTCCTTTTCCTATTGCTACAGGTCCTACTAAAGTCTTTTGCCATTTCTCTGTAAGATCCTTTAAAGTATTCGAAGGCCCCAATAAGGTCTACCCAGAGCCTTTTCCAGGCTGAACGATTCTAGTTCTCTCAGCCTGTCTTCATAGGAGAGGTGTTCCATCTCTATGATAATTTTTGTTGTCCTGTAGCATGGTGCCCTCAGCAAAGATCTTCATCCCAAACTCAAACTTCTCTCTGTCCTGGGCTTTGAGATTTGCCCTACCCTTCTATAATGATCTCTGTATTTGCTATACCATGATGGCCTCATTTCAGAGGTTGACATGTCTTCCCTGCTACAGATATCAACAATATTGTGATTTATAGCAATGTCGTAATGGAAGTAAAGGCAAATCAGGCTGCTGAGAGGCACAGTTAGGAGGAGGGGAGGTTTTTTGTATTTGATGTAAGGAATTGGCTTGTGGTGAAGATGATGCATGCAGCAATTTTTCTCTACCCAGAAAGGGCAAACAGCTTTATTTCAGCAGAGATGTTCAAGCCAACTTTGTTTTAGCTGGGAAACAGATCATAAAAAATATCAATGCTTAGTAGTTTGGGCTGTGCAAAGTAAGTTTTGGGATCATTTTGCTTCAGGGAACTTTGGTAAGACATCTGCAATAGTAATATAGCAACACATACATCCAATAATGATGATAAGGTAACCATGGCAATGATGATAAGACAGAACTGATTCCAACAAATACGTGTAAGCTACAGTGGAAAAAGCCATGAAAATATACAGTTTAAGAAAATGAATATGTCAAATGCATATACTCAGGCCTAAAAGCCATTTGTGCAAAGGCTAGTTGCTTCCCTATTGGAATATCTTCTACCCTTTTGTTCCTTTGTTTTTTCTTGTTAAGCTGGAGACATGATGGACCTGGAGGGTTTAACACACTGTTTGTTAGTTTTGCTATCTTAGTTTTAGCAACAGTGTGAGTTAGTGAGGATTTTGGCTTCTGAGGCAGCCATACAAATACCATAGTAGTAGTTTCTATGTGATCGGACAGGTAAAAAAAGTAGAGGACAAAACATTTCAGCATTCTACTTTTATCTGAGAGTAGACCTCAAGTCAGACCCAGAATTTCTTTGAAAATTCGGAGCATCAGTTTCTGTCTTATCTGTATTATCCCCACAAGTTGACCATGAAGTGGCAGGTCTGAAAGTAGGGATGGTACTAGAGCCATGTGCTGTGTGAGCCAAGCTCAGGCATATGCAGAGTCTTTTACTGGTGCAGTCACAAGAACTCAGTCAGGCTGTGCAGCTACACTGTTGAGTCCCAGTCTCTCTCAGTATACATGCAGCGTGTCATCATCCAGCTAGCACAGTGATCTCATAGGAGTAAAGGAGAGAAGCAGGTAAAAAAGAAGAGCCCATCAGCAAGGGTCTTAAGGGACGAAGAAGATTAGTTCTTCAAGCAGTAACCAATCCTATAAACCTGACAAAATAAAAAATCCTATTGATTTTAGCAGGGATTTTCCTATGTTGGTCTTACACTATGCAGCCCACTGCAATGCATTTCATAAGCTTTTGATTGCAAAAATGGTTCATAGGTCTGCAGGTTTGGATTAGCATTGTTAAAGGCATTGAAGTTTCCACTCCTCCGTCTTTCAGCTGGCAGCTTCATGGCAGTATCAACTTTGCCTTTTTCCTCCTTGAAACAGAAAGAAAAAATACAAATATGCAACATTACAAATCTGCTTTGCATAAGTCCTTGGGCTAAAGCCATCTCTGATGGAACTCTGTTGCCTTGAGTTGTATATATTTTCTTCCTGTATTTCACTCCAGAAGTATCGTCACTGTAGGCAGTAAGATGATTTGAGGAGAACAATTGCAGAGATTATCACAAAGAGAACCTGATCCCAAGTCTAATCAAAATCTCTGTCTAATGCCCTTCCCAGTAAGTCCAAGCTCAAAGTACTGTGCACTAAATGATGCACTTGGCATCTCTTGGACCAGGCAGCAGAAGTAGGAGATGAATACATAAAGCAGAAAAACCATGGTGGATCATTTCCAAAATAACAAATGAGCCTGGCAGGCTGGCATGCCCTTGTGCAGTGACCTAAGTCAGGAAAGTGTTGAAGACCTTATCTGTGTGGGCTGCTTTTGGTGGCTGCAAGACAGGATGCCCTGCTAGTCTGCACGCATAGAGCAGCTAAGTGAAAGAACAAGAGGAACTTGAGATATAACTCAAACTTGTCACTGCAAGACATTTATAAATCATCTGAACTATGATCCCCATTGCTCAGAGCCTGCTTCTGTCCAAGGGAGATATCTATCCAGCAGGGAGGAGGGAAGAAATGTAAAAGTTCAGCTTTTTTTTACCCCTCAGCTTTCAAGATTTAAAAAAAAGGATTTGGGGAGTTAGGAACATCTAGTTTGTTAGAGGTTCATGTGCCAAGATGAGCTCAGAGCCCACCAGGGCAGGCAAAACACAAAGAAACCACACAAAATGCTCCCTGCTGCAGTGGGGCTGCAGCACAAAGAAGTGAAAGGGCAGAAGGGGAAACAGAGGCAAAGCAAGATGGTGGGATTTACTTTGGTTTGCCATTGACCACAGTGGTGGGCACGGATCTCCCAGGAGGAGAATGGTGAGATAACATGATGCCCCCAGCTCATGGCTGTCCTGGTGGGCACATACTAGTTGGTAAGAGGGAACACCTCAATGTACAGAGAGAAGAATCTATTCTGTAAAAAACCCACCTTGTAACAAAAACACCAGGGTTTTAATGTTAAATGAGAATGATCAAATTAGTCCATTGTAACTTGAGGTCAAGGTGAAATAGCACAAAAGATGAAGGGACCAGAAGCTCTTCTTTTGTGACACAAGAGAGCACATACAAGAGAGGCAAAAAGAGTAATAGAGAAGAGAACAGGGAATAAAGACACTTCAAAAGCTTTTCTTTACAGCTTTTGTTTAAAAGAGGGCTATGTGAGTTTATGTACTTAATATTTCTTTCTTGTTTTCCAGGCAAAGAACAGGGAACAGGGAACTCAAAGAATTGGCTACTTAAGTCCCATTATATTTGCTTTCTGTTTTGAAACCTTATTAGTTTTGTTATGTGGCTCAAAAGCATTTGAAAACCCTCTTATATCAGTTGTTCTTTAGATTTCTTTCCATCATCAAGGCCTTCAGCAAATAGTTTTGTCCAAAGAAACAGTTGGGGTCTGGGAATTAAAACTTTCGATTTCTAGAATCTGATACATGAATTGATGAGCTGTAGGTTGAAATGAAGATAAAAACAACCCTCTTGCAGAAGAGGGAGTTGGAATCGCAGCCTGGAATTTGGTTGTACAAAACATATTCCTGACATCAGACAAGTTTTACTCATTCTTCTTTCTGTGCTTGTTAATGAGGCTATTACAGATAAATATGTTGACAGTTCATCTTAGGAAAAGAAACATCTCCACTCTGCAGAGAACCACCTGCAGGATGGGGCATGTGGCTGCATAATCTGTACAAATCCTACGGCAAAAAACTGCATCTGCCTAGACACACAGGCAGAAAAATCTTCAATATTATTGTCTAGATCTTCTATTGTTCACTAGGAAATGGACCCAGGACTATCTGTGGTGGGCTGTGCTGAATTTTTGAGCATTTTTGTGTTAAGATTGAAGCTACGCAGAGACAAGAAATTCTGATTAATGCGAATTTTCAAGGTCTTCATGTAAATGTTCACCATGGTTAGGTATGAAACACTTATGCTTCAAAATTTTCAACAAAAACTTTTTGAAGATTAATTTTAAGTTGCTCAAAATATATTTCTGCAATGATACTTCATTTTAATTTTATTTCTCAAAAATATTGTTGCAGTATAAAAGGGAATACCAAATTAAACAACTCAAATGAACACAATGCTTTCAAAACAAGAAAACCTGATGTTTATTTCCAAAAATGTCGAACCAGGATAGTCTCATAACAGAGCTACGTTTGCTGTTCAGACTGGAACTTGGCAAAACCAGCATGCTTATATAAAAGAAAATTGTGCCACTAGTTTTCTTCCTGTCCAGTCCTCAAAGAAAGCTATTAAAATGGGTACAGATTATTAACTTTATCAATATTAACATTTGCATTGCTGTACAAAGAAGTGTGTCAAACAAGTCCTGTAACTGGCTCTATTATGTACTTTTAAAAGAATGCAGCACCTTATTCTTAAAAAAAAAATTATACTGCTTGCAAAATAATTTTTTTTCGAGACACTTTTTAAAAATAGCACTAAAAGCAACAAAAGATACAGGGAGGGGGCAAAAATATCTGGATGGATCAAATAATCAAATTATTTATTTAAACCCCACACATATTCTATAGGAGAGTGTACTGCTCTATAACAGGGTCATAGCACTATTTGAACCTATGGTACAATAGTGAAGTGCTGGTCACATTGCAATACCAGCCTCTGACATGATAGCTGTCTAGATAGGGTAAACAGAAGATTTAGGAGGTAAAAAAACCCTTAAGAGTTAAAATAAATGTGTGCACAATCAAAAAGTTGCCCTTTACTAAGTAGACCTAAGATAGTGCTGCCTATGACCCATGAACTTGCAGGCACAAAGGAAGTCTGGGAAAGAAGCTTTCTGAATTTGAGCTGGAGCTATACAAAGGCATTGAACTGCAGAATAAAACAAACACTGGGGGAAAACAGGAAATTTAGTAAGACAAGAGCAACAGGAGGGAATCTTAGAAGTTGGGAGTCTCATCACCCTAGGAAAGAGGACCAGGTCAGCCTCCCAAAGGAGTGGGTTAACTGAAGGGCTGTGTTAACTTCTGGGATAGATGAACAGAAACAGGAAGAGGTGTGATAGCACACAATGTGAATTTATACACTTAGAAAAACAGCTGAGTTGGAGTTTGCTAATTGGAAAAGACAGAGAAGAAAGAGCTGTACAGACTCAGTTAACCATAGCTATGGCTGGCACCTGGACAAGTGATAAAAGATGGTCACAAATTCAGTATGGAATTCTGAAGAAGGATTTTTAACTGTCCAAGCAGGATAGCCTGACAACAGCCTTCTTGTAGAAAAAGTGGGAGCAGAGAACTTAATTGATTTTACAGCTTCTTCAAACTGAAACTCAATTAATATTATAAAGGGATTTCATGGCATAGCTCTCTGAAATAATAGAGATCTGGATTCAGTGGTCCAGAACATTGTTTCTAATTCTATCTTACTAAAATACAGCTGTAAATAACATGCCCAGAAAACATGAAAGTCAAAAAAAAAAAAATCCTCTGAAAAAAACCCATAATGAGCCAAATAAAAAAATAGGTGCAAAGAGCAACATCATGGTCCCAGGGGAAAGGAGACTCCAAACTGGATAGCAGAAGATGCATAGGGGAGAAAGCGAGTCATCTAAGAAAAAAAGAAAATAATTTTGGTATTAGAAACATTGTGATTTAGTGTCCTTATTAATAACCTAGAGGGAATATGAGCTGCACACAAAGGGCTCTCACAGATGACCCTGGCTTGGAAGGAACTGAAAGGTAAGTCAGGACATGGAAATAACACAGTGTGACCTACTGAGTCTGCGGACGTTACAAGAGAGAATAGCAAGATGAGCTTCCACTTGTGAGCATGAAAACATACCTGAGGCAATATGCTCTAAAACACTTGTAGTCAGTGGCAAACTGCTAGCAGGAATACCAAAACACTTTGCAATGGGAGTGGGAGGCCAATTGAATATAAGTGCATATTACAGTATGGCTGCAAAAATGCCAATGCAATTTTAGGGGTGTAGTTCTCATGATATTAGAATCAAAGGCAATAGAGATCTATTTTCTACATCATTTTAATGCAAATGTATCTGGAATAATACACTCAGGGGAGTTGCTGTGAATGGACAAATGGGTGCAAGGAGGGTGGAAAACAGTAAAAAAAAATATCAGGAACCTAGACACACAGTCTTACAAAGCAGATTTAAAAGTTCTGTGTGTAGGAACAGCAAAGGTCCTTTCAGCCCTGTTTTTCTGTGACTCCATGCTAGGCAGGCATAAAGTCAGAAAACATGAATGCCAAAGGGAAGGTAAAAATTTAGACTGCTACGCAGATACAGAAGTGCCAAATGGGGTGAGATTAGTAACATGAAACCACAGGCTGAGTAGCAGGAAACTCTTTCAAGACATATCCAGCTGTAGAAAAGCCGCCGGGGGATCTGGTAGAAGCCTGGTCACTCAGGATTTTTACAACATGGCTGGACAAAACACTAGAAAATGTACCATAGGGAGCAATTCTCCGATGGCAAAGATCAGTGGAGCAGATGATCTAATAGGCTTCTTGCATCTCTGATTTCCTACTATAAAGCACAATATTCCAGCGGGAAAAAAATAAATATAAGGTAAAATATTAGATGATATGAAAAAAAAAACCCACAAAACAACCAAAAAACTCAAACCACAAATCAAAAACTAGCAAATACAAAAAAAGCTGGAAAATGGATGGAGTTCTGTCCTCTTGCCTTTCTGTATTTAAAGGAGTTGCTTCTAGCACATTGTTTTCTTGTCAGAGGCACTTCATTTTCTCTTTCTCGCACTTACCATTTTCTCTCTCACTACAAAAGCAGAAATAGCCACTTGGGACTGCTGATGTCTTTCTAAGGAAGAATGCTGCTCTCATGCTGTGGAACAGTATCAAGGCTTCAGTCATTCAAAACATAAAAATCTCATTGTTTTCTCTGGGCAGAGATTTCATTTTAAATCAAGCTTCAAGCAAGTACATGCATCACGGTATATACTGCAGCATGGCAGCCCTGCTCCTCTCCTACATTTCTTTCTTCCCCATTCCAGTACAGACTCTCATTTTACCAGATTGTTCAGCCACTGGTTTTTGTGGAAGCTGAGCACTCACAAGTCCACATTACCTTCAGGAAAAATTACGTGCGAACAACAAGTCCAAAAAACAGGGAGAGTACTTCAGGTTTTTCAATGTGCATTCAGACTCATCCCATTCATCATTAGTGGGAATTGTGAGGCCTCTGGTGACTTTGAAATCTTGATCCGTATGTACGTCACGATGACAGGCAAATGCACTTTCAAAGGGAATAATATACTGATTTTCAGAAGTGGTGGCAGCTTTGACATACAAACATGTCATCTAGATAGATATGTAACACAAGACTATGCACCTCTGCCCATTACCTCAGTCTGCCCTGGGGCACTCTCACACAGCACGTGGTCCACCAGGGCACCATCAACATAAGATCAACAGGGTTAGTAAAACCTCCAGGCACTGTTTCAAAATGCTGTTTGAGCAGGGTACTTCTTTGCTGAGGTTTGGTTGCTGAGAATTTTTGGAGAGAAGAAGCAGCAGGGGTGATAATTACATGAGGGTCATTTGTAATCACGTGGCAGAAAGGGTTTCCCAACGTGGAATCTTCAGCAACACTTCCTAGAGGCAGAGTCATAATATTACCTCCTCAAAACCCACTTTTAGATAGCAATAATGATCTAACTGCCATTTTGGTCATGACACTACCTTTAAATTGGGTGGAGGTTTTTTATACAAGGAACTATTGCTCCTATTTCTTGTGAAAATCACACTATCACTCCATATATAGACTAGAAGGACTTAACCTGCCAACAAACTGCAGCCAGCTTCATCTGAGTAGCTGTGATTTACTACAGAGCAAAGCTGCCCTCGCACCGTGAGAGTAGAGCTATTCAGCCTAGAGACATTATCAGGGTAGAGTTTCTGGCTTAAATTGCCAAGGACATGCTGGGATGGTTAGTCTGTGAGGACCAGATGGTTCCTAGAAAAATGTCCTCCAGCACAAGGCTAGTTTTCAGAATATAAGCAAACTCAACAGAGTGCGGTCAAGTAGCAGGAGACGTTGATGCTTTGGGTCCTAGTTTCAGTCTTATACCCTTTGCCATGGGTCAGTCCTTCCCAATCTACTTCAGTTCTTTAGCAGTTTGACATCTGGAGCTGATGCCAGCCCCACTTCAGCTCAGGACATGATTTTTTTTTTAAAAAAAAAAAAGAAAAGAAAAAAAAGAGATAATTAAATTCAAGCTGAACCCTGAAGAAGCCTACAAAACCACTTAGCACAGGCTTTGGAAGAATGGAGCCTCCTCAAGCTTGTGGTCAAAGAGGTGCTTGGAGTACCTGAGGGAAAAGAGATCTGCCTGAAACAGCTATCTTACAAGACATGGGGGAGAAGAGATACCTATTTAACTTGGAAAACCACTGTCAGCACATACAGATTTGTCACGGTTTGTGATATTAATGATAGCATCGGGATGTGGGACTTTTCGATTTTACATCTCAGCTTCACATCAGTACCTTGCTGATAGCTCACTGCTCACAAAGCAATGGGTTCTGTTCCAGTTGGGGGGATCTTCTCATTTGTTCTCAGGTACCTGAATATCTGTGTGTGGCCTGAGCTTGTAATTTTAGAATTTTAGTCCCTTTAGAATCAGTGGAGAGGGTGATGACTGGTGGGTTATCCCACCCTGTCCTGCAGGACTCTGGGCTTGGGTGGCGATGTCACACTGGGGACAGCAACGTTCATTTGATCTACAAGCAAAGGTGCTTGAAACAAACTCTGAAAGCGTCTTTGTTTGGGCACTTTGGCATTGTATGTCAGTGAGGGAAGATGTGAACCATGTCTTTACTCTCAGGTTTGCCCAATGTCCTTAGAAATTACAATGGGCATTTTTATCTAGGCATGCCAGTGCATGAACAGCTTGTTTGCACAAAGTAATTACAGGGATATAAAAAACAACCAGGAAGATAAAAACACTTGCAAATACGTCTCCAGTCAAAATGGAAAAGGAAATGTACTGAGCTCAGCCTGACTTCTGAAATCCTCATTTCCTCGCTCCTGACAGGTGTGGACAGGGCACCATCCCGTTTAGTGACCATGATTTTAAGTTAGAGAATTATATGAACCAAACCATCTGGCTTGTGAGACAGCTCCAGCCTCTCTCTTTACAAAACTAAGTCTCAACCTTTTTGTGTTACTCTGTGCACTACCCTTGCTCCTATTCAGACTATGTAGTCCTTGCATTCACACAGCCCCTGGGGAAAAAAATATAAATTTAAACCAAAGCAAAACAACCCAAAATTCAAATATATCATCCAGGGGCTAAAAAGAAATATGTTGATGACTCGTTAGACCACGCAGAGTGCCCATTACTTTTGTTGACTTCAAGGCTGTAGTCACTCACAGAGAACAGGACGACAGTATTTACATTGGGATTTCAAGGAAGACTGCTCTTATAAATTAGTAAAAGGCATGAGTCATCCCAGCTCTGTGTTTGATCTAAGAGATGCAGTTATCAGCCCAGCATAACACTCTAGCATCTGTCCAAAACACTGCACACCCTCATTAGCACGCTGTTCCTGGGAGCTAAGCAGGCTGAAGGTTGCAAAGAGGTGCTATTGTTATACCAGGAGTAATTCTTATGTTTTATTGATACCCAATAAACTGTGTGTTAGCCTGAAAGCAGAGAGAGAGGGAGCAGAGTGGCGGAGTTGCCTGTTATATAACACTTGAACACAGGGAGTGGAACTGGCCAAATCCTTTTCAATTACTTTTTTTCAATAAATGTCAGGTTTGGGGAGGAGGACCATCTGAGCGATTTAATAATTAATAAGAATGCATTCATCACGCTGTACAGCTGGACATATCACCTGTGAATAAATCCCCCAGATAATATATTTGTGGGTCTTCATAATATTTTCTTCATTCCCCTTTTTTTCAACAATTTTCTATTTTATGTCAGTCTAGTCCCAGTTGCCCCAGGATTTTCCTGGAAATCAACCAGAGAGATAACCACTTGGAGGAAAGGGAACAAGCCTGCCTGTTCAGGAGCAGAACGGATGTTTGCAATGAGTAGGGCTTATGGCAATGCGGGAACCTGACTAGTGAGCTGCAGAGATTAGGTAATGCTATGGGACTCCGTGAAAGACAGACAAATATGGGTGCTGTGCGCAATCTGGGAATTACTGTGGGTGTCAATTAAACTAGCAGATCACAGGCTTTATTAGGCTGAATTATTTATCCCAAAGACAAAACACTGAAAGAAAGAAAGGCATCATTAAACAGCACAGCCCTGCACAGAGTTTAGGCAGTGAACCAAGTTTCCGAACAATTTAATTTATTAGGGACCTAAATTGTACTAGATTATCAAATCAAGTGGAATAGAGGGAGGCAATACATTTTATGTTCAGTGCCCAGAATGTAATAAGTGTGTTATTCCATTCACGACATGTCTCAGCCTGAGTTATGAAGAGAAGGGGATGTTTCCTCTGTAGGGTAATTTTCCATTTTTTATCCATTTTTAAAAACTGTCAAACAGTTGTCATGAAGGAAAAGCATTTTTAGTTTATCACTGAAGCTTGAAACCTGTTAAATGTTGAAGTGGAGCACTACATATAGTCCCAATACAATGGGAAGAAGCTTAACTGTTTGAAGTCTGTCTTTGTGGAGATTATACCCTGGCAGAAAAAGACAATAGAAGAGTTTTGCCTTGGGAAAAGGGAGATTGACAGGTCTGCATGTTTTTCTGCAATCAATATTGTAGACAGAGCTCTTCTTACGCAGTGGGGTTCAATTAAAGAAAAAAACACGAGAATTTGGGGGAATTCCCTAAGGAGTTCAAATCCTTCCCGGGAGGAGAGAATGTTTTTTTCAAGATGAGACTGCATGAAAAATTCATGCAGTGGATGGATGCATTCATACAAAAAGAAATTTAATAAATAAATAATTGTCTTAATTCTTACTGCCTCACATAGCAATTGCACGCCCATATTGACCACTTTAGTTTGCAGAACTAGTCCTTAGTGTAAACAAGTGTAAAATTAAATCATCCAGAAAAACAAAATAAGGCAAAAGGTCATACATGTTAACTGAAGCAAGTAGTTCATACTAAAGTAACTGACAACATCCAGGAAATAAGAAACTGCTACATGCAGCCAAGAAGCTGGTACAGGGATGAACACAAAGAGACAGACAAAACACAGCATCAAAATGGGTGATAAGCAGAGATTTGCAGCCATCAGGAAGGAGAGAAGAGGAGGCAGCTGCAAAGACAGGAGGCCGGAAAAGATAGACGAATTGAGCTGGAAATATATACAGTTATGATAACGACTATGAAAGCAATTACATGAAGTTGCAATTAGCTAGCTGTACTCGACAGCTATTCAGTCATACTTGCATCTCTCTCCTCCTTTTCTCCCCATATTGACTGCATGGGAAGTCAGTTTTCTTTGGCGGGCAAGAATTATGTACCAAACACTCAGGCTGAGCAAATGAAGTGCCAGCCTGGTGTAGGGTCTCTGCATCTCCAGTCCATGGAGAAATATAAGAGGACAGAACCTCAGGGAAAGATCACTTAGTACAGCCTGCAACTCCACTGCACTCCTACTCCACTAGGAAAACAAAATCAGAGGATTAACTGTAACGCTTTTTCTAGTCACTTCTGTGTCTTTGGTCCCTGACATTTCCTCTCCCTCACCTTTTTTTCCACTTCTGCATGGTTGTTTTCTGTGTCATGTCAACATAATTTTCTTTCCTCAGCCAATTCTTCCCTCACCTGCAGCTCCATGCACGGTTCTGGTAACCTCTGTTTCCTTTCCTTTTCTGCACTTTTCCCCACCTGCCTTCTCCCCTGCCCATGTCCCCTGCTAAAAGAAACTTTTCTTTGTGTTTCTTTCACAATCCCTCTCTTCACAGTCATATCCTTTGGTTATGTGGTTCTGTCTGCACTAAGGAAAGCCCTAGGACATAAGGTTGAAATGACCTTTTCATCAGTCACCAAGGTGAGCAGCTCCAGGGCTGGTACAACCCTGACAAATTACTATGAAGAGGTAGATGAAACATTGTAGGAGAAGTCTCACAATTGCTGGCCCTTGTCCTCACAGGGCACTTCAGCTTATCAGATGTCAGCTGGAACTATAATACTGCAGAGAGGAAGCAGTCTACGAGGTTCTTGGCACAACTGGTGAGTGAGATAACTAGGGAAGCTGATCATGAAATGTTAGAGATTTGTATTGCTGAAGAAGTAAGAAAGGGAATCAGCATAACTGCTGACTTGGACTTTCTGGAGGCAGACATTGGCCTGTTTAGGAACCTGGTTAAGAGAGTCCCCTTGGAAGCCATCCTGAGGTCAAGCAGCACATTCTTCAAGAAGGAAATCTCAGAGGTGCAGGAGCAGACTGCCCCCATGTGCCAAAAGACAAGCTGGTGGGGAAGTCTGGCCTGACTGAACAGAGAGCTTTGGCTGGAACAAAGGTAAAAACTTACCTTTGGAAGAAGGGACAGCAACTTAAGAGGACTGCAAGGATGTCATGAAATTGTGGAGGGAGAAAATAGCAATGTCCAAAACCCAACTAGAACTTAGGGATATAGTTTTGTGGTGAACTTGGCAGTGTGGGTTAATGGTTGAGCTCAATGAACTTAAAGATCTTTTCCCGCCTAAACAATTCTGTGATTCTGTGATGCATCTTCTTCTCCCTTCTCCAAAGGGAACTTCCAGAGACCTGATCTGAGAGTTTCTCTTGAACTGCTCCCAGTGGCAATGAGCTTAGCTTCCTAGGCAGACTAAGTAAACATGAGGAAAAGCCATGCCTCCCCTCCTCCCCCTGCAATAGGAATAATAATAATAGGAAGAATATATAGAATAATAGGAAGAATAATCTTAGGAAAGAATTTTTTTGGCTGTTTTTTAAAAAACAAAACAGAATCAATACTCTTTTCCACTTATGGTGCTACAAAAGCCATGCTATGGTTTGACTCATGATTGGGTTAGTCACTCTCAAGTGAAAGAATAGCACTATATAGTAGAAAAAAAATTTTTTTTAAGAGTAATCTAAAAACTAGAGGCCAATAGTTGTATTTAGTTATAGAATTCATTAAATTCCATTGCTTAATCCCAGACTATGTCCCTTACTACACTACATGATTCATCACAAAAGAGCCCCTCTGGGAAGGAGACTGGTGAGTGGACACCTGCATGGTCTTTGCAATGGCGAAGACAGGTTTTGGCAAGTAGTGCTTAGGTAGACAGCTAGGTTTATGTGAAATAACCTGAATATCTGGTTTATAAATCTGTAAAATTCATCCTTGGCAGCAAAAGGAGAAAACTCATGTGCTTGTGCATTTTTTAAGATTTTGTCCAAAAGACCCTACTACAGAAAACCCATTTAATCTACCTTAGAGGGATAAAGAGCTGAGTCAACCCTGCTATGATTTGAACCTATCACTCCAGGGAGCCTAATTACTGCAAATGTGGCACTTAGACCACTAAACCCTTCCCTCCTGCTCTAATCACCTCTCAAAGAGTCCCTTTTGATCCTAGTTTATGCAGTACCTGTGATAAAGGCAAAGTATTTAACAAAGTCTCTGTAAGCACAGTATATCGTTATTCATATTACAGCAGGTTTAAAAGAGCTGGGCAAGGATGAGAACATTGTGTTGAAACAAAGATTATAGTAGCAGTACGTGTGAATTGCTTCTTAGCTCCACTCTCTCTTTTCCTTCTGCTACACAATGGAAAATCGGAGCAAGAGGAGAGCTGAGCTAAACTGCACTTGCTCCCACTTTGTTTGCACCCCTAACCATATGTTTACTTGAAGAAGGTTTCATCTCACATAGCTCAGCCACAGGCTGGTGGGCTGCGAGGCTGGAGAGTGACAGCTGAGTGAGTCTTGTCCTCCTGTGTACCTGTGTCAAATGTCTCCAGGAGCCATGCAGTTGGGAATGTTCCTGATATGGGCTTATACTTGAACATCAGTGCTGCATAAGCACAGGAGGCCAGGTGTGTGGGCACTGGGGAGGGCATAGGTGCTGCAGGGTAGCAGCTGAAAAAATATCTTTAACAGGGGCTGCTAGTGATAGCTCCTTGATTTTCTTTGCTTATCTCAGGATGTTGGTAGTATTTCTGAACAGTTTA
>JAWWMO010000121.1:79075671-79097942 GCA_035047845.1 Dendrocincla fuliginosa | reverse complement strand
TAACAGGGGCTGCTAGTGATAGCTCCTTGATTTTCTTTGCTTATCTCAGGATGTTGGTAGTATTTCTGAACAGTTTAGAAGGCAGAAGTGAAAGCTGATGAGAATCTCTTGACAAGGTTCCTGGTTGGAGGTGGAAGGAAAAGCAGGGCTGAAGAATAAAATGAAGACATTTTTTTCCAAACTCAGCTTTTAAAAAAAATACATCCCATGCACCTCCTTGGAGATAACATTGCAGCTAATAATTTTGCTTTTTATCCCCTGGGTGAAAAGGGAATTTTTTTCCCTCCCTTTCTTCTTCCCTTACCTGAAGGGGAAGCATCCTTCTACTGACATGCAGATAGACTAAATTTGAAATGCTAATGGACTGGCAGTGTTTGCAATGGGGTGAACAGTTTTCTGCTGGAAGGCTGGTTGGCAGGATACCGTCCTGCAGTCATTGCACTGATTCATTGCACTGAATCACAGCCATGTTGGCAGAATCCCATTCTGAGGAAGTTCACAGTACTGTCAAACACCTGCTGTTGCCATTGAATGGTATTATGCAAGATCTGAAATTCTATTTATCGAGATCCCTATTCGATTTCTTTTTTTCCCCCTCCTTTTCAGTCACCAGTCTCAAATGACTGCATCAAAACCTATTCCCAAGAGCATTTTAACTCAGCCTGATGCCAGGATACCAGTTATCATAGGGTGAAAGTCTGTTCTACTTTGTGCTGATGCAGAGATGCCAAGGCAGCACAGGATACAAAGACGTGCAAGCATTCCTACAGTGTGTGCTCTGTAGTGTGACTCAGGTGAGAAGACCAAACAGACTTTGACTCACAGAAGCCCAACCATCTTTTCTTTCCCTTGAAAGCCCTGTTTGTGCAGCCTGGTGGGAGAGTGCACTACTGTAAATAAGTTTTATCTTCTAGTCTTCTTAGAGATAGTGATTGTTTCAAGTTTGAGCCACCGTGATGGAAAGCTTGGCTTATGCACACCTAGGAAGTGAAGAATGTCAGATTATGAGAGTTAGAGAGCAGGTATATTCTTCTCTCTAATAGCTTATAAGGTACAGCAATTTAAACTGGAATTTCCCTGGCTTGACCCATGCCATCTGTCCATACAGTTCATTTCACCTTGATGTTTTTGGGCCCTTTCTCAAAAGCAGTAGCTCCAGCCTGTCTCTTTGACTTTGCTGCCAAGCTCATCTGGCATCAAGCAGATCTGTCACCTCTCTGCCCCAGGGCAGCCCCAGCCATCCCAACTCTCCAGCCACTTAATATCATAAGCATATCTTCTCCTTCTCTTTATTTCTATGGGTTTGCCTTCCTCTTTCCTACAATCCTCTAATTTTGGGTATTCTACTCTGCAAACACCACTTCCTCACTCACTCTTTCCTCAAGTGATGGATCTGGACTCTGCACAAGAAAAGTCTCTTCCTGTCCAAACTAAAATATCTGTTTGGCTAGGAATTCATTAGGAGATGTCAGCAAGTTATGCCAGACTACAACAGAGCTTTTCCTGTCAAAGCCCATGCTTTCCTGCTTGTTTTTTCTTAAGCCATTGGATAACACCGATACCTTGCATCAAGCTCACAACTTGGGTGTGAGTTTCCCTTCAGCTTCTCACATACAGCCTCCAGTTTAAAGTTTCACCTCTTTTTTTAAGTAAAATAAAAATCCAGACTTGCTTATCCAGTTACACAATAAAAGTCTCAACCAGGAGCTCATTAACTTGGGTCTCGGTTCTTGCAGCATCCTTTTCCTTAACACTAACACAGTCTTGCTTTGCCAGTATTCCTCTGAGCACCATTGGAAAGATCATTTTCATGGCCTCTTTGCCCATGTCACCTCTGATTGTGAATCCTTCTGCTGGCTGCCCTTTGCCTGTTGTGTAAAGATATTGCTTGTCCCTGTGCTGTGATCTTATTTTTAATGCTTTAAAAGTGATTTCTGTCTCCCATTTGCCCATGGTTCTAGTGTCTCATGCCCCCTTTGAATCTCAGACTAGTCCCTTTTCTTTCATACCATGTTATCCCCCATGATAACCCTTGGAGTTTCAAACAGCATCTCCCCAAACAGCTGTAAAAAACACTTTATTGTTGTCTTTGAAATCCCTCCTCTACACTCACCATGTACAGGAGAGTTTCAAAAGCCTTCACAGAGTTAGGATGGCAACAAGCTCTTCACAACGACCAGGAATTCCTCTCCAGCTCTTCATTTCCCTCTTCCTTTCTCTTACAGGAAGTCAACATCTCTTCAGCAGATTGTGACACCATAGGATTTAACAACAAAAAAATATTTCAAAGAGGTAACTTTAAAAAAACCCACCCCCCAACCAACAAAAAAAACCCCTGTGAAAACTATTAGCCACACACACAATTTAACATATGTATTTGAGAACAGAGCCCCACAAGTAGTTTGTATTTGTAGAAGAGATTTGACTGAACCTGCAACTGTGGTAACAGACATCACTTGCTGGGATATCAGCAACTAGGCCATCAGCAATGCAGAACTGTGTCCAAAACCACTTGCTCCTCTCCAGTCACGTGTAGGGCCTGTGGCAGTAGAAGGACTTGAACTGCTCTCACAGATTCCCACTTAGTGCCAAGCACTGAGGCATTAATCATCTGCAAAGTTGCTGCTCTGTGTTCAAGCTGATACAAGCTATTCACTTCTAAGTAAAAGCTTGGAAACAATGGCTTTAAAACCAGGAAGCTAGATAGTAATTAACATGACCTGTCTATCACCCAGATTATTAAACTGCATTATAAATGTTTTGTTGCTGAAGATTAATTATGTAAATCTTCACAGGAGTCTCACACAACTGAAGGAAATATTAATGTTTGTTCATCAGCTCTGATTTCTTCCTCTCAGCTGTTTCCTAAAGGTTGCTGGAGTTCTAGTCTGCTATCAACACCACACAATTGCCATTGACAATAGCCTCAAAGCCTTGTGCTGTGAGTAGCTAACATCTCTGTGTGCATGTGTTTGGCTAGAGCTTGTAGTGGTACTTCAGGCAAACACTGCCTGAATCTACAGACATGGCAGGCCAGCAGCTGCAGCTCTGGCTATGGCAACATCAGCTATAACCTGCTCTTAATTCTATGATCATGAGTTGCCAGGTAATTAATGAAAAATGTTGCTAAGTGAAGAATAAAAGACCCTGATTTCTTAAGACCATTGGAACACTAAAAGATTTTTTTGATTACTTTTTCACTAACAGTGATGCCCCTCAGAAAAGCAACTTTTAAGGCTAGCATGGACTTCACAAAGCTTTTCATGTGCTGCTGAAAAACAATTATCTGATAAGTATTATTTCTGCTGAAAGTTTCATGAAGTTTAATGCATTTGCTTTCAGCATGTCGAAAACTCATAGGCTCAATCAAAAAATATTTTGGCAAGATGGTATTTTGTAAGCTCTATCCCTAAGTGAATAAGCAGAGCAAAAATGCCACAGTTTTTAAGTTCTATATGCATAACTATTACTTTAAATATGATTCACTAGAACTCTTTGAAAATGTTAAGGCAGGATTCTGGCCTCAGAGTTAGGAGGTTATGTATGTGACAAGTGGAATTCGTCTCATTTAACATTCTATGCCCATCATGCCAAATCCACATACAAGCAAGCCCTCCAAGAAACTTCCTCTGTTCAGGAGAGGTACAGGCACCCTAAAGGTCTGATATATCTGTGAAGCTTTTAGGGTGAGATGAAATGCCTATTCCAGACCATTAGCCCTAAAGGAAACTGAGGTGTGAAGTGCAGATATAAATATTTTTGTTTGAGTAGAACAGCTGAGCTGCTCCAGTCATGGACACTCATGTTCCAAATAACCATAAAGCCCACATTTATACTTGACTTCCAGTTGATGCCTCTCTGTCGATAGTGCTAACATGAACTTGTGTTTTGGGACTTGTTGGAAATGTGCTAATGTGTTCAAGCTCCAGCTTCAGTTTTTGCCACCAGCATCTCCACTGCTCAAAGTCACAGGATTTTGCAACCCTAGAGCTCTCCTGGACAGAAACAAAGCTGCAGGAGGAACAGCCCAGTACAAATGCACAGTAAGTGTTATGGGATGAAAACATCATTTCCACTCATCTGCAAGGGACCTCAGATCCTTTCTGCGGAAGCAGGACATTTAAAGAGGGAGCAACTCTGCATTTTAAGTGTCAAAGAAAGGCGAGCATAGTTGGCCATGCAGTTTCAGGTTCAGGATTTCTTTTTTGTGCTCTAGACCTCAAAGCCATATGACAGTTTATCTTTGCTGCAGAACTGAGAGTCGTTCTTTTTTAAAAATCACTTTTACTAGAGATAAAACACGGGAAAATAACATGAGAAATCTGTGCCTTGTTGATCCCATGTATCCCAGTACATTGTTGACCCTGAAACATAAAGACAGAAATAAAAGATATCATTGATTTTCAGTCCTTCCCTAATGATGTTAACAGGAAAACCCAGCTCCCTTGCTTGTTTTCTACAATCCCCAGGCACCTCCGTGGCTCCTCAGGTGCCAAACCCAGCACTTATTAACACCTTGCTCCCCCGGGCTCCTTGTGGAACACTTTGTCGCTGCTGCTAGTGGCTTTCAGGCATAACTGCACAAAATTAAAAAACAAGCGTGTTAAAAAAAAAAAGAAAAAGAAAAAAAGCATGCAAAATTAACATGCGAACAAACAACAGGGGCCACTCAACTGATTATATTTTCACTGTCATGTTGTATTAATTAAAGCTTCCCATCCCTTAATTAAAATGAGGCAGTCAGAGAAACTCCACCATGTAATGCAGAGTGCCTGAATCAAAGGGTTGCTCTGAGGGGTCTACAATTATGCTACCAGGTAGTACCCAGGGCTTTGAGTGAAGAGATCATCCTGATCAATGGCATTCAGAGCCTGGATCCAAATTTCCACAAGGTATAGACCTGTGACCCAAGGTTTAGGTCTGGCCCCATCTTTAATTAGAACTTGCTTTGGCTTTCCCTGATTCAGCTGCAATACTTGGCATGGACCTCCTGCATATTTAGATGGCAGCTAATGAGGATTTTTATTAAACTTGAGCCTCGGCTGGGTGGAAGGCGGGAACAGCTTTTTAGCATCAGATGGAAAAGGCTTTTGCCTCTGGAATATTTCTCAGCACGGAGCAAAGAACTCGAGGATGAGATGGAGATAGGAATGCTGTCAGTGCCGCCTCTAATGGGGTCTGCCTGGGGCATGCTGTTTGGTATCCCTTGGAAGGTGACCTTGACTGCTAACATTTACATTTTAGCAGCCAGTTGGCATATTTGAGTGTGTCTACAGCAAAAAAATCCCACACAGTTCTTGAAGAGACATAGCTGGGATGAATGTCTTCGATGCCACTGTCTCCTCTTGTCCTGCCATAGTTTGGCATTTGCTATTTAGTCTGGAAGTGTATGCTACAAGAGCACAGTGGCACTGTCCCTTCTTATTAATGCAGGTACTCGATCTCATCAGGTACTCTACGTACAGGCTGACTCAAGGTACAGTCTGCAAATTAAAGGACTTCTCAAAACAGTTAAGTCATTCAAATTGGTAAGAATAGTGCTCTTGTCCAATGAACCAAACAGCTGGCCATTATTATTTGCATTTGGTGTGATTTATCAGTCCTGGACATGTGTGAGAGACTGTAGGTGTCTGCCAGAGGTATTGCTGGGTCAGATCCCAGAAAGCTTTGTGACTGCAGCTCCTGTCATTTCCTTACCCCACAGGATCTGTCTTGCAGAAGGTGGGGATTTGACAATAGCTCCCAGTCCTTATTGCCACATGTTTCAGAAGCTCAGCAGATGGCTGCATGCTCCTACCACCTGGACAAAGGGTCCTGTTGCCCTTCCAAACAAATGGCATTAGCACCTCTGAGGGACAGGCCAACCCTCTGATGCTGATGTGCTTTAACTCACAAAATAAGGATGGCTAAGAGCACACATGGGGCTAGATATGATGGCTTACCAGATGGGTGGTAAGTTTTTAAGCTGCAAAAGCTTTCAATTAAGTAATCATAAGGTAAGACCTTCAGCCAACATAAGAATCATTTGATTTGTCTCTAATATAATTGTAAAAAAAAAAGGAAATTAAATGTTTAGGCCATAGTGTGTGCCAATCCTTTATTTACTTTGAAAATAAGAAACTCCCTCTCCCTTTCCTCTCTGCTGCTGCAAGTTCAATCACTTATCAAAATGGTGATGCCCTTTGTCCTGGCCCATTACCGTAATGCTAAAACATATGTTATATTAAATATTAACCAATTGCTAATTGGAGCATCATTTGGCCGGAGAAAGAGGTGGCTTCATATTGTCAGTAGTCATTTTCAGTCTTCTTAGTATGTTCTACAATTAGCCTCTGTCAGGCTTGAGCTAGAGAAAGATTGTGACATCTCCTGAAATCAGTTTTGTACTCCCTTTTGCATCCCAGTTTATGTACATTGGGAGTCTCCATTGTGGACAATGTTGCCTGGGTTGTGAGCTGGCAGATTGAGCTCTGCATTTCAATTCAGGTCGCCAACTGTCCTCCAAGGTGAACATAGGAAAACCCACTTAATTTACCCTGTGTTTCTGTTTCCCAGGTATAAACTACAGGAGGAGAAACATCGATGTTGAAGTTTTTAAGGCTGCCCTCTCACTGCAGGTCATAGGAAAAAAACATGCATTGTAAAATGCCATGCTGGAAAATCTTTGTCAAAATCATTGCATCCAGTTACACTGTTGACAAATTCTTAAATATGAGATTAGTTCATTGAACATATCTGGAGATGATGAGTGACTTACAGGCTACAATTACAGTGTGAGACAAATAACTGTCTGATTAACTGAATGGTGGTGATTTTTTCAGAACAAGATGTGTAACATACCATCCTTTGGGTGTCAGTTAAAATAGTTTCCAGGTTCCTGAGTAAAACAAGCTTCGCACTGAGAGCTGCGGGTGGGGCAGCCACAGGGAGGGACCAGTGGAAGGATCTGCATGGTTTAAAGGATGACAGAAGTTCAACCCACTAGGGGAAAGCACAGTGCACACTAGAAACTCCGACCATACTGCTGTCTGGTCACTCTTTATCCTTCCTGATGCCAGCAGAGACAAGATGTAAAAGTTAGCAGTGGAATTAATAATAAACATTCCCCAAGCTTCTTGGATGTGATCCTGTTTTTGCAGCTCCACATGTACCAGACTGGACAACCTCTAGTCTCACAAGTCTGGCCCCATGGCCCAAGTTTCATCCAAATTTACCATAGTGATGGTAAATTTCTGGGGCTTCAGTTGGCAACTCAGGGTTGGAAAGAAACTCTTAATGAACAGTTTGTCCCCTGACTGGGAGCTCTCCTTAAAGCAGATACCTTCCTTACTAAGACAACTGAGTAGGGTGGATGAGGGTTCTTTGTTCCATTCTGTGCAAGTTCTCTTCCCCTGAATTAGAAAGAACAGGCATAAACTGAGCCTCTCTGTATTCACTTCCCTCCTTGCTGCCTGTGAGAGTAGAAGACCCTTCTGGAAGATTTTACTACTAGGAGATTAGAGTTTTCCTCTTAAAGCTTTTCTGCTGGAAAGAGGCATCTTTCCCAGAGACAGTTTTAGATGTTTTCTCCTCCTGAGTTCCAGAGAAACTCTCCCTGGTATGAGAAAAGGTAAGTCCTTGCAGACATGTTCGAAGGCCCCCACAGAGTGAGGGTCAGGGATGATATGAGCCCTGAGAAGGAGTGTCTTTTTCCAGGCCCGGTGTTTGAAATGCCATTAGGGTTAATGTTCTGTAATTCTAGTGTTTTGGACTTTGGAAATAAGTTACAATCCTTCCACTGCCTGGCGTTTTGGGGGTACCTGCGTATTATCTTACTTCACACTGCCCTAAAGCATGAATGAGAGAAGACCCACTGAGGCACCTTTGTTTGGGGCAGGAGCCTGGACTGACCATCCTGGCCATACAGCCAGGCTTGGATATCAGGTTCTGAGCTGAGCCAATGAAAAATGCTGATGGCTGCAGGCAGGAAACAGTGAGGCAGTGCGGTCTGAAGGGTTAATCCAAAGTTAGAGTCACTGAGGAGCAACTCAAACCACAGAGCCTTTGGGGCCAGATCCACTATTAGCACAGCTCTGGATTTGCTTACTCAACACAAGCTGTTATAGGAGGAAGACATTAAACATTAGACTGAACATTTCAATGTCTAGAAGACTTGGGTTTTTTTTCCTGTTTTAAAGAACTCAAAGGTCCTGCTATGTTTCTGCAAAGAGTTAATTCCCTGTTAAGAAAAATAATGCATAAAAAATATTTCCATTGTGCAGGTCCCAAGCTTTTGAGATACTTCAGTAGGCTAGGAGGAAAACTTTAGGATAGAGTCTGGCTGAGCTGTCAGATTGACTGCTAGAGGTACAGCTGAGTTTCAAATGGACGAGCAGTGTGCATGCGAGACACATCCCAGAAAAGGAAGATGTTTGACAAGCGAAATGTTTTTATTTTATGATGGAGAACGAGCAGAAACATCAGGCAGGAAAATCGGCCTGTCAAGCATGAGAGTTCCTGACTGACAGCCTCATCACCTGCTCTGCCTGCTCAAGAGGATCCAACATTCATTCTACTGGAAAGCAAATGTTTAAATTGCTATTTGCTGACTCTTCACTACTGATTATAATTGCCACGTGCAGGTTCAGAAGAGCAAAGGGAAGCTTTTTCTTTGTGGGGAGGGGAAAATGGGAAGTGACACTTCTTGAACCAAACAGAAATGATGGAAGCTGGAGCAGGTTTAAAAAGGGCTGCAAATGGTCAGAAATCAATCACTCAATCAAAGGGAGAGAAGCAGGACTAACACATTTACCAAAGACTTTAATTAAAATCACAATATACCAATTAGAATATAATCAAGGATTGACTGTTACTAATATGCTCTTGCAATGCAAGTATCTTTATATTAGAAATTTTGAAAACATGGCACTGCATTTTGAGGCCGTTTACTACCATGCTACAATACAAACATGCTAGATTTCATATTTTGCTGAGTTCTACAATAAAGGTGTTCAAATAAACAAGCAGACTAGAAGGAGAGCATGAGGACATTGGATAGTGTGGCACAAAGTTGTTTACGCGGCTGAATTGTGAGATTCCTTCTTTGGTCACAAGTACAAAAGCCACTAGTGAATGTGTCCTTTCAGCCTGGAATGGGTGAAGAAAAAAACCACATAGCACAACATCATGTATTTTGTATGGGCTGTATTCAGCAAAGTGTTTGAACGTGCTTTAATCTATTACTATTCAGCAGTTAAGTACTTAACTTGCACTAAAATCCAGGAGAAAAGATGTGCTGAGTCAGATACTATACACTGAATATTTTAAAACAAAACTATTTTGACAGTGCTTGTAAAGACTTTAAAAACTTTATTTGCACCATTTTGAGAAATCTATACTTCTCAAGCTCTGGTTACTGCAAGGTGAACTGTACACAGCTCAGAAGGAAAGAAAGATTAATCAATCCAAAGTGATTCAGAAGATGTTCAGAATAACTTTCCTTTACATAGGAAAAGGTCTCAGCTTTCAAGTCTGCTATATGGAGAATATTCGGGGCTAAAGACAAGAGCTATATATCTCAGCAGAAGTCTTTGAAGTTCCCCTTTCCACCACTTTACACAGTTCACATTTCTAATCAGTAAAATCATAAGGTATTTGATCCTCAAGCAAAGCTTGGCACAAAACTGAGCCCTGCAAGCAGCAGCAGTGAAAACAGAGTAACCCCAGGGATGAGAGCAGGGAGGATATTTGAAAAGAAACAAATAGGCAGGATATCCAAAATGGCAGCAGCTGGAAGCTGCTCCGAGGTGGGATGTCAGGATGAACCCCCTGGGAGATGTGATACTGCACACAGGGCAGGGGAGGAGGTCAAATGTGCAGGGCCCTGCAATTTGTCAGACGGCTAACACCATCATTACCTGTGTGTGTGTGTGCACACAGGCAAGCTTGCCTATAAATTACACTCACAAATTTCCAGGCTAAATGTCCTCTTATTGGCATCACAGGGCACTGCACCACTACGCCCCACTCCTCTTCAGCCCCATTAGGAGATACTGTTTTATAGTGAGCAATAAAAGTTAGCTCTCACAGTGTGAGCCTGAGGATGAGTCACTGCTGAAATCAGCAGTGATGTTAATAGTTTGGAATTTTCTGCAAATTACATATTTTTCCTTTTTTTCTGACATCACTGGAAGGGAGAGCATAGGAAGAAGTGTGGGCTTGGAAAAGGATGTAGAAGCAGAAAAGGGGGCTGAGGGTGGAGCAAGTGAGACAGACATGAATAAGTCTCTTGTTACAATCAATACCCAAAGTCGGGTTCAAGAGGGAGATGCTCAAGACCCAGATGCTTTTCAAGACTTCTTGGCAGGCAAGCTTCTCATGCTGGACCTGTCCATTATTGTTTCTTTTCGGAAAGAGCCCTTCTATTAGAGATCTTCATGCATCAGGAGCACAGGCACACCAGCCTCAAATCATGGGCACCACTGGCAGAAGCCAACACTTTAACAACATCAGTGGGAGAAAGGAGGTGAGAGGACACAGAAAAGGGAAAATTAGAGCCTTCCTGTACCCAGTGCAGACAGGATCAGGCCCAGAAGGAAGGAAAACCAGAAACTACTTCCATAAGGTGACTGCAGAGAGGAGATCTGTCCCATTGCCCTGCTGGCTCCAAGAGCATCAGAGTTGTATTGCCTTGGCTTCCCCACAGCCCTCCTGGGCTCAGGAAGAAGGCTCTTTTTTGCAGCTGGTGGCTGCCACTCTCAATGCTTCCAGGACTGGGAAACAAGGAATTGCAGAAGGTGCTATTTGTCCAAATCAGACAAAGCCATGAACCTTGGCAGTGGCACTGCCACTCCTTATGCACACTGTTGTGCCTCAGTGAGCCTATCAGGAGTGGGAACTGGAGAAGGTAGTGAACAAAGCAAAAATAGCAACACTGTGAAACGTAAATATGTTTAAAATTTCCTACATAAGCTGCACCTAGCTCTTTCCTAATAGTTCAATACTCCTATTTCTCTGGATCTCTGCCTTATTACTCCTGAAATGGCCATTTCTTTATACCTTATTGAAAAACATCAGCTACTGCGCTGCCTCCTCTGATAACCAATGAGGAGAGTTAGCATTGAGATGGCAGGTAACAACCAATAGACACCATTTAAACTACCCATATGCATTGCTGTGTTCTGAATTAGCTGTAACCATTTAGAAAAAAGGCCAGACAGCTCACTGAAAACTCTGCTGGTTTATGCTGTCCATTGTCTCAGACTCTATGGGTGAGAATTTTTAGTATTATTTTCATGCCATTGTATAAATTGAAGACCTTTGTTCCATTCTGGTTATTTCAGATCCAAAAAGAGATACGGTCAAAATAGCAGGGGCCTGGGGACAGGTGACAAAGAGGATTAGAGGGATGGAAAAGCCAGTGTGTAGAAGAGATTGAGACATAGGATTTGTCACAGTTCCAGGGTTAGCTGCTCCTCTGACCTCTTTCTAGCACAGAGGCATGCTCCACTTCTTCAGGCCCCTGTGGGAGTCTGTCTATCTGCCTGTCCCTTCTCTGCTAACAGCTCCCTGACAGCTTAGTGAACATCTTTCAAGGAACTTGCTCTTTAATGTCCCAGCATCCTTGGGATCTTTTGACTCCTCGCCTTTGCAAGAAAAATCTATAGCTGAACACTGGAAAAAGCATCCTCCCCACTCTGGCTGTCTTGTCATGACCCCTGACATGCTAACTGGTCATCTGGAGGCACTGTGCAGCCTTGCAGCTAGTTCCCTGTTATTGAACTAAGCCAATGTTTACATAGACTAATCTCCACTGCCACCCCACCCCATACCTTATTCTTAGAGACTTACAAAGCAACCCTGCATCCTCCACAAGGTGGCTCAGTGCTGGTGACTCACACCTTAAACTTTTTTCCCTTTTTAGAAATGGGGGTATGTTTCCACTTTTCCAGTCAGTGGGCCAGACTCCCATGACTTCTCAAATATGATGGACAGTGGCTTAGCAACTTCCTCTACCAGTTCCCTCAGGACCCATGAATGCATCTTATTAGGTCATGGAATGAATCATAGAATTGTAGAATGGTTAGTGTTGGAAGGGACCTCAAAGATCACCTAGTTCCAACCCCTCTACCATGGGCAGGGATGCCATTCACTAGATCAAGTTTCCCAAGGCCCCAGTTCAGCCTGGTCTTGAACACTTCCATGGCTAGGGCATCCACAACTTCCCTGGGCAACGTGTTCCAGTGTTTCACCATCGTCTGAATAAAAAATTTCTTCCTAAAATCTAATCTAAACCTGCCCTCTTTTAGTTTAAACCCATTGCCCCTTGTCTTGTCACTATCTGCCTGTATAAAAAGTCCCTTTTCCTGCTTTTTATAAGCCCTCTTAAGATACTGGAGGACTGAAATGAAGTCTCCATGAAGCCTTCTGTTCCCAAGTCTCATGGACTTGTGCAGCTTCAGGGTTCTTAGATGGTCTCGAACCTGACCTTCTCCTACAGCATGCAGTTCTTTATTCCCAATTCCTGCCTTTGTCTTCTGCGACTTGGATGGTGTGGCTGGAGCACTTGCTGGTGAAGACCAAGGCAAAACGTTGAGTATGTCAGTGTTCTCCATGTCCTGGGTAACCAGGTATCCACTTTCTTCCTGGAGAGGGCCCAAATTTTTTCTATTCCTCCTTTTATCACTGATGTACCTATAGAACCTTTCCTTGTTACCTTTGACATCCCTGCCAGATTTAAGTCTATCAGGGTTTTAGTGTTCATAACCTGATCCCTGACTTTTCAGAAAATTTCTCGGTATTCCTCCCAGGCTAGGCGTCTTTGCTTCCTGTTTTGTGTTTTGAGTTTGTCCAAGAGGTCCTTGTTCATCCATGCAGGCTTCCTGGCACTTTTGCCTGACTTCCCTTTGATGGGATGCATCTCTCATGAGCTTGGAGGAGGCAATTCTTGAGTATAAACTATCTTCCTTGGGCCCTTCTTCCCTCCAGGGCTTTATCCCACATGGTCCTCTATCAAGCAGATCCCTGAAGAAGCCAAAATCTGTACCTGGAAGTCCAAGGTAATGAGCTTGCTACGTGCCCTTCTCACTGCCCTGAGAAACCTGAACTCCAGGGCTATTTCATGGTTGTTGCAGCCAAGGCTGGTCTTAAGCTTCACTTTCTCCACCAGCCCCTCCTTGTTGGTGAGAATAAGGTCCAGCATAGCACCTCTCATCATTGGCTGCTGTGTCATTTGGAGAAGGAGTTGTTACCAATGCATTCCAGAAACCTTCTGGATTGCCTGTGCCCTCCTGTGTTGTTCTTCCAATATATATCAGGGGACAGTCATGGGAGAGAGATAAGGGCAATGGATGACATATTAAATCCGTATGTCAGAATGAGACAAGACGCATGGATGTGGAGGGAGGCCAGATGATTAGCTAAGGTGAGGTGCAAACTTTATAAAAAGTAGGGTTTCTGTATAGTTGAATTTCTATATGGGTATCTGTAGGTGACACCAGTTCATTCCCATCTCCTACAGCCGTCAGTGGGGAAAGGGCAGAGTTTTGTACTGACTGGCTACCCATTTGCGTTGGAAGGCTGTGGGACTCAGGATCAGTCACCTCGATCATCTAAGATATGGACTATCAAGGCCTGAGGATTAGATCTGAAGGCTTAGGAAGTGGTAGGCACTGCCATGAAAAGCTTGGTTGGGACGAAACTACATATCCTCTGTTGCTCCTGTGTAACAGGACAGATATCAGCAAGCAGGCAAGAGAAATTACTTTTCTCTTCCCCACTCAAAGCTGCATGGATGAATGAGCACAATCAGGAGAAGCTTGCTGGAGGCTCTTGTGGTCCATAGGGAAGGCTGACTTAAGAACTCCTGAGATACTGAAAGAAAGCCACTAGGCTTGTTTCAAGCAAACCTAGAGGGCTGAATCAAAACCACCTAGTGTCCCTTATTTACCAGGATGTTCCAGCTTGCTGCCATCAAAGCTAAAGCAGGCACTGAAGAGTGAAGAAGCAATCAGTAATTCTGCCAATATATAAACCTTCTAGATCTAAGTGCTCTCGTCTGTGAATGATTTTGTACCCTGACTTGGTGTCAGTTGGTGTCTCAACCAGTTCAAAAGTTAAGTGGCATAGGTCCACTTTTGGCTCCCAGTTGCTTACATGTGTCAAGCATCAACCTGACGCCACTGAGGTGTGAGTGGCACTCTTCCTAGGAGTTCAAGCAGGAAAAAATCAGAAGAGATCATCTTGTAGTGTCAACCAAATCCTTGTGAAGAGTTAATGAAGAAAGATGTTACTGAACAAAATAAAGGATGAGTTGTGCCTTCAAATCTCCTCAGCTATGGAAATGTGAAAATCTCCTCATTTTTCATTTTTTGTATTAAGTATGTTTTGTAGAACTGCTCTTCTTTTCCATAGACACTTACCACAATACATACCCTTTCTTCCTTTGCTATCATAAATTATCTTCTGGATGCTCCCTCTGAAGATACCAGCTGTACTTTTGCTATTAATCTTGGCTCTGACTTTTTCTAGAGCATATCTTCTTTGCCAATCCATCTCAGGCAAGAAAGACAGAGCTTTGGTAAGGGCTCTTCTCCCCTCAAGGGAGCATGACTCTGTTAGCTGTAAAGTGTCCATAACAATGCACCTTTTAATGATGCTCCCCTTTGGCTTTTACTGGGCTCATTGCAAGACTTGTACTCCATTTTCCTGTAATAACTCAGGTTGGTGCTCCTGACAGTTACATCCTTACCAAGACTTTTCAGACTCGCCCCATCTGGAGCACAGAGATGCAGAGTGACTGCTGTTCTCTGGGGAAGTGATAAGGGCTCACCTCTTCCGTGACCTGGAGTATTTCCACTGGGGATATGATCAGCAGCAGCCAGCAGAAGAGCACATGAATTAATGCTCCCTGCAGCTCCCTGGGGTGGTGTTATTCACTCGTTTTCCTACACATCTTTCTGCAGACCTGAGCACATATATGGTTTATGCCATGTTTACCACCTTAACCTCTTCCTTTAGTGGACTGTATCAAAATAAAGCAAAAGAAAATTCACTTCCTATACCAGATGCTCAGACAAATAAGAGAAGTCTTCAGCTGAGCGATTTCGGATGGTAAAATAATTGGTGTAACTGTACTCCAGAAAAAAATATGCATGCAGGATGCAGTCAAAACATTTATGCCCTTTACCTCCAAGAGACTCGTCTCTACCCAGTAATCTACAAGAACATTTTTTCAGCTGAGACAGTGGAAAGAACTGGTAAACACTTGAGTGACCCTCATGTATATTTAATCTGGAAGGCAAGGGTGATGGGTGCACATGCACGCATGCACACACACACACACACACACACACACACACACATATGCACCAGCTGGTACCTAAAATTCTCCTATTGCTGTATAATACTTCTGACATATTTTAAAATATTACAGACTATACAAGCACCTCTGTACCTTGCATACCAGCATGGGAAAGGCAAGGAGGAGCAGCAGGTTGAGGCAAAAGGCCATGCATAAAAATGTAGCATCTGGAAAAATGTAGTATCTGGAATTCTGTTTTATTTCTAAAGGTCAGTACCTGATTTTGGTAAAATATGTTAGGAGGCTAGTGTTTTCCCAAATCCAGGGGAAACTCAGGCATGTTTGTTTCAGAGATGAAGGTAAGGCCTGCAAGGTAGAATGGAATTCAACAGCAGTCACATGGAGAACAGAAACCAGTATTTTGTTAAAAACAGAACAAAGCAAAACAAAACATCCTTCTCTGAACAGCAAGACAGAGAAATGTAAGAACACCTCTTCCTGGAAACATTTAGCGAGTCCAGGTTTTCTGTCCGCATCCTGAAAATTCCTGAATCTACCAGTTTAGCATTAACAGTCTTTCTCTTCCTCTCTTCCTCTTTCTTCATCACTCTCTATAACAATTAATCACCTCTATTGCAGGGCATGTTACACCTGGCATGAAATATTTCATATATTGAAAAAGCAGGCAATATCCCATAGATGTTCCCCACCTTCCTGTTGCCTTAAATACAAGCTCTCCAAAAAATCTTGAAAATTAAAGTGATGTGCTGAGACTGTAGACCACCATGGCTGGCATAGAAGTCCTGTGTCTGGCTGAGGTCACAAAAGTGACCTGTCAGAGTCTCCCTTGCAAGATTCAATCACCACCTTCCCCTGGTGCATTCTATTAAGCAAGGTAGGTAGTCAGGAAACTAAATACTTAGGACAGGACATAATTTATGTTGGGGATGCTACACCATGATGGTAACATTTTGCTGAAAGAGGAGGAGGGTATTCCTGGAGCAAATTGACCCCCTTTCTTTGGACATGGTCAGTGGAGGAATGGCCCTGGTGACACTACCTTCACTGGCTTATTTCCTGGTGACCCAGTCAACCCATAGCACACAGAGAAGGACAATAGTAGTGTCTGCCTTGTGAGTGGTTACAATTATGCTTAAGTTTTATAAACCTTAGGGCAAAATATTCCACTAATAACAGATGAGTGCATGCAAAGTTGGTAGTCTTCAAAACTAGAGATGTGTATCCCTCCTATCAAGACTCAGTTGGCAGCTACAGACATAAGGTGCAAATTTTAGGGAAGTTCTCCCCAGAAAATCTAGGAAAACTGTAGTGCACTTTCCCATGTTTGAAGAGCTGAATCCATTGCAAACAGGTATCAAATTGATGACAAGCAACATTCTTCCTTAAGGGAGAAAAAAACCCAACCTACATTATGACAAGGTAGAGTTGCAATAACTAATTATTAAAATAATCTACAGCTTAAGCAATTTCAGTCTTCTGGAGGAGGCTAGTGGATTGCTTTTCCAATCATGCTATAACCTTCCCTCTCAGTCTGAGACTATTAATTTTTGACAAGGTGCAAGGCCTGATTTAGACTGATCTGATCTGATGGAGTGACCTATTTCTATTACCTGCTTCCTCACTCCTCCTGCTGTTCACCTCCCTGATGGCCACTGGCTAACTCCCACAGCCCTGCTAACAACAGCTTTTTCATTTCAGCTGTTGGAAGAGTATTCGTAATGGTGAGAACTGAACATAGTTTCTCAGCTCACAGGAATTTTTAAAGCCATTTCTCCTGTCTCACACACTTCACAGGACACTCTTACACAATATCTTTTCCTTTCTTCGCTTAATGCTATCACTCCCAGTGTAGCAGAAATGCCCCTCAAACATGTAAAACAATCCAGCTGCAGGCTAGCCCACCAGTTCTTTACACTTCTCCTCCCTGCCTTCCACCTGGCAACAGCTGAGGGTCACTTCTCCTGCAGGATACCTACCCAGCGAACATAGAGGGGCTGCAGGAAGCAGAGTGGGATGAGGGTGTATTTGCTCTTGACTTGAACTAATTTAGGCTGCGCACATCTGGGTAAGCTTTTTTCTAGAACAACTATGTAGCATCCTGTCAGGCTGTGAACTTGACAGGATCAGTCCATTCTTGGACTTCTTTTATGACTCATTCCGAGAAACAAGCCTAAAGCTTCAGAGTTTCTGGGATTTTGCAAATCCACCTTCTTCTTTTTCTTCTTTTCTTTTTTTCTTTTTTTTTTTTATTTCCTCCTGGGATTAATCTTCTTTTATTTGTTTGTTGGTGGTTTTTTGTCTGCAATCTGCAAGCTATTGCCCTTTTCAAACTGCTTGACAGAACACTGCTTCGTGACACAATGTCGACAAGCAAAATGTTGAATGGTTAAATGCTATTTTCTGAAACAATATGGGACAGCTCACCCTCAGAAAATGGATGATGGCCAGAGAACTGGGACAAACACCATCACCACCTCAAGTCAATGCTGGCACTTGAAATAACATTCAGACTTAGGGTTCTAAGTGTCTTAAAACAGGATTTTGAGTCCTAAGGGCTGTAATGGAAAGGTTCAGATTTTTTTATATCTAGTCTTCATACCAAGACAAACTGAAAGAGATTTGAGTTTTGTTATTGATTCTGACCTAAAGTGATATCGATATGAATTTTAAATGCCACATGTAGATAGAAAGGGTGCAATGATCAGTACAAATACGGTCTATTAATGCTAGTTCAGGCAATTTTGTATGTATTGTATAACATGATAAAAATTGGACAAGATCTTATTTGGTTTCTGTGTGTGAAGCTTTAGCAGGTATGTGCTTTTTAAGTTCTCATGTCTAATCAATATATCCTGGTTTTTTGGATGGGTCACAGAGTCATTGCCTCAGGACTGATGAAGCTTAAATGCTGAAACTTTCCTTCCTACTGCTGTTTTCCCTTCCATTTCTGTATAATCATTGTAATTCTAGAGAGATGAGGTATTGTGTATTGAAGAGCATATTCACTGGCCTTTTGTGTTTGCCTTCATAATGATAATAACAAAAGTACTGGTGGTAACAATAATACAAACAGTAATAAAAATCTAAATGCTTGTCCTGAATAGCACCCTATTGTGTCTCCTCTCTAATCTTTGTAAATGCTGATCATCTTTTGTCTTCCTAGAGCTAGAAGATGCTTTATACTTTCAAGTTTTTCTTCACAGAGACTCCTTTCAAGGTTGAGGCATTGTTGGAAGCTAACAACAGTGGCTTTGAAATATATCATTTAAGCTGGAGAGTGACAAACACCCTTCCCTGTTCCTGGGAGAGTAGCTGTGCTTTCACTTAATGAGGTAGCTGAAGACATCTCTGGTCCTTTTCCCACTTTGAGCCCAAATGCCAGAGGCAAAATGGTGAGCTTTCCTTGCATGTGTGCGAAGATTTCAAGGTCTGTGTCTCTATGCACTTGCAGCTGTTGTCACCTTTCTGGAAAGGTCATTTTGACTTGCATAGTCATTAAATCCTCTCTCTTTTGTTCTACCCAGATCAATTCTAAGCCAATGCATTGATGACGCAATGTCTGATTTTTTGTAAAATGGAGTATGATGCTGAATATGGTTGGCAGGCAAAGACAATTTAAGCTTGACTGTATTCTGCTCCCTTTTGAGTGCATGGCATCTCTTCATGGTAGGGTAGCTGGGTCTCTGTGACCCTTATGCCTGTTGGCAACATGAAGAGCAGCAAAGTAAGAGTACAACTGTGCCAGTTATGACAACTGCCTGGTTCAGTGGCACCAAGCAGCAGCAGACAAAGAAGTATCACTTAGTGATTTTTGCATATATGGCAACAAGGAATTCTCCATCTATCCCAAAAGATGCCTTGACTTGAAAAGCTCTTTTGCTTCATAATCATGGCTGTGTCTTCTGCACTTCTTTACAATACACACTTCAAATATTTACTCCAAAAAGGCCCCTGAAAAGAGACCCTGTGTAACATCTCTGTATGTTACATTCAGAACGTATGCTCAAAGAGAATTCTTTTAAAGTCTTCTTCATGTAGCGCTTGAATAATGAGTATGCCTGAAACTCTAAATATAGAGTAAATGTTGCATGCATATGGAAGAATTCATCCATGAGATATGCTACAGATTTATGATGCACAACTTATTAGGTTTTGTTATCAGATTCACCAACATTTCAATGAAGACAAATTGCCAAACAGAAAAAGAGACAGAGAAAATGCAGTCAATTTATTCTGAAGGATCCGTTCTTTCCATAGAACATTGTATTGGGAGAAGTCTGGTTTAAATCAAGGCGTATGCAATTGGTTTATGCCACAGTTTGATTTGATGGTACCTGGTTGTCCTTCTCAAAAGGCATTTATTTCATCAAAGCGAAGGAAACAGAAACTTGTCCAGAAATTGGAAGCCTCACTCATTAATCTAATGAGAGCTGTTCTTTCTTCCCATTTCACTTTCATGCCTGTTGGGGACAAGGAGGCTGTTTGTTTTATCATTGTTGTCCATACAGCTATCCCACACGAGAGAATCCACGATGGCTGCATTTTTGAAAGAGTATGTCCCCAGGGACTGTAATTATTCATCTTTCAGGAGACACAAGATCTATAATACACAAGTGCTGCAGACAAGAACTAGTTTACAGGTTTATCTCATGACTGAAAGTATAATCCATCTTCCCTGGCATGATTTAGGAGGTGCCGAATAAGAGAAGAAAGAAAGTGGGTCAAGCCCGTTTCAACTTGTATCCCCCTGTTCACATAGGTCTTATTCTGTTAATTTCTCATTGAAGAGAATTAACTCTTGAGCGAGAAGAAGAAATGGCCCCTATTTCCTGTATCCTTTAATACACCTTGTAGCCATTAGGGTTATGCCTGCACTAGGTTTGGACTCCCTGTGAGTTCTCTTGTCCCAGCAGTGACCCAGCCTGGCATCCGCTCTGCTATGAGCAAGCAGAACAAGGAAACCCTGCTTCTGATGGAGATAGTGGCTTGAGATCTGGAAACCTTGACATCTTCAGGAGGTAAGAATGAAGCTATCAATAGAGAATCTGAGTGTATTAAGGGAATTTTCCTAACGATTACGTGGTAGGTCTCAGTCTCTGATCAGGGACTCCAAAACTTCCCATGTTTCCTCTGGTGAATGACACCTTAAGACACCTTCTTGTGTCTCATCCTTCCTCTTTTTCCAAGAAGTCATTTTTCACTATCACCACAGAATAACCCTGTAGCTATCACTACAACTCCTTTCCCAGGAAGGTTTATTCTGAAGAGGAGACCTAAGGTAATTTAAACTTCTTGGAAGGCAATTTAGCATCTAAAGACACTGAAGACACAACATTGTCATCTCTCCATGCATCTCAATTTGGAAGTCCAAGTTGGGTGTTTGAGAGAAAACCTGAAGGGACATTGCTCCAAACTGAGAATTCATCTGCATAATAGTATGTCACATGTGATCATATTGCCTCCTAAGCACTTATTTATTCACGTTCATCCCCACATATTTCTAATTTCCGTATATGCGAAAATTCCCACTGGAAACAACCCATTCACCTGTGTTTGTTCTCCCGACACCCTACAATAACAATCTGTTATTCCTAAAGGGTAAACATAGCCTGTGTTTTTAATTAAGACACGAAATGTTACTCAAGAACCCAAAAGATGTGCATTTTCTGTAAAAACCTTAGTCAAATCTACTTTCTGTGGTCTCATATACAGCCTTGACTGCTCAAAGGGCATCAAGTACTATCCAAAAAGCTAATAGAGGATTGTTACCATAGAGAGTACAGGATCTCTGACATTGGGTACATTAGGAAGCAGGCATTAGTTCTAGGTGCTCACATTGCAAAGTATTTCAAATACCAGAGTAAGACAGGCAGGAACAGCAAATTTAGATGTGCTCCAGACATCTAAATTTGAGTATCTGTGTTTCAGCTGGTGTGGTAGATGACATTATTGATTCTGAAAGCAACAGAAGGAGCATACCTCTCTGCCTTGCTTTTGCCATTTGAGATTAAATCAGCTCTGCTGAGTCTTTGTAGGTAAAAGACACTGAAAAGCTCTTAATAGACCCATTTAAAATTACAAACAGCAGTCTTAAAGGGCCTAAATCCAACAAATGCAACATTAGCTGCAGTTAGTAAATACCTCTGAAATATACTAAGATGGATGGATGGAAACCCTAAACCTAGGCTTCCTGGGACATGTAAATCCAAATACCATTGTTGCACCTTGAGGCTATCTCTGATTTGAAGTCTGTTCCCTGATTAAAGGCATTCCAGGTAGACAGTGCTGGTAATAGCCAGTAAGTCACCAGCCACGAACCATGCCAGCAAGCCACCAGTCATTTGTTAGGCAGAATTATTGATTTTAGTAAAGAGCCATCCTTTGAAATCAATATCATGATCTGACCAATATTCAGCAAAAAACATCCTCATCTCTAATATTTCTAATTCATTCAGTTATTAGCATCTGAAGTGACCTAAATTAAAAATAAATCTTATTTGTTTTTCACCATTTCACATCAGTGAGCTCGCTCGCTGATTTCCATGATCCTTGGTATCACCATAGTGTCTAGGAGAACTTACATACAACTACCTTAACTTTCCTGGCTCATATGGACTCCTGTGCAAGGAAACAATCAGAGGAGGAAAAAAAATCCACAAACAACAACAAAAAAAACCCCAAACACAAAAACCCAAAACCAAATCAAAACCCAAACCAAAACAAATGGAGGGGGAGGACCCCAACCAAAAGTTAATTAGATACTTTTCACAAGTCTCAAGTCTTGCAACTTAGAAAAACAATTCACAACTAAATGAAATTTTGGGCTTTACCTACTCAGACCATATCTGCTAAACTATATATTTCTTCCAAAAATCTTACTCATTTTATTGTGAAAGCCTTTTAGGTTTTCAGCTCACCTTCATTTTCATGCCATTTTAGGATGGTAAATCGCAGGAGGAATTGATTTGTC
>JAWWMO010000121.1:79065499-79075571 GCA_035047845.1 Dendrocincla fuliginosa | reverse complement strand
AAGCCTTTTAGGTTTTCAGCTCACCTTCATTTTCATGCCATTTTAGGATGGTAAATCGCAGGAGGAATTGATTTGTCCAGGCTCATACATTACTAGTTCTCTGTACCTGCTTCCCATGTTACTATAGTTTCTCCCTGATATCTACCCTTTTTGACATTTTCCAGGGAAGTTGACCGTTCTGCTTCAATTTATTAAATCCTCTCCATGAAGATATCAATTACCTCCTGGCAACAGAAATATTATATATCTTTGGGGATCAGGCATTTTCAAGAAAAATTTCAGAGTGAGGGATGCCACTTGCTGTTAGTCTTTTAGAAAGGAGAACACTCTTACAGTTTCTTTTATCAAAATTATTCAAAGGCAGAAATACTCTCTGTCAAAATGGTCACTCACAGAGAGGTGAAGGGACAGCTTTTGAACAGAGATGTGCAACAGTCGTGCCCTGTTTTTCCAGAGCAAAAAAAAATCTTTTGAAGGGGAAGAGCACACATGGCTCTGTGCATCTGGTACTTTGTGGGTTTGGTTGTGAGATTTGCTTGAAAATCTGACACAGCCCAGGACAGCCAGACACCAGGGGCACACTCACTGCTTTCGACATTGTTTACATGGAGAAAAACAGCAAACTTCGTCTTATCAATGATTTTAACAACTGAACTGGGGTGTTTGGGACATTAGTAAAAGACTAGACACTAGACACTCATTGCAAACATGATCTGGATGCAAATCTGTTAGTGGCAAGAGGGTCCAATTATTGCAGGGCTGAACATATACATTCACATGGCTATAAATTATAAACCATAATTTTTTTAAGAATATACATTGCAAAATTGACACCAACTGGATGCCCCAGTTTTTGGGCACCAGGACATGGAATGAGGAATTGATGGGCAGAAGGGAAACAGAGAAGATCAATAACAAGACAAAATGATATGGCATTGCATCTGGAGAACTTGTAATCCAGATCTGGGATCATATAAAGGCTTAAATATAAATAGAGAAAATTGAGACAGAAACCCCCCGGGCAGACACTAACTTGTGAAGCCACAAGTGTGTTTGTGCCGACACTGCAGGTCCCGTGCCTTTAGGACCATTTGCACACCAAACCTCCCTCACAGGTGCCTCCACTGTCCCCTTATTGCCCCAATCTCTTGTGAGGACACCCCCAGGATATCTGGCAAAGAGCAGCTCCTTGTCTGTGCAGGGTGTTGTTCAGCTGCAAGTTTCCCCACTCCTGTGCAGCTTGCAATCAAACTTAAAAAGAAATCAAGGTTGCAAACTTAAAAAGAAATCAAGGTTGTTATAATGAGTGATAGTGGGGAGACAACAAAGGTAAATTGTAATAAACCCAATGCTTTTAGTGCCCAATGCCAAAATTTCTTCCCATAGCATGTTCTTAGAGCATTGAGCAGGACAGTGGCCCATGGGGTGATGACAGATATTCTGCTTAGGAGGCTGTGACAACTGGCAGCAGCCCAGAAGGAGCTTGTCCTGGCTGTCATGTGAGGTGAAACCCCTGGAGAAGCAACAAGAGGGAGACGTTGTTCCTTCGGGCAGCAGTGCGGCATGGCAGAGACCCTGGGCACAGAGGAGGCAGTGCCACAGTGCACATGAAGAAATGTCTCGAGGGATAAAAAGGACTGCCTGTAGCAGGAAGCAAAGTCTAAACCAGGCTTTGGACTTACAGGAGAAAGGAGACTTTCCTAAGAATCCAGAGGGGACTATAAGGAATTCATAGATCTTGAGTGAAAACTGAAAGTTACTGGACAGAGTGAAGAGTGAGCAGCCTTCTATTAACCGGTTATGCTTTCAACCCTTTTATTTAATTTGTCTCACCCATCAGTATCCTGGTTTGTTCTGCACCTCTTTTCTTGTTGTGGTTCAATTTGTTTCAGGGATTTTTTTTTTTTTTGGTTATTTACTTATTTGCGCACATCTGGGTCATAAAGTACAGCTGTGGATCTTGGATACTTTTCTGCTCTGTTAATAAGCTCATTTAAAAGAAAATGAGAGTTGGATCCTTCTGAAAGTGTCAGCTAATTTGTTGGGCCAGACCAACGATACAACTGATGGAATCAAAAATAAAGCCAAATCAAAATGACTTTGCAAGGCTGTACATCAAAGAAGAGATAGTAACTGATGTGTAAAGCTTTTCAGTAGCTTGCCACTATGAATTAACCCAGTAATATACTAAATCTAGAAATACCCTCCATTTCACAGGCTGTTGGATCTGCTTTAAATGGCAGATAACTGGAAAAAAAAAGTAAGATGGGATGAGGTGTCCCTTCATGCATTCTTGGAAGAGACAATCCCTGGGTATTAAGTCAAAGGTCTTATGTGTGGTGGTACAGTGAAAGTGATCTCTTAAGACAAAATGTGGGCTTAGATATCTTGCTGACCACCCATTTGTGGTTAAGTGAAAGGACATACATCACTGGAAAATATTAATAGCTAGTCTTCAGGGAAAAACTGTGGAATACAGTCAGCATTAATCACATCCCTGACTTTATCTCAGGAGCCAAGAAGAGGTCATTTTTTTTCCATCAGGAACATCTTGGTACTTAAAAGAAAAAATGCATTCGCACTTAAAGGTTTCTGTGGTGTAACCATAGAGATGTGTTAATGTAATAATCACACATGCCATGTAGGGGCTTGTGCTGTTTTGCGCTAAGGGAGTTAGCAAAGTCCAACCTTTCTCTACACAAATGTACCCTTTAATAAATAAAGATAAGGATATATATAAGTTTTACAAAAGCAGAGATTTTATTGGAAGTTTAATAAACTTAGTCCCCCAAAGAATTATTTTCTTTGTGGTCTAAAACTGTGACAGACTCTCCACATGGTGCAAATCAGTGCACCCAGGGTAGCTCTGGGGATTTGCTCCTGCTAAAAAACCAGTCCATCACTTCCTCAAGACTCTGACATTTTGAGGACCGTGCTACAACACAGAACAGCAATTCTGAAATGCCAAAACAATCCCACTTTATCACTACATGATCCTGCTGAGCACAATAACAAAGCTCAGTTTCTCTGTTCAGATGCAGTGCACATTTCAGCATTCAGGTTTATTTTTCTGAGATTATAGTTTTCCTCCTCCTTTAGTTTCACCTGAAATTACTCTGGTCCTGCCTACTTATCAGGTGATAGTGGCTCAGCAAACTGTTTTGTTACAGCCTCTGGATGGAATCAAAATTCATTATACTTATCAGGTTCCTTGATAATTCCATAGAGCACTGCTCTCAGGTGTCATGTGGAACAACAAATGCAAATATTCTTAATGTCCAGTAGCTTTATACTATGGTGAGATATCTTAATTGACATTTTTTTTTGCATATGTGTGCACATGTACTGGTGACATTATCCTGAGACATACTGAGCAGGCATATTAAAACCCACCAGAATGTGCTACTTTCTGTATTTGTTAGAAGTGAGCCCACCTTTGTGGGAATCCATCCCCAGCACAGCACAGAGACATCTGGCAGTTAACAGCAAAGCCACAAATCATCTCTAAACTCACCTAAACAAAGCCACAGATGATTTAATTTATTGCTGGTGACAGTCCTGCTTTGAGTTGCTCTAGGTAGCCCCTAGCAGCCCTCTAGCCAGTCAACAGGAAAAAGAAATCCCTTCTGGACTTGAAATGAATGGAGGGTATTTGGGGAGATGGGTGGAGAAGGAGTTTAAGATTTAAAAAATTACATAAACATTCCCAGTTCTTCCAGGAATCTGTCCCCTTTAATCTTGAAAACGTAGTTCATTTTCAGCCCACTGACATTTTAAAAAGCATTATTTCTCTAAAAAGTGAGAAGATAATTGCCTGAGCATGAAAAAGTACTGTGATACCTTTAGCTGGTTTCCATTCTGTATATCTACATAACTCCTGTGAGTTTGTGATTGCTGATATACACACAGTACTGCAAAAATATGTTTTCTTATTTTTCTGCTACTAAAAGTTTCTTTCCTGAATATAATCACCACAATATATATACTGTACTCACTGGCAGGCAGTTCTCTGATCTTGCACCACTTCTAGCTTTTACAAGCACTCTTGGCTTATATCTGTACTTCAGCACCATACATGCATGCACTGAGGAGTACTGAGCCCTGTGTCTGGAGCTGTCCAGAGAAGGGCAACAAGGCTTGTAAAAGGTCTAGAAAGCATGTCCTGTGAGGAAGGGCTGAGGAAGCTAGATTTGTTTAGTCTAGTGAAGAGGAGGGTTGGGGAGACCTTCCTCCCTACAACTACCTGAAAGGACATTATAGTGAGGTGGGAGCCGGTCTCTTGTTGTGTATGAGGACAAGAAAAAATGCCCTAAAGCTGAGACAAGGGAGATTCAGATTAGATACTACAAAATATGTTTTCACTGTTAGAATTGTTGGCATGGGAATAGGTTTCCCAGGGATGTGGTGGAGTTACCATCCCTGGAGGTGCTGGATCTGGCACTGGGTGATGTGCTTTAGTGTTTTAGGGGTTACAGGCGTAGTACCAGGTGTATGGTTGGACTGGTCTTAAAGGTCTCTTCCAACCTTGATGATTCTATGATTCTGTGATTCTACATATACAAGACTGCACTTCTATATGGCTCTGACCTGCTTGCCCTGGCAGTTGGTGCCACGTGACTCTGAAGTTTTCTTGCTTGCCCATCAGGGTTGAAGAAAGAGGAAAGTGTGGGCAATTTTCCAGAGACCAAAAACATTCCCTACACAAGGGTCTGCATAGATAATCCTTTCTAACCCAGACTCTTATGTGCCCTCCATGTCCATGCTTGGACTCCTAACAATGGTGCCTGAAGGACTAAAAAGGGAGAGAACTTGCTTCAAACACAGACGTATTTTGGGTACTTTGTACAGTCACATTGTTTCAAGAGAATTGTTTGACAAATGAGAGCATGGCGAGTGCTAAACAAAGGTGATCTGTTCAAATAATGTCACAGCCTGAAAGAAAATACCACTATCAGAACTAGTCAAGTGTGCGTCCATCACAACTAATAGCTCGTGTCAATCCTCCCTGAGTGACAAGCCTTGTGCTCTGGGGCAGGCAGAGCAGAGCACCAGCCCAGCAGCAGCTGTGATGCTCTGCACACACACAGCTGGGACCCTCCAGCTGGCTGGGGCACTGCTGCGGCCCCAGGGCTGTGCACAGGGAGCCACAGGAGCAGGACTCGGGGAGTCGGAGTGCTGGTACGGAGGCTGACAAAGCAGCCTTGAAAATGTAGGTCATAAGCCAAAGCTCAAATAACATGAGGAACCAGTTCATTTATTACTTGACAGCTGTAATGGGTGGGGTGGGAGAAGAATGCCTCTAAGGGTCCCTGAAGAACTTGCGCTGCTACTGTCTGCAATAGCATGGATGATATCCCCAAACATACAAGTATTAATGACACTGCAACTCCGGTAATTTTCATCTAAAAAATCAAAAGCAACCAAACAGACAAAACCAAAACCTCAGCTGAAAAAGGTGCAGTGGAGAACTGTGAATTTGCCCTCTTCTTCGTGGTTTAAGTTCTTCTCAGTACAAGTGACATGAACACATGTATCTTGGATCTGTAAGGGCTTTGTTGTGGGTACCAGAAAAACAGGAAGAAATTACTGTGCTGGTGATTTTTTTTTCCCAGTTATGATACAAAGGATAAATGACTTTAAAATATGAGTGACTTGTACAGAGAATATGTGACCTCTTTTCTCCTTATCCTGACTACTGCCCCTGTAATCATATAAGCAATTGAGCAGAGACTGCACCAGCCCTTATAATCCCCCTTCAAGGCACTTAAAAGGGATAGGAAGTCATTTTGTTTCATTTTCAGACAAACTTTTCAATTCTGATGGTTCCTATCCCAGAAAATCAGATTTGTGAGATAAAACAACCATAGGGGGAATGTGAGTCTGATGGAGGAAAAAGGCTGGTTAGGTTAATGGTTTGTCCACAGTAATAATCATGTTTAAACTGAAAGATGGTGATGTCCTTAACAGGCCTGCTTGATTACTCCCTCTAGAAAGACAGTGGAAGGAAGGAAAAAAGATATAAATCTGGAGAAGGAACATGGTAGAAATAGTGTAGAGCAAGATAGAAAGAGAAAGGTATACAAGAAGAGAAAATCCTGCACCAAAAAGTAGGTAATGAACTGCACGGTTTCCCACATAACAGAGATCAGTCAATCCAGCTCATGGTTTGTTCTTACACCTTTCTTAACTGCACAGGGTGCCTGATCAATGTATTACAAAATGAGATGTGTTTCTGCATTTTAGGTGATTTTTTTTAAGTTCAAACCACCTTTAAAGTGTATTAGCAAACCTTTAATACCTGACAAAGAGGAAAGTCTGGGTACAGTTCTTCCTTCCCAATACACCCAGTCTTCTGCACTGTACTCTCTGCCCCCAAAAAGACATGTTAAGAAAGAGGCATTCTAATCTTTACGGACCATTGACTTCAATGGGTTTTGGATTGCTTGAGCCCTTCACTTTTGTATTCTAAAGAAACCAAGAGAAAGCTACTGAAGATCAGAGGCAGCTGAATGTCTTTATGTGTAAAACAACTTGAAAGGCAGGGCTTAACCCAGCAAAAGAGAAAATTCACAGTCCACCTACTCTATCCAGCCATAGACTTGTAATTGTGACACTTGCGATAAAACTAAAAGAAAAAATGTGAAAAATTACATGGGGAAGAGAGGAGGGTCATGAGTCTGAACTAAAAGCCTGAAAAAAATAATTTCAGGACTACAATTGTCCCTAGTGATTTCCTCTAAAGACTACAGCATGTGGCACTATCTTACTCTAATTTTCTCCAAAGGGAAAATGTGGCACTGTATTAACATTGAATTAATCAGAGGAGCCAAATATATCTCTGTGCACAACGTATCAGTATCTCTCTATCGCAGAAAACTTTCTACCCCAACTGAGCACCAGCTGGAAGAGAAATTCTTGCAATGGAGCCCTTTCTGTTTAATCCCTTAATCTTCTGAACAGTAGGGATTCTCTCTTAAATCTGACTGGAAAGTAACATCTGCACTATTGAAAGAGAGGAAGCACCAGAAGGCAAGCCACAGAGGTCTCAGCTTCTCTTCCACTCAGTAGTTTTCTCTTGAAGATGCCTGCTTAAGGACAGTTTACATTTAATGACAACAACACAGGCAAAACCCAGGGGTCAAAATATTTTCTGTTTCTGAGCAGTTATGCCTCCCCATTTTTATGCTGTGGCAAAGCCAGGGGAACTTCAAAATGCCAAGGAGACCATAGAGGTGGATTAACCCGCAGAGAAGGATTAACCTGTAAGTGTTGTGATGCCCTGGAAGTTACTGTCTTTCCTCCCTTCAACCATTCCTTCTTATTATTCATGGTTAGTATTTTGACAGCTTAAGCCACAGTGATGTTCCTGTCTGTAACGTGTCCTGACTGTCAGTCCTGGGGCTTTATTATGGGTTTCAATGTCTCTTCTAGTGATATGATAGCCCAGATTAGCTGAGGGGCTGCCTCCCAAATGCTAGGTTCCAGTTTCACGGGTCTCCTGGTTAAACCAGCATTATAAAATCTTGTGAAAAGTCAGCCACAGCACTCACAATCTGGCTATGTCTTTTTGCAATCTAATAGAAAGGTGAAAACATTCTCGTCTAATTAGAATTAGATGTGGAATGTGGTATTAATGTATAGAATTCCTATATATTTACATCTCCGAAATCTCAAACCACTCTAAACTCAGGTTACCATATGTGTCACCAATGTCACCCACTTCATTCTGTTCTCTCTTTGACTACCTGTCTTGTTTCCTCCCTGTCCCTTTCCCCCCCACTTTTTAAATTCTCATAATGCCTCAGTACAAGTATCTGCTGCAGAAAGCAGAGCTGATAGTGGCTGGTTTTATGTTGTTAGACTGACCTGTTTCTGACACAGCACTCACAACCAATTAAAGCAAACTTTTTACCAACGGCCAAGAAAATGTTCACAGAAATTCTTCCCTCTTACTTCTTTCATAACCCTTCACCTTCATAATAGCAATCACTTCCTCTGAAAAACAGAGCCTGACCCATGTGATAGCTTAGGTTAAAAGCTACTTTTTGGAAGAAACATGAAACTGGGAGTGCAAATCAGATGTATGCTGAAAAAGGCAGGTGCACATTGATAAGAATGCATCTTTTTGGTCTTTGACACTTTCATTCTTCCATCTGAAGCCTGTAATTTATCCTCGGTTGTGCTGGATATACTGTGACTTTTGGTGAGGATTAAACACAAAGAATGCTCCAGTTAAGCTTCCTGGGATCAGAATCTGTGACTTATTCATGGCTGCAAAAAATGCTGGTGTGAAGTCTCAGCTGGAAGCTTCTGGCTCCTCACTGGGGTGAGACCTGCCCAGGAGCCAGTGAGTCACTGAACTGTGACACCACAGAAGAGATGCCCAGGTGAGACATTTAGATGGCACTGCAGTGGTGGTAAAAAAGGCGACCTAAGTCTACAAGCAGCCCTGGGACCCTGTGAATGTATGTAGGGCATACTGCCTGTGTGTATTCTTTCAATTCAAGTGATGCTGTTAATAGCAACCACCTTCTCTATTGAACATGCCCCACTTTCCAGGTTATGAGTGTCCAAAACAAACTAGAGCCTTGAGGCAGACCTTCTGACCTCCTCTCTCTTCCAGCTGAATCCACCACACAGAAGACAGGAGATTATCCCAGATTCGGACAGAATTAGGTCTTAATGAAACACACAAATAATAACTCAAAGAAAAGTAAATTATTTCAACAGAGAAAATTCAGGTTGAGTGGCTGAAAAAGATCAGTTAGAAAGGCTGGTAAACAACCTTCCCTTTATCCACTGGGTCCTGGAAAGGTGCACATTCCTCCAGCCCTTGTTCAACTTTCCTTGGCTTCCTGAGCCAAAAGAAATCCCACCAGGATATGGCAGTAAGCCTGCTCCCCTGCCAGATGGGCCTCTTTCTTTTCTCACGTGCTTCTCAGTCTGCTCCCTGCTTGATGCCCCTTCTGTCCACTGCACATCCCACCCTTCATTTGGGAAAGCTGTACCACGCCCACCTTTTCTGAGGAAAAAAGCAATTGCCCTCCCTTCACCTCCTCTCCTGAGGTTTTGGGCTTGACCCAGAAGGCAGAAGTGGGGAACTTCTGACTCTCATAACCTTTGCAACAAAATGTACAACACACAATAGTGGGCAACAAATAAATTGGAAAAGGAATACTTGTGTTCCAAGGTTGTGGTATACTCTGCTGGTTTTATGTCTGCAGTGTTTCTGGTGGGCCCCTTTAGAAAGCCAGAGTTAATGCAATGGTTCATGAGAAATGGAGTGCAATTAGTGAGGGCTCCTGGAAGCATGCAAGGCAGGAAAATCAATCTTTGTAAACCTTGGCCTTAGCCTGGAAAGAAGTGGTTTATGATCATGATGCTTTTTGACCTGTCAGCATCATGGCAGTATTTTACAAAGGGTGTTGCTGCTCCTCCCTCGAGCTGCATTGGAAACAAGAGTGGGTTAAGGGGCAGAGGGCACTGTACTGCCCCCTCAGCTATCCAAATACAAAAAGAGAGAGATATGCTGCATGGCCAAGAAGAGTTTGTGATGTTGACACACCAGCCCATTTTCCTGCTTTTGCATTCAGAAGGTCAGGTACCTCCCCTCACTGTACCTTGACCAGAAGGGTCTGTGGTGTACTCTGATTTATGGTCAGCATCTTTCTTTTCTGTCCTGACCCCGATTCTGAGTCTTTGCTCCAAACTGGCATGAGAATGCCGGGATCAGAAGCCATTTGCTCTGTTGTTGGCAGCTAGGTGCAAGACTGTCCAGGGAGAGGTGGGGTGAAGGTGCTGCAAAACAAGTCTCAAAAATAGATACCTTTACCTGGGAAAGCTTAAAATGCCACTGTGTAATCAGGTGGTGACAGGGACATGCAATACACTGCCCTTGGGAACAAATAGCTCTGCTTTGCTGAGGGCTTTACTGGAATAGCACTCAGGCAGTGATGTAAACACATGCACCTCTTGCTTCCAGTTCTCTTGATCCCATTGCTTTGATTTGCAGGTTCACTGTTATGAACTTTTCTTTCTTTCTTTCTTTCTTTCTTTCTTTCTTTCTTTCTTT
>JAWWMO010000121.1:79041841-79065388 GCA_035047845.1 Dendrocincla fuliginosa | reverse complement strand
TTTCTTTCTTTCTTTCTTTCTTTCTTTCTTTCTTTCTTTCTTTCTTTCTTTCTTTCTTTCTCTCTCTCTCTCTCTCTTTCTTTCTTTCTTTCTTTCTTGTAAAAATCTCTGCAAGTGTGGTGAGAAGTGGGGGGAGGGGGGTATCTAGTGCAAGATTATTACTGAGACCACTTGTGACACTTTCTCATTAGCCTGTGTAATGGGAAGCCAGTCTGCTGCTCAGGAAGCAGCATTGCAAATTATTTTCAGCCACAGATGATGCAGCCTGGCTTTGAACTGCTTAGGCCTTGTTGTAACAGAAGCACCAGCAATATTCATTTAATGTGCGTTGACCTTTCCCTGACCTGGGAGACAGAGACAGCTCCTGCTCTGGCTTATCATAATGCCTTTTTCTGTAAAGGTTTCTGCTTGGCAGACTACCAGGAGGAGAATATTACATTCTGTCTGCAAAAGGGTGGAAAGTTTGTTTGGTTTCAACTGGGCTGGGGGGAGAAGCAAACTTGTTTGGTTTCCCCCTCCTGTACCCCTGCTGAGGACACATGCCAACTTTTGAACCTTAAAGAGCAGTGATATGGGGTGAGGACAAAGGAGTAATCTGGACAAAGGATGCCCCTAGGGCATTAAAAATAACTATTCCCCTCACCTTCTGTTGCTGCAGTAGGGTCGCACCACTTGTCACTCAGCAGGAGACCCGTATCAAACAGGATGAAAACTGTGGATGAGCGGAAGTTTCTAAATGTAGACAAATCCATCAAGTCTCACTCTTTGGGCATGAAACTCTGGACGGCTGCCTGCTCCTAAACTGATACTGCTTTTATACACAGTCACAGAGGCACAAGCTTTCAATTTTCTGTGACAGCAGAAGAGAGACAAGGGGTATGCCAGGATGTGGATTCCCTAACCCCAAAGCTTGGCATACTACAAAACAGCAGGCCAGCACAGCCACAGGACCCAATGCACCAAAATATGAGTACCCACAACACAGTCATAAATGAGGAGAAGGGGAAACATGAGACAGAGGGGGAGGGACATGAAGAAAACATGTCTTCCTTGGAAATCAACCAGAAGTCAAGATCACAAAGAAGCAGAACACAAGATAAAAGATTACTGCTTGGTCAAAAGCGTAAGACTTCAGATGTGAGTTGTATAAGCACAACCACCACAGTACTCGATAGGGACAAACTCGCCTCTAGACCTGACCACAGAACTTTTAGGGTTGGAAGGGACCTCTGGAGATCATGAAACCCCCCTGCCAAGGCAGGGTTATGCAGGAACTTTTCCAAGTGGGTTTTGAATGTCTCCAGAGAGAGAGACTCCATAATCAGCCTGGGCAGCCTGTTCCAGTGCTGTGCCACCCTCAATGTAAAGTTCTTCATGTTGAGGTGGAACTTCTTGTGTTTTAGTTTGTGCCCATTACCCCTCATCCTGTTTCTGGGCACCACTGAAAATAGTCTGGCACCATCCTCTTGGCACCCCCACTTTGAGATATTTATATGCATTAATGAGATCCCCTCTCAGTCTTCTCTTCTGCAGACTAAGCAGGCCCAGCTCCTGCAGTCTGTCCTCATAAGAAAGATGTTCCAGTCCCCTAATTATCTTTGTGGCACTCTGTGGACCCTGTCCACTAGATCCATGTCTTGTATTGAGGAGCACAGAACAGAACACAGGACTCCAGATATGGCCTCACTAGTGCTGAGCAGAGGGTCAAGATCACCTCCCTAGACCTGCTGGTCCCACTCTTCCTGATGCATCCCAGGATACCATTGGCCCTCCGGGCTGCAAGGGCACATCCATCAAGATGTCATCCATCAAGACTCACAGGTCTTTCTCCACTAAGCTGCTCACTAGTAGGTCAGCCCCAACCTGTACTGGTACTCGGGGTAATTCCTCCCCAGGTGCAGGACCCTACACTTGCCCTTGTTGAACCTCATTAGGTTTCTCTCAGTTCAGTTCTTCAGCCTATCAAGGTCCCATTGAATGGCAGCACAACCTTCGGGTGTATACCTAATGGTATACTTTTTTGTCATTTGAAAGCAGTTTTTGTGCTATTTATTCCCACTCCACCTTCTTTTATGCCTCCTTGTTCTATAGATTACTCTGAAAGTAAAGAAAAACATACTGCAGTTTCAGTTGCCTCACTGGAAGATGGTAATTATATTTCTTTTGGCCTTTCTTACTCTCCGATTTATGGATTGCTGATGTACTCGTGTGGCCTTTCTTTTGATCTCTGCACAGGGCTTGAGAGAGCTCATCCAAGGAGCAAATGGACATTTGTCAGAAATATTTATGCAAAGACAGCAGGATGAAGCCAGTGATGTCTCAGAGAGCCTGCCCTGGATGTGAAAGGGTTGTGCCATGTTGAACTGCTCTGACATCGGTTGTCGCCTTGGCCAATCATGCAAGCAAATGTTGGACTGGTGCCCACTGCAAAGAAGCTGTGCTGAAAGATCTCACTTTTTCAAAGTGCTGGGCGATAAACTGCAGGACTGTGAGTTCTTCCAAGTTTGCACAAGCTGTGAGGTTTAGATGGGGTAAAGGTTCCGTTCCAGCTATTTACCTTATGTAGAATCAGAAACCCAAAAATATAAAGATAAATGAGTTTCCAGCTATAGATCAGTTTAAACAAATTACAGAGTCACAGGATAATGCCTTGCTGCATAGAAAGGCCAAGAGGGGACAATACTAGAGTCAATTGCAGCTACCTGCTAAACAGGACACTTCTAAAGCTCACTTTTCCAATGGTTATTGCTGTCTGCTTTTTGTTTTGACAGCAAGTTTGAATGTTTACATTGAGTTAATGAAAAGCAAATGTTTATGCCTTTAATTTCCAGGCTTGAAAGTTCTGATATTTCTGGTATTTCATCTCCACTGTACAGAAAACTCTCCCCCCCACTCTCCAGTTCTGTAAAGCCTCCAAGTAGCTCGGTATAATCTCTGCCCTCTGTTCCAAGATCCCCACATGGGTCCTTGCCCCAATTTGGGATCAATCTGAACGTATCCTCTGACAACATTACTATACCTGATCTCAGCACACCCCTGCTCCACATTCTGCTAAGTTGATTATAAAGCTAATTGAACATAGAGAACAAAGCAATTTAACTTCCCTAAAAGATGACAGCACTGAAATGCCCTGAGCTGTTGAGAGTAGCTCTGTGAAGGAGCTAATATTTCCACCTCACTTATCATAGGCAGCTTTCATGCACTGGAAGTTTTAGGGCAATACTTTTCATCAGAAAAGAAACCAAGTGTTCAGAAGCCCACTGCATCAGCCCAGGACATTAATTTGCTCATTCTCTAGTCTATGTCCAGGTGTGCCCCAAGTGGCCCTTTTTACCACTGGGGAACAGAAGAGGCAGGAGCATCACAGCTCCTAGAAAAAATGGTGCAGAGGATTGAGTGAGCCTGATGTTTTTCACTAAAGACAGCTGATAACATGGGATGAGAATGGACAAAAAAAGAGGAAAGACTGAGTATTTGGAAAAACTAAGCAGAGGAACAGGGAAAGAAAGGCAGACAAGAAGAGAGGCCTCTCCTTCACTGGAGTTGCTCCTTCCTGGACTTAGAGCTATTAGAACACCTTGCGGAAAGGCTTTCTGGTCACTGGGCAAGAGGCTGATGAGAAAGAGGAGATCAGGAGGCTGCTCCTGATATCCCTATGGTTTCAAGGCCTTTCAAAGGAATTGTTTCCTCCTGGTACTCGTCAATGCTGGTTTCCCATGGGTGTGGCAGGGAAGGGACCCCCTTTTAAAATGTTTTTGCCTCTTGAAGGTCACCTCAAATGCTACTCTGAAGACAATGACAGAAGTGAATGTTGTTTCAGCCTCATCTATGCTCCAGCAGAAAGAGCAGAAACCCTGCTGTTTTTTGTGGTACCATTGAAGTGCTCCCTTTTGAAAACAGGAGATGCTATATATCCAAATATCTCAGACTACCATGTGACTTAAACCCCACAAAACAACTAAGCCCTGTTCACAGCTATCCTTCCACAATGGGAGCGGAGCCCCGTGGTGGGGACACACAAGCACTGCCCTAGGAAATGCAACCTGTTGTGCAACAGCATGTCACCCCATTTCCCAAACAAAAAGCAGCTGTGAAAAACCCTCTACCCCTAAATGCAGATTTATTAACACTCAGCACCAGGAAAGTCAAGGTCAAGGGTTAAAGCTTGCCTTTATCCATCACCTCTTGATATGACCTTGGTGGGGCTTTTTGCAAAGGGCAGGGACAGTTGATGCCGTAATGAGCTGCCCTTCCCAGGAGACCCAGCATGATGAAACAGTACAGAGCATCCACTTTTATGTATCAGTGTAAGAATACAGGTTTGATTGGTAATAAGTTTCCCATTAAAAATACATGGGAACTTACCTCAGAGAGACAGAAAGTAGACCCCACAGGATAAAGTCTGTTCAGCCAGCTTTTAATGAGGGTAATTACATCCATGTATTTGAAGCTTTCCTTCCTCATTCTTCTCCAAAGAAAAGAGGCTCATTTAATGGAGGAAAATTAGAATGAAAAATAAATTCACAACTGTTGTTCTTTAACTGGGTGAATTAAACTTTGATATTTGAATGACTGTGGTTTTAATACAACTAAGATGGTGAATAATATTATTGGCTTACATACAGGTATAATAACTACTATTCATAATGAAACAGTTTTTAAATTCTGAGGAAATTCATAGTTCCTAAAGAAACAAGGAAAGTACAACTTGGGTGGTCACTGAAACCATTCATTTTAATGAGTTAGCCAATATATTGAATCATACAAGGAAGGATCTAATGCTGTTTTATTCTGAGGACTTGCTGAGGTATTGATTCATCTCTCAATCAAGACTGGATGTCACAGGTTCTGTCATTTGTTTGAACTTATATTCCAAACACAGTAAACAAGGTGTTCCTCAGTGCTTTCCTTCATTTTTTCCTGTTCTCTCCCTCCCATTCCAGGCATATATGAACAACCTGTATCAGTTTCCTCAGTGGATCTTTGCATTTTAGCCAGTGCACCTATGGAGTTTGCTCCATGTATCTGCATTTCTGGACCTGAATTTCAATCTCATATTCATAACTGATGCATCTTGAAGCATGTAAATTCAAAGCAGACAAAACATCCTCCTCTGGTCCACTGGTGCTCTGTTACTACTGACACTGTCACAGAGCCTTTATATTTATGCAGGTAAGGACAGAGAAAAAGGCCACTCAGTCATCAATCCAGTCTGGAACGATGACAAAAATTACTGGCATTTTACGTGGTATAAAGGCATAAAGACTGTGCACATAAACCAGTTTGCACCCCTGTTTGCTGGCAGATCCAATCTAACAGGATTAAATTGTTGTTATCTGTGACCATGCACATTTTACTTTCTGTGAAGTACAGCATCTCCTGAGTGAGGTTAGGGATGCGAATGGAGTTCAAGCATCAGTCTTAGAAAAGAGAGGTGCTTTGGAGTACTCAGATCATGATACCTTTAAAGATGCCCAACAAGTTCAGAGCAAACACTGTAAAAACCAGCTCTTTTAAAATTGTCTCCAACTGGTAACCAGAAGACAAAGAAACAGTAGGCACCAGCATTTTTTAAAACTTTGGTCTTGGTTTAAAGAGCTGAACCATGAATGTGATGTCATGTGGACCGTAGCAGCCTCATAAACTTAAAGCAGACCTGGACCTTCAATACACCTAAAATGTGCAGGGACACATGGCCAGTCACTTCTCTGCTCACCTCCAGCTGCAGCACTGATGAAAGCAGAGGCACAAACCTCTGCCACAACACACACAGGCTCTCATACCAGAAACCAGGTTTTTTCATACCAGATGGTTTAAAGAAAAACATTAGATAGCCCAGGCAAGAGCCCCTGCCCAACAGGGACTACAGAAGCACTGAATCTCGGCTAACTCCAAAGCTGGGTAGATTTGGACAAATGGCTCTTCTGTTCTCTTTGCCTTTCACTCTGCCCTTCTGTGGAGCAGCCACCACAAGTCAGCATTACAGCACCGGGCTGTGTACTCCTTCACCCCCAGAAGCTGCAGGGAACTCACACAGGGGAGCTCCCTTGACAGCATCCACCAGTGCCCAGCCCTGCCAGGACAGGCTTTGGGTTCAAATGACATTAATCTGCAAAATCCTCTGATTTCTCTCTTAGTGTTTTCTGTATTGTTTAGGCAAAGTGTCTCTCTTAGAGCACTCTTCTTTCTCAGTATTGCATTTAGAAGAGGAATTTCCTTACCCAGAGCCAGCAGATACTCCCTCTGCTCCACCTCTCGCTATCTTCCTCCCTGCCCCCATACAACTATTATTTAAAACCTAGAAAAAATACTCTGGCAAACAATTTTCCCTCCACCCTCCCTGCTATCTGTTTAAATATCCTTGACTGCAAGACATTCAGTACAGAACAGTCATCAATTTTTAATTCATTTAATCTCTTGGTAACAGTGTTCTCGTGAACTGAAGGGCCCCTGAGGAAGCTTCAGAGAAACCTCAGCCTAACATCTTTCCCTGATTCCACGGATGAAATTTTGAGGACAGAGCAGACTCCAGGCAACTGTATGGGTTAATGGAGGAAAAAAGATATTGAAAACTGAGTACCTTTCACCCCCTACCAAATCAAAACACATTGTAAAACAGGCTCTGTACCCTAACATAGCACAGATTGAAACAAGCACCAGGGAGAGAATTCCCTGCGTCAGAGTTGTTCATGATTCAGCAAACTTGGGAAGGAGCCCTCTGAGTAAACATGTGGGTTGTCTGTGCTCCTGGTCCTGCTACTGCTTCATTCTTGTTCCAAGAAGCTCAGAGAACATCCTAATACACTGTCAGTAATTAAATTCTCCCTGCTTAAATGCCCTGGAAGTCTCAAGAGAGGATAGTTTTTTCTCCTCGACCCTGTCAATGGAAGGGAATCTAATCCTGTGTGTATCCACATTGTTCTACAAAGAACTGTTGTTCAGGAATGGACAAAATCTTCCTGTGTATAACGTGAATCTTAATTCGCTCTGCAGGTGCTTTAGGGCAGGGAGCAGGAGGGTTCTTGGTTATATTCCATCATGTCATACAATGGTGGCATCCAAAGGCCCCAGTTGTACTGTAGAGTCACAGGAAAACAGAGAAAGAGCAAAACCCTGTCCCCAGTATCTTGTCCTCTGATGAAACAAGTTAAAAATAACCTACAGTTCTAGTTCTGTGACAGCTAGAAATTACGCACTTTTTCTGACCCCAAGTTTTCTCATCATGGGATGTACAAGAACTAGAGTTCTCTAAGAAGGCTTTTAGAAGGCGAAACATGTTTGATCACACTATATATGATACTGAACTTAATGCATACAGACAGCATCACCTCTGCAGCATCCAAGCAGCACAAAGTAGATATGCATGCATAGCTCCAGACATCCAAAGGGACTGTTCTGTGCCACTGGCCATCACAGAGAAATCCAAAGCTAACAGTGATGACAGGACAAAGAAGCCTAAAACCTTCAGCCCCTCTCCTCATCTCCCTCATCCCTGTCCAGTATTCCATACCTGTAATACCTGGGAAGCTGCTCTGTAGTGAAGGGCATGGCCCAGTCCTGCTTGGCTTCTAGGGGTCAATACTGAATTCAGGCTAATTCAAGCAGACTCAGTTGTAAAGAGACTGTGACTTGTTACATTAAGTCACATAATTTCCCATCTTTCCATATACACCTTAATGTAACAGGCAGGCTGCTGCTGTAATGACAGGCAGCACAGGAAGACAAGGCATTACACTGCAAAGCTACTCAGTAAATTAGTATGGTTTTTTGCAAGATTATGCAATGTAGGGGTCTATTTTTCCAAAAATGGTGACTAGAAAATCGTGATGCAAAATGTGGCCTTGATGTTTAGCACTAAAGCCCTTTGTATGACACCCACTGGCAGAACTGTAGCTCAGCCAGACACAGGAATTCTGGGACAATTTGCATAGTAGCTATTTCTCACGGAGACTTTCCCTAATTTGTGATGCCTTTTCCTAATCAAGTTACTTGTCATTTGCCAGCAGCAACCCCTGATTCTTTGCCCGTGAACCTCCTGTTCTCTTTCACACTATTAAGAACATTATTTTCTATTCTCCTGTCAGTGGAGAGTGCTGGTGATTATCACTGCAGTGTCTGGTCCCCTTTATTGAAAATGTTAATCCTTCCTTTTTGCAGGGTTTCTTTAGCCAGGGGTGTTAATACTGGGTTAATATAATCAGGCTGCCTTTTTCTTCATCTTTTGTGTGTATGTGTTTTAGGGAGGGAATTCTTTTTTATCTTTTGGTCAGAATTTATTATAGTGTCTTTTTCGATTCCTTTTTATTTTTTTTTCTTTTGTCCCTCCAGAGGGTTTGCTTTGACCTTCCTTGCTATTTCTGTTGTAATTATCTTAATGATTTTCTAACATTTAGCACCCAGAACACTAATTGTTCTGTGTCTTTTTTGTTTTCTGTAGTCTTTAAAGGGGACTTAAGAGTGTGTCCTTCAAGGAGGAGCTACCTGTGTTCATCATCAAGAAGAGGACTGAGAGCTGGGCATCTTCCCTCACTCACTGCACAGAGAAGGCTTGCTTTGGAATTCCACAAGCTTCCCTCCAACCTGAAGATCCTTTCAGCATTTAGATAGTAAATAGCATCAAAGACCACCGCCCACTGCTCCTAAAACATTCTTCCATGAAAAAAGCATGATGTAAGGCATGGGTCACCTGTTGTAACTTCAGGAATCACAGATTCTCCCTCAGGGGAAAAGTGAGGTTGCCAAGATCCAAATGCAGATCACAGAAGGCTGCAGGATACAGTGCAGGTAACTTTGTGTTGTGTTATAGTGGCATGGTCTTTTAATGCTGATCAGGTGGCAGATGAGTGAAAACTCCTTTTGTTTTGATGTGCAGAGCACAGACTCCATCTCTCACAAACTGCTCTTGTGATCACTTTCTTTAAAAGGAAGGACTTCACCTGGAGACTTCTTACCCAAGGAGAAAACTGCCAAGTCATCTGAAGGTTTCTCTTTCCTGATTGCAATCATATTTTATTCTCAAGTAAAGCAGAGCTGCTGTGGCAATGGAGCTAGGAAGCAGTGACTGTTCAGCATGTGCCTATTGTGGATAGGGGACTCCCGAGACCATTTTCAAGGTTGCCCCAACACACGGATGTCCTCCCACTGCAAACAGTTTCAGCAGGCACACCTAAAGCTGGAAGGAGCTATGGGAACTGGCTGACTCCATCTTTCCACCCATCCAGCCAGTCAGCCAGCCGAGGAGACCAGGAGCAATGGGAAGGCACCAGAGGACCCTTCCTCGTGTCTTCTGCGAGTTAGAGCATCAGCTTGGCAGAGTTCTCATTTGACTCCTTGCTTGTAAATTCTCGTTCATAAGTCTGTGCTATAAAAGAAATTACACACACAGCCACACACACCCATGCAAAGGAGGTGGGCAGGAAGGTGCTGCTCCCAGGGGTTCCCGGGCACCTGCCCCGTGGGAACCGCAGCGCAGGGACCGCGGCGCCTGCAGGAGATGCCACCCAGTGGCAGCAGGACAGCAGCACACAGCAGCCAGCCCCGGGGAAGTTGCCGTCTAGTCGTGGCTTCACTACGTAATCAAAACACCCAGGATGTCTGTGGGCTGTGGTGAATATTTGAGTGACATCCATCTCTAGTTATGTTAATTGGACAGCCCCCCACCCCCCCCCCCCCGCTTCAGAAACCCTTAGGCTTTTGTTTGCAGGGAACAAATAAATAGGGATTAGTTACGTTTATCTGTTTTCCTAAGTCTTTACAGAATAACTGTTATGTGTAATTAAGACATTTGTCTGTCCTTGAACAAGCTGATAACAAATTACCAGACATTACTGACGAGGTTCCATTACATTTTAAGAATAGATTACATGGATCTGGAATTTATTGATATATATTTATTTTTTAGGCAGGAACAACTGGAAATAATGGTTTTATGAAGGTGACAATTTGATGTGCTTTGAGAAGTTCTCTTTATCTAGCAGCATTGCTTGACTATGTGGTTGTCTTCTCCACAAAGGATCTGCGTTGAGCCAGCTGCATGGCAAGATTTTCATTCACAGCTTTCCCTCGCCCAGTGTCAAACATGTGCTGCTGGGACATATTCAGCTAACCTCTGCCAAGAGCAATATCATCCTGGACTTGCTCTCTGTGATCCTGTTAACAGATACTTAAATAATTCACACTCTTCAAGGATCCACCTTAGCTGCTTCCCCTATGCTATCCTGCATCTCAAACCACTAATCCATATACGATTTTCTTAAAATCTGTTTCCAGTGAGGTTTCCCATATAATTGTAACCACAGATTGATGAGTTTCTCTTCAGGAGCCATGAAGCACTGACATGCAGAGAGAGTGCAATATCATCCTGTCTCAAAATAGATTCTCTTGTCCAAGATACAGATATCATTTCATTTACCTACTCTGAAGGTACTTTATTGAGCACACCAGACTCTTATGGATTCACAAGGAATATGTTCTTCTTACAACTGAGACCAGATACTTCCCCTTAATATCTACCAATCTTATTACACATTTGATTTTTAGGAATATATCAACTTACTGTAATCTCATAAACATACTTCATACTAAACCTGTGCACCACTCAGCCAACAGAAGGCTTGGTAGCAGGTACACAGCTCCTGACAAATGGCAAAAAGAAAAAAATCTTCCAAAGAAACACTGCAATGATGCATTTGCCAAAAGGCCTGGCCAGAACTGATTACAGCCAACCAGTGAGCTCTAGAAAGTGGCATCTAGGCTAGGTCGTCAAAACTGAAAGGCAGCAACTAATCTTAATTAGAGGGTGGGGATTTTTCCTTCTTCCCCTGACAACTAGCACTCAGGGTGGAAAATGAAACTCTTTCACTAAACCCCATTGTGTGGCTTTGTCTTCCAAACACGCTGGGGAAAATAAGAGGAGGAGATTCAATAAGTACATCCAGGAGAAACTTGGGATACAGCCAAGAGTCGTGATCTGGACAGTGCCAAGACCGTCAGCAGCGCAGAGAGGAGGGGTTGCTTCCAAAAGACTTTTGCTGAGATTTTATCCCTGCCAAACACTCCTCCCAACCCTGTAAGAAAGCCATGATGGCTATGCCTTTTTTTAGCACATGCAAAACCTCTGTTATCAGAAATTAGAATGTCGTGATGCTTCTCTTTCTTGATGAAATTGAAGTGGTTTCCTCAGAGAAGTAAGTAGCACTCAAGGGCAGATGCCAATGCGCAGAAAACATTTTGGGTGTATTTGGTCAAGGTGGGCATGGATCATCTCATGCCTGTAGATAACGTAGACTAAACTGCTTCAGCTTCCTGGGACATAGGGTTTCAGGGTTTGTTTCTCTGACAACCTGGCCTGGCACACAGACAGCAGAATATGCTCCAGGGAAGGCAGCTAATTTCAACAAGAGAAGCAGAAGAAGGTGGGAGTCCCCAGCCCCATCTGGGGCAGCCCCAGCACTGGCTTCTTACTGCTTTCAGTGGGGTCTACCAAGGTGGTATGAGCTGACTCTACCTGCTCACTCTCATGCTTAAAGGGCAGTCTTTCTTCCTACTCCTCTCCTCCTCTCCTCCCTTCCCTGTTTGCACTTGGATGTGTGTTTGGCTGCTTCCCTCAAAACAGCTCCTGCTCTCAATCTGCCCTTGGTGAACTGATTCAGCTCATGACACTGGCTGAAAGATAAATAACCATGCCTATGAGGGAAAAAGGGCAGGACACACTCCTCAGGGACACGGAGAGGTGGCACCATAGACATTTCTCCAGGTTGTGAGTCTTCACCAATCCTCCCTTTTAGGTGGGCCAAGGAGGGACAAGTAATCAGAATTTTTGCACAGACTACCTTTCTTGAGACTGCATGCACTGTCCCCCTCCTGTATCTATGCTGGCAGCTAGAAGCCACTGGAGAACTTCATATGCCTCTCACACACTAGACAGACCATCGTCAGCATGAAGGCACCTCCTCTCTTTCAACTCCCACGTGTAGCATCACCAGTCCTTACAGCTTGCCAGAAGTCCATCAACAGTATCTGTAGTTGTGCCACCTTAACCTGAGTAGAAATGTCCAAGTTTTATTGCCACTGAGATGTACGTGAGGGTTTCATATGTGCCCCTGAGGAAGGATGCTAATTATTTGTCTTATTTTAGGATTTTTTGTAATACTGGACCATCCCTTGTCAAACCCACAGGTTTCACGGATCATAATATTAGATACATTGTCATTTTTCTTCAAAGGAAACACAAACTTAGTTCAGTTTCTTTCTTCTCTGCCATGGGGAAATGCAAAACTTGTTTCTTCACCAGCACAGTCATTGCCCTTTTTGTTCTGTTTGTACAAAGCAAAACACAAAGAATCCTGAAGAAGCAACCAACTACATTAAACTGCTTTTGCATTCTTATTGCAAAGAACAAGCATGTCAGACACCTTTTGTTTTTTCCCTTGGAACCTGTGTTTTTATTTAGGTACTTCTTGAAACAGCATCAAAAAATAGTAAGTCCTCACTTCATTTCCCCTATCGTTCGGAACGGGAGGAGAATCATACAGTGGAAAAGAACAGGTCATTGTCCTGAATGTTTTTTTGCAACCAGCAGCATGGCAACTTAGAGCTGACACTATCCCTTCATGTCTTTGGGTCTTGGCCAGTACTCTGTAGACAAAAATAGCCCAGCATCTCTGGGTTCCTTGCAACAGCTTTTCTTAGTGGCTGCTCCTGCTGTTCTGCAGCTGTTGCCCCACGCCTCACTGGAGAGCACTGACATCCCATGAGCTGCTCATCTGCTCCTCTGCCCCGTGTGCTCAGCCAGGCAGCCTGGCAGTCTTGCAATGCTCTGGTCTCTGGTATGCTTGCCCTGACATCACACATTGACTGCCTCCCTGGCATGCAAGGGGGCATGGCCACGGCTCTGAGCTCTGATGTGGGTCCCCTGGACAGTGAGTGCTCCTTTCACCTCTGAACCGCTGGGCCAGCAGTCTCATTCGTGGTGATAACACGTGGCTGCTGCCTCAAGCTGTGGGCATTGATGGGCCTGAACATTTATCTCTGGGCAGCATTTTGTAAGGCTGCAAACCTTTATCTGACCCCACCTTGTGGGGTTTATATCTGCTTCCTTCACATGAGGAAAAGACCACTGAAGCACAGCTCTGTGTGAGCTTGAGCCCATATATAGCATACACTGGACAAAAGTATTGAAAAGCATCTCAGTGTGTCTCATTCTTATCACATAGAATTTCCTTCCTTGGCTGCCTGAGAGCCTCACAGAGCACAGCAGTCAGGCTGTAGTTAGTTCCTGTGTCTCCACACTGCCCCTGAAAACCAGCTAAGCTGGGAAGATGCTGTGGAGCGCGTCTTTCTCTCCAGACTCCTAACCTGGGTCTCTTGACCTCATTATCTGTGGAACAGAGGCCATCTATAACAGATTTTTCTTACATTGCTGACTGTATGGAAACTCTTGCTGTAATACCTTCTCCCCATTTGATTTTTAACAGACTTGGACACAATTCCACTTTATTCAGAGATGTGTCATCATTCCTTCTGAAATCCTAGAGTGTTTCAGGATGGCTTTTAATTTGGAAGGCTGCATAGGCTGTCTCCTGGTTTTGTGTTTTCAGCTGTTGCAGGGGATCAGGAGCAAAAAAAAAAAAAGATAAACACTGAGTTATGTACTTGCTGACTGAGCCTCTCTCCTATTTAGAAACAGTTTCGTCTTTGTAAAGGTTTTGCTCTTGACAGAGACACTTTACTCTAACATTTTAATGAGTATTTATTACAATGGTTGCATTTGTCAGTCCCTTATATGCACTGGGCACTGTGGTGATTTAGTGTAGAGAAAGGAGATGACTGACTGAATTCCGGGTGAAATATCAAATACTCGTAGTCTCCTAAAAAAAAAGAAAACTTCACTTAGTTCTTCAACTTTTCTTACATGGCAGCACCCATTCTGTTTTACACGGTGCCAACAAGACACTATAACTTCTGGACATAATAACCCCTTCTACCTTGGCAGCTCAGCAAGAACAGCTTTCTCTGAAGCCTCCCTAATCAATTGAGTTCGCCAAGTCTTTTGCTTAACAAATCCTGCAATTGCTTCCAGCATTTTCCCACAAGTGATACCAAATTAATGGATTTGTAGTCTCTTGGTGAATCTCTTGGCTTTTCATTGTCTGATTAGGCACACTCTGGCCTGCTGGGAGAAATGTATTGCATTGATAAAGATGCTGGATGAGGTTCATTTCGTGTCCCACTTTCCTGTTGCATTCTTGGACTCATGCATGTCAAAATGTTACAACGAACATGGATAAGATTAAAAAGCTCAAAGTCCCTCAATATGGCCACATCTCATGTCATAATTATTACAGTCTCCTAAGGGTCCCAGGAAGTCATGAATGCTATTCCAAGTCTGTCTTGCATTTAAGATCTTGGCCCAAATGCATAAGAGCATGTTCTTAAAATATATTTGGGGCTTTTGCTATATGTAGAAATAGAACATTCCTAACAGTAATCAAAGAACTTAATAATCTAAATTAATGCCCCTTTCAAATGGTACAAAACAAAGCTGTATATGAAGTGACTACATTTTTAAGCAGTTATATTTTGAGCACACAACTGCTTTCTGAATACTCTTTTCTCTGTCATATGTTTACAATAACTGTCCTTAAACAACAGACTTCTCTTAGAAAGAACATCAACAAACAGAGTTCTGCTCTTTTTCTAAACAGTTTCAGCTCCATTCGTGCCTTGTACTAGGAATTGATTTTTTTTCCAGGTAATTCAGGAAATCCCAGAAATAGCTAATGATTTTACTCCCACTGCCCGTGAAAATTCTCACACTTCAGTTTCCATGCTCTTCCCTTGGCCACCAGTCATGCTACACATATTACAAGGTTCATGTCTTCTTTCACAGACTCTGTGCTCAGACTGCTAATAATTTCCAGTTCCCTTGATTTAAGTGACCAAACTAGCGGCTCCCCTAGAGCTGGCAGGTTCCTCTGACCTTAGGCTTCTCTTGAGAACAGGTACTGATTGTTGCACTGGAGATGTGCTCTAGGACTTGAGGATTATGAAACCACTCTCTTTAGCATCCTTGGATAGGAATCCCACCACCAAGCTGTTGTGCACCCTGAGCAGGAAAGCTCCCCACACGTACTTGTGGCACCGAGGCATTTCACAGCCAGGAATACAGCCACAGAAGAGTGAGAAAGAAGGGCAGGCAGGAGACACCTTGGTCAGCCTAGTTGCTGATGTACCAACCCATAAGGGGAGACATACAAATGTCCTGAGTTGTTTCTGTTTAATTTCTTTCTGACAATAGTCCAATATGTACACAAGAACACAGCAACTAGCACTCTGCTTCTGATCCTTGGTGTGGACACCACCTGCTCAAGACAGTCTTGGATAAGATGGGAGCTATAAACCACGTTTGGCTTTGCATGCTAATCATACACTCACAGATTATATACTCTGATTTTAACACTCCTGTTCTCCAGTGCTCTTCAGTCAGCAAATGACTTCATTCCCACTAAACCACGGGGCTGGAGAAAACAGGGACTTGAAGCACTCACAGGGACAGCTGTAGGCAGAGTATTTGAGGTAAATGTCACCCTTCTTTGTTTCTGGAGGTTGTTAACACCGGTATAGCTCAGCAGCTCTTGACATTGCCATGAGAAGTTTCCTTGGTTTGCTGGGGGTTCTTTCAGGTTTTTTTGTTTGTCTTCTGAAAGGCTTATTTCTCCTGTTCTTATCCTGTCAGTGATTCCTAGATCAGTGCACCTTCCTTCCACTTCCTTTCTGTACTTAAAGATGAAGCTAACTTTTGCTGGAGTGAAAATCCAGGGAATTCTCAACATTTTATCTAATATGAGTAGTTGGATAAATGTCTCTTAATGTCTTGGACAATGTCCTCAAACTCTTCTCACTAGTTTTGATCCACAGCTACTCCAGTAATGTTATCCCTTGAAAGGCACTCAACACTTGATACATTTTACCTCCAACTATTATCATCAGTACATTTCTCACATTTTATAACTTACTCTTATACCCATCTCAAATAGACCGTCAGTGGGAATAAAATTTAGCCTTTTCCTGACAGTGCTTTTGAAAATTCCTCTCTGTGACAGTAACACTAGTTCTGGCAGCCTCTGTCCATGTTCCCAGCAGGCTGACTAGGACATTTCCTTGGTTTCAGGTTAACCCAGTCAGCATCTCCTCCAACACTTTCAAGAAGAACACCTCTGTGCCAGTGGGATCTGACACAGTTCACTGTTGTCATCATTTACATTCATCCTTGAGCAGTGACAGTGTTAGACAATCACTGTCACATCTAGAACAATGTCCGGCATGACTGCAGACCAGCATCAACCCAGAAAACTTCTATGGCCATTGAGACTTAACAGGTATGCAACCAGGGCAAGAAATGTTACTCAGTCCCTCTAGCGATGTACGTGTCTCCATCCTGTTGTATTTCACCATGAAGGATACTATGGCTTGCTTCTGCCATCAGGGCAAAAGAAAACAGGTTCACCAGAAACTTCTCCTCCTCCTTCGCATATGCAAAGAAGAAAGAAAACGGTGAAGCAAAAAAGAATCCCATTGAAGGCATCAAAATGCTCTTTCTGTTGTCATGACTGTTGATGACTCCACGTTCTGGAAAGACATGAAAATCATTTTAACTCCTGGATACTTCTTTTCGGTCACTGGCTATTATCATGCCTTGTACTTTTTCTTTCTTCAAGCAGCTCAATGATCCGTTTCTGTGGCCTCTGTGACTTGTTTTTTTCTTTTCTGATAGATATATTTAAGATATTTCAAATTATCTGCAAGTTGACATTATGGGAGTATTAACATTTGTCCTAAACTTCAATATGAGCTAATCAGCTGCCCTTTGTGCAATAGATTTTTGTTTTGTTGTCAAGGGTTAATTATCTTTACAGCAGCACTTCTTTGTTTCCCACTCCCACTGTCTTGGAAGTTTAAGGGTTTGGGGGGAGTTTTTTGTTACAGATCACAGCCTGCTGTTTTATCACTCTGAAATTGCAAGGTTGGCTCAGAAACCTTAGATCAATCACAAATTATGTTAGAGCTTCACCTTCTCTTTACACTACCAATTTAAAAACATACTTCTCATTTCAAAGGCAGTGCAACACTTTTCAAATATCTGTAGCAGTCTCATGGATAACTAGCTTTGTCTGAGTGGACAGAAAATGATTAAAAACATCTTCAAGATTACCTACTGTCGAAAATAAAGCTTCCCTCTTCTTTTTCCTCTGCAGAGATGACCTAAAGCTGACTTTGTACTTTCCTCAGCGATCTACCGTTTTCCTGGAAAACTCAGCACTGACAGCTTCTCTCTGCCTTCTAATTCCAGAAGTTCTGGCCCTATGTAGCTTATGGTGTTGTGTGCTGTCTGGCCAGTGCTCAGAGCCATGAAGTATCCCAGAGGCAGGCTCCCTCTGGCATCTCAAGCTCTAGCTGGTCAGTATGAGGTTAGCCTGACAGTCTGAAACACATCACAGCTAGTTCCATCTGGCTCTTGGCAGCCTCCCTCAAAGCTATTGTTTCTTCTTGCCTTTTCTGATCATTTCCCAGTCAGACTGAATGTGTGCTGCCACCTCCAGACACACTTTTCTGGTATCAACCTCCTCTAAGTTATTAGCATTCACAACTATGTCACTATAATGGAAGTCAGCTCTCTGGTGGAGCAAGTTGGCTGATCCATGGCACTGAAGATCATATTAATAGAGATCTTCCTGGAGAAGAGCCTCAGTCCCTATGGGACTGTTCTCTGTGCCATTTCAAAGATGCTGCCTGTCTTCCTGCATTTGAGTTTTGCTGTTAAGGTTTCCTGGTATTTTTTTTTCCTGTCTGTATTCTTTGATTCAAGGGATGGAATATCTCTTTGTCCATTAGCCCCAGCTTTGGTCACATTTTCAGCCTGACTACAAGAGGTTATGAAATGGAAAACCTGAGCAGAGATCTGTGAATACTCCAGACATAAAGCCCAAATGGATTTTCCCCAGCCTATTTCCCTTAGTATGAAGTGACACTCTCTGGTATAGTGGCTGATGTGCTGCTCAGCCAAATGTTACTGTCAGCAGAGAAGTCATTTAGCTCATTACCAGTTAATCATACATACATTTCACAGCGCTGCATGCTCTGCCACTTCAGAAACAGGACTGGGGTAATATTAGCAGGCTGGGGAGAATAAAGGAGGTTTGGAGCTTACAGCAGACTTCTGAAGTAAGAATCAGACTTTCAAGTATGAGCTTTTCCCCTGATCAAAACATCAAAATGTTGGGTCTTGAAATAGGCAGCAGGTACCTTGGTCATATGGTGAAGGCTGTGTCCTGGAGGTGTGCCCCTGAACAGGTTGCTCTGTTAACTGTTAAGCTCCCCACCCACAAGGTCTTCAAACAGCCCTGGTCTGGATCCCAAGTGCCACCTGAGTGATCAGTGAATGATTAAGGAGGCTGACCTGATGCACATTGTCACAGAGCAGTGTGAAGTCCCAGTCTTCAGCTGCAAATGAATGAGAAGCAGGTTTGCCTACCATCCAGCGCAGAGTTCAGAGCCACATGGTGTGATGCACATGTCCAGCTCAAGAGACTTTCCCCTTTAATGAGATAGAGAAGTGGTACATTATCTCAATAGAGTTCTGAAGAGAAGAACTAAAAGCATTTTGGGTTTGATAGCTCAAGCAGTGTAACAGGACTTCTACACAAAACACTCACTGAGGCATCTAGTGATAAACCTGACTTATAACCTACCTTTCTGAATATTCACTTGTGTGGTTTCATTGCAGTTCCAGGGAGCTGCAGCACCAGAAAAATCTTATGCAAGTATGTGCCAGGTTTACAACTCTATAAGACTAATAACAACTCTACAAGTCCCCGTTGTTGAAGGGTTTAGCAAACTTCCAAATGCAACTGCATATCCAGTTTGGCTGGCAACTGCCAGCAAGCCAAATGAAAAAATCCCAACTCCCCCCAACATGTTCTTTACTAAGCACTGGAACATATAACCTTATCCTGTAACCCTCTGGTGTCACCAAGTTTCATCTCTAGGAAAAGAATAGTTGGAAAAGTACCAGCTTCTTCTAATAAGATATTACCATGCTTTTAGTGAACTCCAGTATCAGGCATCATTTTTCAAGAACGCCATGGAAAATGAATTTCTTGCAATATTCCCTAATTGGATTGCATTTTAATCTACCACTTACCCTATAATGCAAGACATTCATATTTTGGTATTTTCTGTCTCAAAAACAACTCCTCCTCACAGATCCCACTTCTTCATAGTCATGAATAATGACATCACAGTCATTTCCATGGAAAGACACTTACCTCACAATCTTTATTGTGTTATCAAACAGAAGCAGCTGGGTAATGTGGGTGAATAATCCTGTTCTGTATATTCAGCAATAGAAAAATGAATACTGAAAATTACTAACAAACTAAATAGCTACTTCTATAAATACTCCCCTTCCAAAAGTTTACCCTATTTTAAAAGGCACTTGTTAAATGCTATTTAGCATATATATAAAGACTGATGGATGAAGACCAAAGTCCTTGAAACAGACACAGGAAAAATACCTCATAGCTAAGTGTAAAGTAAACTTCTTTATATGTTTGCTTTATCTGTATGACTTCTTTGTCCCCATCAGCCATAAAGGGGCATTTTGCTTTCTATCACTCCCAGCTGCTGGGGAATCTTGGCTTTAATTAAAGAAAAAGCAAACAGGTGTCCTGTACATCAGTTACCATAGCACTTTCCACCACTGCCTTTCATTCCTCAGTGTTAAGAGGTGACACTTAGCCCTTACTTGGATTTAGAACGACCAACCTTCTCCACAACAAATGGACACAAGTAGGCAAGTGACAAGCAGTGAGCACAAAAGGTCTTTTCTGGAGAGTCAAAGAATTCTGTTTAATCAGTATCAGTGGAAAAGGATGTGAACTACAGTGGGAAAATACCTCAACAGTTTCAAACCCACCTAATCTGGGCCAAATTTAAAGTCAATACCAGTGAGTACAGCAGCTTGAAAGAAGCAAATTTCAGTTCATCATGATCTGAAATGCTCAGCAAGGTGACTCACCATGTTGTTATGACAAAAGAAGACAACCCAACATTATCTGGCCATTGTGATACCCCTCATCCTTAGAAAAGGTATCCTGCCCTACAAGTGGACAAACTTTGTGCTATCGAGACATGTCCTGTCTTTGTGCTTAGATCATGAATCAAACCATTCATATTGCACACAAAATCTAAGCCATAGAGAAATGATTTCTCACTGAAGGAAAATCTGTCTACACGTGGAGAGAAAACGTGCACCAAGCACCACTGAAAGCTCTGGAGGAGATTTTGGACAGTAGAGCTATTCCCCTTCCTTCACACTGAACAAGTAAATGGGATCTTTCTCCCCTCTTCTCTCTTTAAAATATTAGAAATCATTACCAAAACTTGGCTATTATATTCCCTGCGCTTAAAAGCCTGTTTTCTTCTTCATTTGAAAAGAACGTTGAATGCATCACATTTGCCGCTGAACAAATGCACTTGCCAGTTCTCTTAAATGCCAGCACAATTACTCTAGCAGAGTTAATAAAGGGGGTGGTAATGTGAACAGCCTTATTTTTGTCCTTAGCGCCCCAAAAGGAAATGTGTTTCTTACTAATAATAGTGTATGTGACAGAAAATACCAAGTACATGCAACTGTTCTCATTCACTTGCCAAAACGGATAATTCACATCAGGGCTTAAAAATGTAAAACAAAACAAACAGAAAAACACCCCAAGTAAGCAAATTAACCCTTCCCCTTCTACCAGTAATTCCTCTAAACCTGGAGCTTGAATCTAAATTATTTTGCCAGTGACCAGAGGATGAGTTAAAGGGAAGAAGAACAGAGCTCGTGTTTAAATTCCCTGAGGAGCTTGTAAGAAACCATCCTGTCTGTCACATTTTTTTTTCTCCAGTCAACCGTTCAGCACACCCTGCCAATGTAAACCAGACCTGTGGAGGAAACAGCTTATTCACACCCAAATTTATTTCTAGCCATCCATTTTTTTGCAGCACTCAATACAATTCTGACAGGCTCAAACATTCAGCAGTCATAAATCCACTTTTCTCCTGCTTCCCCCTGGAGAAATTGTGTAACTGGGCTTGAAACCAGGGAGATTTCACTGAAATTTATTAATAAATGTCACAGGGTTTTGTTTGTTTTGGTTCCTGATTTTGGAAGCTACGTGTAGTCACAGTCGCACATCCAAGGTTTTCTGTAGCCACAATGACAAGGAATGACATGCTTTACACCCCCTTGTTTCCAGTGTCTGAAGCTGTAGGGGGACAATAAAGGTGATTTAGTACCATACAACTCCAGATGGAACAGATGTAGCAATGCTGCTGCCTTGTTAGTTCAAGCCCAGTATGTTTAAACTCCAAACTACCTGCATACTGTCTTTAAGGGTGCTGGAAGCAAATACCACACCTAATTCAAGGGAACAGAATGGCAAAAGATAGCTGGATAAGGGTATGTGCCTGTATCTCATTAACAACTAGTCATGAATTAGCAAACAACTCTCAGAAAAACATCTACTGCTGAAAGTTTAAGAGATGATAGTGTTCCCCCTATGACCTAGCCAGGTATTTCTTCCCTGGCTTGGGAGGCTTCACCACACCAGGAGAACTGTATCGATGGAACGCAGCTGGGGGACCCTGTGCCTGGGATGTCTCTTGTCATGCATTCACTGTTTACCAGGAGCCAGGCTGGGATAGGGGTCTGCTTGCAAGTCTGGCTTGGGGGCCCATGGCAGGGCAGGGCAGGGCTGTGGGGAGCTTGGAGATGAGCCCCACTGCAGTGCTGATGGGACAGGGGCTGATGGCCCTGGGGTGTGACATGGGGTCCTGGATCTGGGGTGGCGGGGGAGCTCCAGGGGTGGGCAGGGCTGGCGGTGCCAGGACGTGCCATGGCAGTGTCACAGCAGGGTGTGGTGGAGCATCCCCGCAGTCCCCGCCCCTGCCACACTCTAATCTGAGAAAAGCTCATTGAGCCTCTGCTGTGACACAGGCTGGGACAGTCTGGCAGTGTCTTCTCTCAAACGTGGGTTATTTTCCCTTCAGGAGGAGTGGGATATTTTAGTGTTTTACCACGTACCCAAGGATTTCTGCAGACCTATTAAGACTTCCCCCAAGCCACTATAGATACCCCTCTGCATAAGATAAATTCCTTCCTAAATAACCCCTCTGCGTAAGATAAATTCCTTCCTAAATAAAGTCCATGTTTAGAGAGCGACCACAGGCTTATAACAAGTACACCAAAACCCTGCTGTTTGCTACAGGAAACTCACTCTGTGTCTTTGAGTCACTCTCTGGCCACAGTGTTCCAAAGGGAAATTGCAGTGAGTATTTTTCTCTGTGGAGCAAGGGCCCTCTAAACCCTCAAAAGACTCTGGTTGAATTCGCTTAAGGGCAAGCAGTAGCTTAGCAGTCAGGTCCTGAAAATCCATTTTTGACAGCCCAGGTCCTGAGGACAGGTCCTCCCTTTCATCCCTGTGGGTGCTCTTTGGAGGGCAAGCATGTTCTCTGGGACTGGGCATCCCCTGCTCGCAGAAGCCCATCTGCACTGAGCATCACTGGGTCTCTACCTACCCACCCAGGGCGTTGGCATGGCAGGTTCCCACTCAGACTCCACCTTCAGTGAGCTCCAAGACTTAACAAAAAATGGACTAATCTCCACACCTCTATAGATTCTGGGGGAGGTGGTGAGGATCTGGGATCTGCGGGGCTGGAGATATGCCTATGGGCTTCTGCACAGTGTTAACAGCCCTCCTACCAAAAAGCCCAGGGCACCAAATTCCTGCAGTGAAAAAAAAAAAAAATCCCTTTTCCCTTATATATTTGGAATGAGAAGCCAGCACACCTGGCAACTTTCTGGGTGCCCATCTTACACCAGCCCTGGTGCATGAATGATTTTCTATCGTTTGGTAATAATGTGGTAAGCTTATGGTCTATGTGGTAAGAGTAGTAGTTCCTTTTAAAATTATTCCTAATAAACATACACAGGTAAAAACCTAAATATTAGGGCCATTCCTGGAGTCTTTAGGTTTATGGTCATTCCCAGCTTATGCATAATACCAGCTAGTCTAATAATTTTCATTGCCAAGTGTGAAAATGCAGTATTCAAAGCCACCTTTTATTTAAGACTGAAAGTGTGAAATGGAGAAAGTGCTAAGAAAAACAAATCAAAACAAAGCAGAAGGAAAATTAAAGCTTTGTGTGTTTATTTCGTTATTACTTATTTTCAGTTGCTGACAATTTTGTAGACTCTCTGTCACGTTTTTACCCCTTCAAAGACTAGTCTGTTTTTTGTTGCATTCTGAAGACTTTCTTCAATGTGAAGTAGTGGCACGGCTCCCTGGGCAGAGAGCTGTCAGCAAAGCCAAAGGGCTGCCACACAAACCAGGCCCACATGAAAACTTGCCACACATCTCATGGAGATGTCTCAGGGAACAGCCATTTTATGAGAGGAATGTTTCCTCTTTCCCCACTTCTTTCACTGTCCATATTTTTATG
>JAWWMO010000121.1:79011448-79041573 GCA_035047845.1 Dendrocincla fuliginosa | reverse complement strand
GTGTGAAATGGAGAAAGTGCTAAGAAAAACAAATCAAAACAAAGCAGAAGGAAAATTAAAGCTTTGTGTGTTTATTTTGTTATTACTTATTTTCAGTTGCTGACAATTTTGTAGACTCTGTCACATTTTTACCCCTTCAAAGACTAGTCTGTTTTTGTTGCATTCTGAAGACTTTCTTCAATGTGAAGTAGTGGCATGGCTCCCTGGGCAGAGACCTGTCAGCAAAGCCAAAGGGCTGCCACGCAAACCAGGCCCACACGAAAACTTGCCACACATCTCATGGAGATGTCCCAGGGAACAGCCATTTTATGAGAGGAATGTTTCCTCTTTCCCCACTTCTTTCACTGTCCATATTTTTATGGGAGCCCTTTTAGCACAGTGTTTATTTCTGAGTCATACAAATCAGCTCCAAAGCTTGGGTAATGCCAAAAATGGGCAATTCATATTCATTCACGCTCTTGTACACATCTCCTAAAATGGAACATGTGTCTGATGAGCTTATTTACTTTCTAAATGTGTGGCAGGGAAGGATAGAGAGTGTGCAAGAGATAATGGCAGTAGCACTGGAATAACATCAATAAGGCATTTGCAATCAGAAACTTCATAGTTTGCCTGACCTCTGCCAAACTCTATGCAGTTTGGTTATGATGGTGTATTAGGAACTCTTTGGTGAAGATTTTATTGTTATGCCCTTTAAAATACACAGACACATGCTCCATTGGTTAATTCCCAAAATAATGATGCTGCTCTATACAGAGGTGACTCATTCCTAGGATGCCACTTGACTGGTTGCTGTTCACTTTCAGAGGGAAGAAAAGTGCTAAGATCATCACCTGTGCTGTCCTCTTGGACTCCAGGGCTTTGTCTCTCTTTGGCAATAAGCAAGCAACCTAGAAAAGCCTGTGTCTACCAAGTTATTACAGCAGGAAATGACATTCCTGTCCTTCTTACAAAAATATTAAACATGATTTATTTCAGGTTTTACAAGTGTGTTCCTTACCCACATTCCTGTCATGGTGTCCCCTGTGCCACAAACATTCTTATATTTATGCTAAAAGTATGATAGAAGTAAAGAGCACGATTCTGGAATAACCTTAGGGAATAATTTTGTAAATATGTATTCTGTGCTAAGAGTCCACTTCAAAGGTAAAAAAAAAAAGAAAAAAAATAGAAAGGAAAAGAAAAAAAACCCAGCTCTTCAGAAGTATTTTTATGAACTTCAGGGATGAGTCATCTCTGGCAGAGATTTAACAGGATGCAAAGAGGGGCTGATTCCACACCACAGAAGGGAAATCACCATTCCTTCAGTTTGGTGGCTGATTTTTAAAACTAGATCTTCTGTTACCATCACAAAGAGCCCTCCACTTCTCATATGTCACTGACAGACAGTCCTCTCTGGTTTCACACTGTGCATCAACAACCTTGCCCATAACCTGTGCTGGGGGTGTTAAGTAACAGAGACAAGTATCCTCTGCTACGTCAAGAAGGATCCAGAAAGTCTGTTTCCTTTTTCTTTTTAGATCCCCAGAAAAATCTTCTTAGCTCCCCAGCATCTTCTCCAATAAACACCCTCACCTTTCTTCATCAGGCATGGGAATTCAGTATCAGACAGAGCCATCTCTAATCTCTCAAGTACCTTCTAATTTTACTTGCTACTAGGGCACTAAGATCCCCCCCTCTCTCTGTGGCAGATAAAATGCTTTAAGGGGTGGAGGTCAGTTCCATGATATATCTAGACAGAAGGCTCTAATCACTTGAATTTTTGTCCAAATGAGAGCTGTGAACATGCTACATTTCTAAAATCTGCTTATTAACACGATAACTAATCTAATTGATGCCTTCAGATGCTTGAAAGTTGAAGGCAGAAGCAAGCGTGTATACCCATAAGGAAATTTTTAAGCCAATTTACTACTTGCCTAGAATTAAAAAGAGGATGACAAGTCCAGATCTGCAAGGAGTTTAATCAGAGTTAGCAAACTCTAACCATGGCTGACAGGGCAGAGTTGGATGATGTATTCCCTACCACACATAGGATTTTCTTTTGTGCTCTAAAGTATTTTGAGTGTAAATTTTAAATAGTGTATTACTCTCTGCCATTTTAATGTTTGCATACAGATTCCTGTTACAGAGTTGCAAAAATCCATTCTGGATCATTTTTTAATCAACAGGTAAAGGGAAAGACAAATTGTTCCCATCTACTCTTTCAATGCATCCAGCATTTGTAGCAGAAGAAAGTATATTCCAGGAAAAGCCCTGGTTTTAATGTGGGCTCAACAAAATGTTCCAACAGCTCACTCAAACCAAATTGGTAAGAGGAGTTCACTGAATGAGGAGTAGAACTGTCTCACCTCCTTTGGTGGAAGAACCCTTTCCAAGTGTGAGTCAGGAACAGCTTTTCCATTGTTCTCAGCACTGAATGGCAGTCATCCTCTTGGCTCCCATAAGTCCTGGCCCAGAGCTGGCACTGGACTGTTGCCTGCATGACACACTCAATTCGGCTGGAAGGAAAGAGCAAAGATCCTTCCTAACACCAATACCACATAAGCAAACATGTAGGTTTAGTTGCTAACTCCACACCTGGAATATGAAGGAGGGTCCTCAGCTTCCCGGGTCTTCTCAGTTTTGGCTCAAATTGGTACTTCTAGGCATAGAAGTAGTGTCTTTCCTGCCCGAAATGCAGCTGTAGAGTGCCATATGAATAAACAATAGAGCAAGGCAAGAGATCTCAGAAATATAACAGTGCTCTGACACCTCAAGTTTGGATTACTTAGAAACTGCATCAATTCCTGGCAAGGCTGACCTAACTCGTGATCCTAAGAGCTCGATAAATTGAATTCCACACAGCTGACCATGTATTGGGTTTTGATGAAAACTTTAAAAAACAGGCTTGGGTTGTTTTTTTTCTCTCTACAGCAGCATAGTTGTGACAGTGTTGTATAAGCATCGTGATTTCTCTTGCTGCTTTGAGACGAGTTTCTTTCCAAGCCCCCAACATGCTCTGCACTGAGTTTTTCTTGGTTTTTCTCTCCACCCCAGAGGATGCTACGTTTCCATGATGTATTATTAAAGTGTGTATGTTGCTTATGAGCTACACTGGTATCCTTCAGTAGGGAGACACAATCTAAATGTAAAATAGCATTACTGTGATAAATGAGGAGAATTCAAAGCTCTGGCACCTTTACTGTATGTATGAGATGTGCTTGGATGCTAAAAGCTACCCCCTTTTGCATGTAAAACACTAGTACCTGGTAGTTTCTTCACTAAGATCTCTAAGTACAGAAACAAAGTCTGACTTCTGAATGACTAATGCATGCAACTGCACTGCAGACCTGAGAAGTTCCTTCTGCAGCCACCTGAAAATGACTGGCTGGTTCATAGCAAACAGTATTTAATAACAAGAAGAAACAGTATTAAATAACTAAAGCAAATTGAAAAATTATCCTACAGTTGACAGGAAGCTTTTGAGGTGTTTTGTTGATTCATAGTGCACAAAATGTGAGAACTGGGAGGGACAGAGGCACAAAACCTGAAATGCTTCACTGGCATTAGCCAGGCATCTTGGAGAGCAATGGGTGTAATTCCCTCCTGAGAGAGTTCTGTGGGGACCCTGTACGGGAGTCGCCAAAAGTGAGGTGGCAATGACCCTGCTCTGCAGCTCTTTTTTGACTTAATAGGAACAGCTGGTCAATGAAGTGTTTGCTAGAAATTTAACAAGGCTCAAACAGTGAGAAACGTCTGCCAATAAATCAAAAGGGAGCACCGAGCTAAATGAGGTTTAATTTAAATTCGTACCTAGGGCTGACAGATGAAAGCTTCATGGCTGTTCCGCATTGCATTAGCACACACAGGTCTGTGCCCACACCAGCAGCAGCAGCTCGGGGAAGATGACTCTGAGTGGCAGCCTGGGGTGTTGGGTTAAGTGTGTGGCAGTCGTGTGAAAGGGGGACTAGTGGGGAGAGGCAATGAGAAGTCATTTCTCCCTAATGGCACACTTTCCAAGCTGTTTGAACGGGATGAGAGCCACCTTGGCCACAAATATTTTCAGCTCCACTGTGCCCCATTGCTGCCATCAGCTTGGTTCCACTGTTCCCTGGCAGAGCAGGCTGCCATATGAGAAAAGGCTGTAGCCATAGCGAGAGTGTCCCCACAATGATGACTGGGGATAGTGAGGGGAGGAAAGTCATCTAGTACTTCTGTTTCCTTGCCAGTGGAAGCCCTCACAACCTTCAGCAAAAGGCCATCTCTCCCCGAGCCCTCGGGATACAGTGGGTGTGGCTGGAAACCTCCAGAAGGTCACCTCACATTGGGTGGAATTGCCATCACTGGCACCAGGGGTTCATGCCCCCATCATGCTTCACTGAGCAGTTTTCAGTCTGGCAGCAAGGGCTAGATTCCACCTTGAGACTCTCTCAGGCAGACTGGGTGCCTTTGACCCCCTGGGAGATGAGCAGAGTCGTGCCCAGGGAAGCATGGAGGTTTGCTGGTTGTGCCAGCACATCGCTCTGCTCTACCATGAGCAATGCTGACTTATTTTCAGGCAAAGGATCAGTCGCACTTATGTGACTTTGGAAAAAAACTTTATGGCTCTTCTCATGGGGCAACTTCAGCAACTGCAACAATTTCACTTCAGACTTTGTGCTGTAGCTGAATGCATTTTATACCCGTGCCTGGTGGCTTGCCTGAAGAATTGAAATCCAATTTCCAGTTGTGCTGTGCCTCATCACGTGGGCTTCCTCACCTTTCTGCTGGGGGGATCTGAATCTGCTGCTGCCTGTGAGCAAATCTAAATAAATGCATCTATATGGAAAGAATTGTGACATTGCCTCACATACTCACCATGCTCTGACTGGAATAAACCTAACAAACTTTTTGTTTGTAAGGATTTCCAGAAGTTTCAAATAAAAGAGACTGAAAATAGTGCACAAAATGCAAGAAAGGAAAAAATTTGGAATAACTGGCTTATGCAGATATACTGGTATATTGACATTCGTGTTAGCTTTTCTTATACAAACTTGAGTACATGCACACATATATGGACACATAAAATGGATTGGATTAGTTCTGAGGGTTTTGAAAACAGCAGCTACACTTTTCACAAAGCAGCCATGTTCAACTCAGAAATCATCTGGTAGGGAAATATCAAAAGCAGAATGTGAAGGCTTTGAATGAAATGTGTAGGAGCAAAACAAGCTTATTTCTGTTCTAATCCAAATGGAATCATATGTCTTATGTCAAAGCTATAAAAACCGAGGAAGGTAAAAGAGGTAATTCAAGGACTACAAAGTTTTAAAAAATTGTATTAAATTATTTCCTTCTCTTTACACAAAAGAATCAAAAATAAGTATCAATCCCTAGCAAGAAATTTTCACCTCCTTCCTATCATTAAGAAAAAACTAAGGAGGCACATCCTCTTCTGATATAGTCTGCGACAGCTCCTCAGGATTCAAAGGAACTAGGACAGTTTCTGACAATGGAGGACATGAGGCTCAGATCTTTAGTAAGTGAAAAAGCATCCTGTCTGAAACTATTCTGGAGAGGAAGCTTCTCCAGAGACAGCTAATAAAACACCTTTGGGGCTCTGTAAAGTAGATCAGTTGATCCTGATTAAGGCCACCACCATTTACTGCCCGTCAGGAGAAGTGCGGTGTCCCCTGGCCTTTTCCCAAGCCCCAGCAGAGCAGCGTGCAGGTCAGATGAGTTTTCCGGCTGGCAGCAGCCACCATCTGTCCCATTGGCCACGTCTGCCACTACGTAATGCCCCAGATATGGGCAAGTGACCAGAAGCCCCTGGAGAAGGAGGGTTCCCAGATGGCAGTCTGCTGCCGCCACAGGTACTTATTGCACTGTTCCCCCCTCAGGTCTGGGGAGCTTGGGGGAAGGACAATGTCCAGAATGGGAGTGCATGAAGTCTTTAAGTACCAGGAGCCTGCTTCTTCCCTCCATTTTTTCACAGAATGCTCAGATCCTACTGGAGGAAGGGCTGTGCTACAGACTTGGCTCTGAAAAATTACGGTAAGCCAGGTGGTTCTGGAAAGTACAACACACTCTGCATCACATACTCTCTGCATGGGCTCAGCATGCCCAACCAGGACACTCAGACACCACACAAAGGAGTGTGAGACTGAGCTAGGACACAAGGAAGATAAAAGACCTAAAAATCTTATGGCAACCTGAAAAGCTTCCAGTAGCCTTGGAGCTATATTCAGCTAAATGACCTTAGACACTGATGCAACAACAGGATGGTGTCTAGTCCAGAGAGGATTTTCAGTGTGTAAATTAGGATTCTGTAGGACGCATACCTCCCAGTGGTATTACAGACAGCTTCAGAGCACCCAGGAGGCTGAAGGCTCCAGCAGCGAGCCACATCCATCCAAACAATATAGACTCCTGGCATTCCATACTGCCTGCTCAATACTTGCGATGGTATATGAGGCAGGACATGCAAACTGTCCCTCCATTGCTGCAAATCAGGGTGAATCCACTCATCTCTCTTGACACAGTGTGGTGGAAGTTAATGTCATTTCAATGGCATCACTGTTTTTTGCCTAGCCTCCTTACCTTCTCAGAGCAGAATGAGAGCTCTTCACAGCATGGCTTCTGTTAATGGGTCCTGGGCCATGATGGGGACTCCTAGATACAAGAACAGAAGTGAAAAAAATAAAAGAATACCAGCAGTTCTCACAACTACCTCCTCCAGCTTCTTGCCTTCTCATTCTCCTCACTCTTGAGTTCTGCAGCAATAACAGCAGCAGTAGAATTGAAGAGTGAACAGAATAATACTGCAAAATTCAGGTTATCTCTGGAAAATCTTCCCAGAACAGCCTGAAGTGGCCACATGATTTTAGATTAAGTGCGAGGATTTCACTTGCACTTGAAGGCCAAGACTAATTTCTGGGCTGGATCCATTAATCCCATCTGAGCTGCACAGGTTTCCAAATCTCCTGTCTCTTCTGGGAACACTGAAAAATTACCAAACTAATAAAAAACTATCATCACCCCAAGCCATGTTCATCCAGTGCTAGAAAACGATTCTGTGCCTTTGCACAAATTATGTTGGCTTCTTACGCCACCAGAGCAGCTTTTATTAAAGAGATTTAACCAGGTTCATAACAAACAAAAGATCATTTGGCAGACCAGAAAACTGTATAAAACCACTACCATAACAAGGAAGACATTTCTGAGCTGCTGTCTGTGTATTTATTTTCTGCATATGGAATCAGTCATTTTGAATGCTTGATAAAATCAAGGACAATTAAACTAAATGGAGCTTTAATTTCAGACTGTGACATACATCTACGTCTAAGTATTTCTTTCTTCAGTGTTTGGAATTACTAATCAGCAGCACAAGCTAAGTTCAAATATCAGACAAGGTGGGAATAAGTTCATTACTCATCAAAAAGCAGACAATAAAGGTGTTGGAATACTTTGCATTACTCTCAGAACAGAAGAGTTTAAACAAGGTTTGTATTTCAATCCAGTATATATTTAGGATGAGAATAACATTTCAGGAATTGAGGAGGGATAGGACAAGACCGAGCAGCAATGACCCAGCTAATAAGGAATCCCACCATTCTGTGCAAGAGGACAAATGAGCCCCAGCGAGGGCTGAGCCCTCAGTGTTTATGAACAGCACCACTAGCTCTCATCTTCCTGCACACCCAGCATCACCTCTGGTGATGCTGCACCACTGGAGATCTGTGGAGAAGTGATTCTTTATTGGCAAAGACACAACTGCAACAACTGTTTTAATTCCAGCCTCAAATTCAACTTTCCTATCTTAAAAAAACAAAACCATTTTTCTCTGCTTCTTATAATGTAATCTAATGTATCTGACTGTTGCAGGGTCTGGCTCTTCTTCTCCCAGCAACTGGTGCTTCCCTGTGAACTGACTGGACAATTGATCCTCCTGACAAAGTTTGCTTGTGCAGCAGCCTTTATTTCCATCCCACATTAGCTCTCAGTTTGACTCCAATTCTGAAAGGTCCCTGCTCCTGTATCTTTGATGGCAGGTCTGGGCTGGTTGTCAGCCTAACACAAAGTGCTGTGCCTGTGTGATTTTGATCTTGTTCTTTATTCTCAAATCCTCATATGACCTATGAGAAGAACAAAGCTTTTCCAAGCTGAGCAGATGGCTTGCAAGGGGATACTTGTTCAGGAAGGGCAGGCTCTGTTAATGACTTTTCCAAAGTTCCACTGCCCATTGCCAACGATGTCATTTCCAGAAAGTGAATCCTGTGGAAAGAAAGCAAGGCAAGATGGTTTTAACAACACCGCACTATCCCTGGTCTATATGAAAATGTTGTAAAAACTTTATGGCCATATGAACATTGATCAGGTTGAGTTTTCTATAGGCCCTGGATGGCTGAAGTCCTGAAGTAGGGGACTGAAGGGACATGACTTGTACTTTCTGGAAGAGTCAAATCAGTTGAGGCCAAAGAGACTAAATGAATCATTTAATCGGAGACCACATGGAGTCAGAAAAGGATTTTGATTCCATCCAAGGAATTCCTTATCACAGGAAGCTAAAGAGGAGGATATCACACAGCTTAGGGAAGAAAATGAATATCAAACCCTTTATGAAGTCACTCATTTGTGAAAAATCCATTCCGCTCAGTCTCTAAATCACAATGGCTGGCCTCTCAGCATGTCACTATTCAAATCCTCCCTGTCCAGTGACAGCTGCAGAGGAGGTGTTAGATGTCTTACTAGAGGTTTGCAGAGCAACTTACACAGGGACTGTGGGTCCTACTATTTCCCCCTCATCTCTAATGAACACTCATGTCTAGAACAATAAAATCTCCTCTTGTTAGTGATCACTTCAAAAGAAAAATTGGATATGAAGATGATTAAGATACAGCTTGCGTGTAGTAAAACCTTCTAATGTCTATTTCCATCTACCTTTGAAATGCAGACTGCTACACAGAGGCAACCAAATGTCCCAGTTTAACCTCTTAGATGATTATCAAATCAAACGGAAGAACAGTGAGAAATGCAGCAAATCAAGAGGGTTCAGGGACTTCAAAACAGCCTCTTCTCACATGCAATTCTTGCGTGGGAGAGCAGGGGGGAGGAAACACTCTGCTAAGATCTTCAGTCAGTTTAGGACTTACTCCTATCGCTTTCTGACAGCTTCTTCTATTATAACAAAATTTGATCCACTTCACAGGAGTGACTTATTACCAGTTCTGTTTACAGCACAGAGTGCCAAGCAAAAAACTTTCCTATCCAGAGATCAGCTTCCAGTCTCAAACTGCAATAACTAAAGTTACCAACAAAATCGCTTGACAACAGGAATCTTTTTTCTATTATTTATTTTTTGAAAGGGACATAAAAGCTATTTGAATTATTAGCTGCCCAAATACATCAGAGAACAGAAGATAAATAGGATTCGCTTGCAAAATGGAGGTAGAGCCAGACACATAGAATATGTCAAAAGGGATTTTCATTATGCTCTGTTTTTAAAGAGTGGCAAAACCACTGAAGTCTATAACCCAAGTATCATAGAAGTTTGCAAGTTGGCAAAGTTATAAAAGATATTTATTTCTGCAGTATGTACAGATGGTGTTGAGAAATCACCCAAAGATTTGTCTACGAAACTTCAAAGTGAAACATCAACTTCAATCACATTGTGTGGGAACTGATACTCTCTTTCATTTCCAGAAAGTTTAAGGAATTAACAAGGGTCTGGGCAACCATTTATTATGATAATTTGGTATGCAGTCCTCCTAGTTATAACAAGAACACTTATTCACCGGATCTAAGTTTGCACATCATTCTACCTACCCACCAGCATTTTGGAACAGAGCCCTGTGTGCTGAGGAAGTTACAGCAATAGAAAATGCTACCCCCACACCCAGTCACATGGATGTCATGAAGCTAAACTCCTCTTTATCCAGAGGAGTAGAGGAGGAACTGAGCAAAACTAGACCAGCTCAACAGGCTGTTTGTAAGGTCCTGCTGATCCTGTTTGGAAAACACCACAACTTGAACTTACTTGAATGATTGTCCTTTCAAAAGGACCCTTCACGATCACCTTGTTTGGGACAGTCTTTCTTTCTTCCTTCCTTCCTTCTAGTCATCAAATCCCTAGTCCAAAACATGGCAACAGAAGATCTCACCTTCACATCACTGTGTTTTGATTTGAGATAGTTCCCTACAACTGGAGCAACTGGTTCTTCCTCAATACTGAGCAGAACAGAAACAAGCAGTCTTTGTGATCCACCAGAACCTCTGAGTTCCCATTTAGGGAAAGTCAGATGTGGCAATGATTTAGGGATGACAGCTATGAAGGAATAAGGCTGGGTTCCTATTTGGGAAATTACAGTGTTTTAAATATAAGGCTGAGATTGGAGATATTTTTAGCAAAATCATCTTCTAATTATTCCAGGCTCTATGCATGTGTGCTACAGTCCTTGTGTCCTTGGAAAAATGCAGATTTTAGGTTGTCACAGAGGGCAATTTTGTACTCTGTCACAAGAGCACGGTTCAGCAGAGAGAAGCTGTAAGTTTTGACATGGAAATGGCATTTCATATAGTAAATCCTCTGACTTTTTATCCCCATTTGCAAAACAGGACAACAATCATCTTGTGGGAGCACAATCCAATGTCACTACTTTTGTGACCCTAGGAGAGGGGGTACTCCAGCAACAGAGAATATTATTTTAAGCATTATTGCCAACAAATGCATTTGTGAGATCAACTGAAAATCTCTAAAAGACCATCGGCTCGGAGAACTTTGAGCTACAATGGACAATCACAAAATGGCTTGTATAGGTGCCATCTCTCAGATTCAATCTGTATGTGCTGTATGTGCACAATGTGTCATGTGCTGCTGTCCCTGACACTGAACAACAGCCATTCACTTTTGTTAGAAAGTAATTGCAGTATTCTGGATGATGATTTGTTGACTAGTTAATGGCTGTCACTGAACATACTGTATGTACATTAGCTGTCCTGTTTTAATGAGGAACAGAACTGTTTAAGGCTCCTCTTCTGCCATTTTTTCATTTTTAATATGCAATTAAAAAATGACAAATGCAACCCTCCAAAGGGGTTGGATTAGATGATCTCTAGAGGTCTCTTATAACCTCAGCTATTCTATGTCTCTGCAAAAATGTCTTGGAGTCTTTAAACAGTGTTAGGGGGGATATTATCACTTGTATATGAACAGATAGCTGAGACAACAGCACAGCTGGTAAAACAAAGCAAACTGTAGTGAGTTCCTTTTATCTCGCACTGCAGCAGAAATGCCTTCATTTCATCACAAAATGTGAATGCAAGAGCTCACTGAGTGCTATTTCAGACAGGTGCTTGTTCCGTGTAACTTGTTAATATTTCCCCTGAAAAGCAGGTATCAAAAGCCATTACCTGGCTACATTTCAGCTGGTCCCACCTTTCTGTGCCTTACTCAACACCAGCACACTAAATGTGTTTCTCTGTAAAGGACTGAAAGAAAATTCCACCTTGCCACCAAAAAGTGCTCCAGGCTATGGCTCAGGCATGTGTATCTCTGGGGAAGAGTATGCAGGAGCTGCTGCCTGCCCTTGAGAGCCCTTGGAGTGGTGTGGCTTGCCACAGCGACAGTGGTGGTACAAGGTGTGGTCTGCATCTCTAAGTCCAGGCTTGGTGTTTCTGTTAGCATGGCTGATGTGTGACATCCTTCCCCAAAAAAAGGGAAAACAATCTCTCCCATGTGGTTTCATGAGGACCATGGCTGTTAGGTGAGAGGAGACCAGTCTGTGACATGCACACTTCAGTTTCCTGGAAGTTGCCTTGGTTGTTTCTTACTAAAACTTTCACTGTGCTTTAACTTTGTGTCAACATGATCATCTGTGTTTCATGGAGCTCGTTCTGAATAAGTCTGAACAAAGCTTTCCATTACATCTGATAAATAAAATTGCTGATCTCTGATTCAAAATGGCTTGGCTGGTATCCCATGGCCTAGTACAATATATACAATCTAGTGCTGAAAGTCACCTTTAGCTGAGGTCATAGCACTGAGTGCTCCCCTCAATGTCACAATAAATCTTTCCACTAAACTACCTGCAGCTGGGTAGGGCACAGGTGATGTGACACATCTGATACAATTTCTTTTAACTAACAACAGGCACTCTTTGGATGTGAATTGAGTTCCATTGTCACTCACAACCCGTCCAGGAACTTGAAAACGAGAGTCTTAACACTTCCAGCATCTGGGCTGAAATAATTTGCACAGAGTATTGCAAGCCATTTTCAAGGCACATCTCCCAAAGCTGAAAAAATGCCCCCTATGAAAACTGAAGAGAAGATTTCCTGAATTCTACCTGCTGACCGTGTCTACCGAAGAGTACACTGTGTTTGTGGATAATCTTGGCACTGCACTGCCACGGCCAATGCCAACCATCATTTACCCCACAGACCACCTGGCCAGCATTTAGTTAGCAAACAGTCCTCACATGCTTTTTGTAGCACAAAAAACCTGAACTCAATGATCTTAAAGGTCCTTCTCAACCTTAATTATTTTATGATTCTAAGGCACATCACAAGAGGTGACTGTCCTTACAGCAGTCAGTTCACTTGCTTTAGAAAATTCTAGAGCAAAAGAGCAGAGAGAGGGTAAAGGACTAACACCATTTCACTCAGGAAAGCAAGCTCTGCTGCTGTGAGGGGGGAGGGATCCATAGTAAGAAATTACTTCTCAAGAAAAGAGCATAATTGTGAGACATTTTGTAGTTGTAATGCCTCGCAGATAGAATTGCATTTGCATATTATACACTAACCAGTCCCTTGTGCGTCATTTAAACTCTCTTCACACAGGCAATGCTCTGTCAGTTTTCATAACCCAGCTGCCTGTACAGGAATTGTTCTGTTTTCCTTCCCAAAACTGTGTGTGAAAGCAGAACTGTTCTGTGCTCACAACTGGCTTTATGGAATGGATATTTTTGTCAAATCTCCACAAATTCAGAAAATATTTTGCCTACGGATTGAACAGGAGCTGCTACATAATGCAGTAAATTTTGAATTCCATACTTAGCGAGAGCTGATCATTTTTCCTCTTTGAAGCTATCATTAGCAGATGTTCCAGGCGTTCGGTATCTGCTGCACAGTCCTCACCAGAGACACGGGCACACAGGCGAAACTCTTTTCTCCATCAATATGGTGAGGAGTCCCAGTGTCACAGGCTGCTGTTCTTGATCCATTTCTGCAAGCCTCATGATCACTGCCTGCTCCTTTGCAGCTCTGGGCCAGCATGACCAAGTCTTCCTGAGTGTGTCTCTAATTTTCTGTAAGCATCAAGAAGCCTCAGTGGCACAGACAGACACCAAAGGGACAACAGTTATTATACACAAGTGCATGAGCCTTAGTACTTGTACATCTATTCTGTGCTCTGTAAATTGAAGAGATATGAGAGCAGCAACTACAAAGCTGTAGCTATTAGTGACTTCCTGGCCTGTATCAGGAATAGTGTGGCCAGCAGGATGAGGGAAGTGATTCTTCTCCTGTACTCAGTGCTGGTGAGGCCACACCTTGAGTTCTGTGTCCAGTTCTGGGCCCCTCAGTTCAGGAAGGATGTTGAGGTGCTGGAGAGGGTCCAGAGAAGAGCAATGAGGCTGGTGAAGGGACTGGAGCACAAGTGATGTGAGGGGAGGCTGAGGGAGCTGGAGTTGTTCAGTCTGGAGAAGAGGAGGCTTAGAGGTGACCTCATCACTCTCTACAACCACCTGAAAGGAGGTTGTAGCCAGGGGGGGGTTGATCTCTTCTCCCAGGCAACTATCAGTAAGACAAGAGGGTGTGTGCTTAAGCTCTGCCAGGGAGGTTTAGGTTGGATATTAGAAAGAAATTCTTTACAGAGAGAGTAATCAGGCATTGGAATGGCCTGCCCAGAGAGGTGGTGGATTCACCAGCCTTGGAGGTTTTCAAGACGAGACTGGATGTGGCACTTAGTGCCATGATCTAGTAATCACAGGGGTGTTGGATCAAGGGCTGGACTCGATGATCTTGGAGGTCTCTTCCAACCCAGCTGATTCTACGATTCCTTCTGCTTCAGACCCATGTGCCTGCATATTTGTTACTGATGGACTGCTGTCCCATTTCCACTAGTCAGGATGACTCAGTCGTGCACTTCACCTCTCACTGGAGCTAAACAGCCTCCCTCGCTGCCCTGGGACCAACTTGCCTTCCCTGCAGACAAAGTGGTGCCCTGAGGGGAAAGGAAAAGAGGTGTTTTACCACCCCATCTGACCAAAGCACCCCCTTCAGACACCTGTGCCTTTCTTCTGTAAAGCCATGAGCCATGGTCTGGGGGACTGAAGACCATTACCGAGCTGTCCAGTCAAAAGGTGTGCAGTGGGGAAACACACACAACCCTGGCAGTATCTGAATATCTCAGCTCATCTCCACGGGGCAGCACTCTTGTAAGGTCCTGCTGGAAATGGTTGAGCTTAGGGAGGGGGCAGTGCTTAGGGGGAAGGGCTGCATGCAGCCTCTCTAGTCCCTGCACTGCCCCAAATTCATTACTATGCCCTGCACAATTCTGTGGTTAAACCAGAAGCCCCTTGTGAAAAGGGATGTGATGAGCATGCCCATGTGTGGCTACAGGGCTGCCAGAGTAGCAGTTCTGCCTTCCCCATCCTCCCTGCTGGGAACAGGGATTTAGGGAACACAGAGCAAGACCTTCCTTGCAGAGCCAGCAGTACAAGACTAGCCACAGGAAAGGAGCATCAATAACAGTTTCAAGCAATTTTGTACTTTTCCTATTACTAATACTGGAGGGGATTACGCTGGATACATATGTCAAAAGGCTAATCTCAGGGATCTGAGGAAAGGAGTGTGCAACACCAGCCTTCTCCCTTAACACGCTGCTCTCACTGTGCCTGGGAGGCTGCAACAGGCAGCTTGCCCCTTGAAGAAGGAAAGTTCAGCACCACTTCTAATGGGAGCACCAGGCGCAGCAACAGGAAATCACCATCCTCATTTAGCTACGTGCACTCTTGACAAATGACCTGTCTGTGACACCAGAACCAAAGGAGGCTGTGTTTTTCTGCTTAATGTTTGTAAGAGGAAGCGAACAGCCAGCTGCTAGTCACACTGGCTGGCACAGGCTCTTCTTAGTTTCAGGGATAAAACACACAGCTTTGATGCAAGCAGCAAATGGTGAAAAGCGCAAAGCCAACCACAACTGCTTCAAACTTCAGCATTTGCCTGCTGTAGATTATTTTTGCAGAATACCAGCAGGTCACTGACTCACATGGGTAAGTATTACCTGGAAGCAGCATTATCATTGATTTCATACAATTGATTTCTCAGTCAAAGAGTAACATCCTAAATCTTTTCTTTTAAAAGAACAAACTACCATAGCAGGAGAAAGTAAATTATTCTGGGAGCTCACTGCTTTAAAGAGCAGAAGACCTTTCAGAGATGTTTTTCACTGCCCGATGGAAGAAAGAGGCTTGTTTTGCTCCTCTGTGCTTTCCAAGCAGTTATTTTATGGGTCTCAAACCTCCATGTTGTCAAACCAGAATTCTTCATTAAAAAGATCTTGCATACAATAATCTATAAACTGAACCATAAGTACTAAAATATACAATGAAACAGCACCAACTGCCAAGCAAACCGATAGGGGGAATTTAAACTAAGATTGTTTTTCTATTCTTATCTTACCTCATTATAAGTCAGAGTTTTTGTTTACCCTGGAGAGAGACATGTTTCTGGTTTTGCACCACTCTGAATCTATCCCCTCGTCCCTGTAAATGCCAGGGGTCTCAGCAGACTTGCTTTTCCCATGGTCCCCTTGATCAGAACTAATGCATAGGCATGACTAAAGCCCACTTGTGGGGCTTCTTACTCTGGGGTTCACCAGAACAGTGTTTGGTAGAGACATCTGCTTGGTATTTATTCTCTTACCTCTCCAGTCCTGTTGCCTCTTCAGTCCTTTAGCTTAAATTAATACATACATAGATAAAATGTGTATATTTCTATTGGCAGAATATGAGGTAAGAGGAAAGTGGAGCATGTAATGCCCTTGGCCCCACATGCCCTGACTCAGTGCAAATTGCCCTCCCCATGCAGGCCAAGGGCATACCCAGCTGCTGCAAGAGTAAAATCTGTAACTGGGAGCTCTATTGGCACTGCACACAGGTTTATATAGCACTTATTAACATAAAAAGGGTTCAAAAGTGTCCCTATGCCCCTGTGCTGTGACGCAGGGATGTGTATCACATACCCACTACTCCCAGTGATCTGGGAGCACACATATGCCTCTGTATAATTGTACCCCTGAGCTTTCGGAGCTCAGGAATAGTGCAAATGTTAAGAAAGGAAAAATGGCTTACCTGTTACTTTGCTCTTCTAGGACCTCATCCCCTACACTTTGGCTCTTGGCCCTCCTGAGTGGCAGTGCATCTGAGTCTCCTGGCTGAAGAATAGGTCCTCACCCCTCTCACCAGCCCTTCCTGCCTTCACTTGTTCTCTCTGCTCTGGTAACCATCTTCTTTTCCTGTGTAAAAAGCCTCTTTCCTCAGCCTCACTGATGTGTGTTCCCCTCTTACCTTTCCACTGAAGTTCCCTGTTCCCAGCACCACCTCACCATTATCCCACCTCTTCCGTTCCTCTTTGGTACACCAGACACCACCAGTCCTGCCTGCCTTTCATGCCTTTTCCTCCACAAGTCCAAACTCACAGTGTCCACATGGACACTGCATTGTTGCCTGGTCTCCAGTTGCTCCCACTGTAACTGCTCCTACTGCAGATTTGCCAGCCACAGAAACACTCACCATCCCCTCCCAAACCCACAGCACACTCTGAGGAAATCCGTACTCTTCTTCCAAGCGTTTTGTGTTGAATCATCCTACCTTTTTGAATTTCTTACCATTTGGATTAAAGTTTCCCATCCATTGATGACCATATCAGTTCAGAAACTCTTTGAAGTGTGTTTTGATACTAACAAAATACTGTTCCTCCAGTGTTACATACTTGGCATTTATACAGACCTATTTAATATGATAACCTTATTGCCTCTCCACACTGGAGAAAGTTCTGAGTAAAAGAGTTAATAAAAATTTAATTTTCTCAAAGTATCATAGATGAATGCTCCTGAACCCAATTTGTGTGCTTTCTGCTAGTCAAATAGAAACAAAGATACTGAAGGTTGAAGAGAAGGAGGAAGAAAGGGGAGATGAACAGTATTTCCGATTAAATAAATTTCCATCATGGGAGTCAATTTGACTGTAATTTGATTTTATTAAAAAATATATATGATTTTTACATCTAGTGCTTTCTAAGGGAAGTGGAAATGAGCTGTACTTAGATTTTACTTTAGGTTTCTTTGCAACACTGAAAAAGCTATTATTACTGTTCCCTTATCCAGTTCACTGACTTTCTTCCACATTTTCACATTTCTGGATGCACCAACATCACTGAAAGGTTCATGCTCATGTACCCCCACCTCTGCTGCTGACTATGGATCGAAATAAACCAGATTTAAAGGAGCCCTGACTGAGGGAAAACTATTTTGTAAATATCTCAATCAACCTCTGGCCTCAGCCCTATAGATGTCTGCAAAAGCTCAGCAGACTCTCACCAGGGAAGCAGAAAGAGCGCTAACCTATACTCCCAGTGCAAACATTAACTAATTTATCCAGATGTCAGTGCAAAGAGTATGTCTTACCTTTGTTTGTACATGAAAATAGGGAGACAGGGTCACGAGGGAGGGAAGGGGAAAAAAAGGCTCCTTGCTCATTTGATGAATACTGTCACAGCTGGTAGATGCTGCTTTGATTTGCCTGTGCAAGCATGACTTACAGGGACAGTACTGCCCTACCCATCAATTCTCAAGGCTGGAATCATACAGGGATGAGCATACAGGCTTGGAGTGGAGCACTGCCCTCAAAGAACATGAGTGGAGGGTCAGCCAGAGGGAACAGGTTTCTCTCAGTCTCACACCTGATGGTGGGACAACTGGAAAAGCAGGCACGTAGGTATAAAGGAGCAACACAAACTTGAAGAACTATGCTGTAAGCACAGAGTAAAAATTTGACACTGAAAACAAAAGGACACAGGTGAAATCTAATCCCTGCAGTAGCCCCCAGGCAAGGTGAGAGCAAACCTTGTACTGTAGCCTAGGAGGACAATGATCTGGCTCCTTTTAAGGCATTTCTGTCCAATGTTACTCCTATGCAAGCTAAAAGAACTGCTTTGATTTAGTATTTGATTAGAGGTCCAAAGTAATATAATTGGAAAATACACAGCTCTTGACCAACTAATAGCATATTTTTAATGACCTTATAAATTTAACTGACTACTGCAAGAATTTTGATGCTATCAAATTTACCCTCTAAAAATATTTGATACTTTGATCAGAAAATCCTAATAAAACAGAGGAGTAGCATAAAATGATACACATCATATTCACTGAAAAAGAATTGAGAGGAAGCACTGAAGAGACAGACAGGAATCTGCAGGAGAGATGCAAGAGGAACAAACCTGACTTCGGCTCTCATTCCCTCTCTGATGACTATAGATGAATCCTAGGAAATCAGCTTGCTGTGTCATCACCTGAGGTCGCAAGAGACGATTTAGCCCTACAGATTATGCAGATATAAAGTCACACCTCTGAGGCACAGAATCAGGGAGATGCCATGCAGAGGAATGGGGATCCTGAAGGACTGCTCCAGAGAACACGCAAGCCAACATGAACGTGACAAGCCGCCCCAGGTGCATCAACCTCCTTCCTTAAAGCAAACAGGGAGGAGCGCTGGGTAGGGGTTACAAAAGTTACCACACCTCTCCCAGTGTGCTCAAATGCCAGATCTGGTTTGCATTTGCACTCAAACCCTGCAAAGTCAGAAATGGTTAAGACAAGCACCACAGTAATTGCACACGTAACAAGAACATACCAGCAGTGGAGGCAGGATCTTAATTAGAAGGAAATTTCAAAAATCAAGATCAGCTTTTTAGTTCCCGAAAAACGCCAGCTAGACAGCTGCAACCTGAAAAAGGAAATTGCCTTATTACAATACAAGTCCAGGAGTTGGTCCAAGTAGGTGGGCTACCAGCTGTAGGGTCATGCTGAATGATAAATCATCAGGGAAGGCTCATGCAGACCTGTTGCTCAACTTTCTCATGCAGCTCCACTTTTATGCTACATAACGTTAGCCTGCCGTAAAATAGGTACTTCAGGCACCATTTGTTTTCTTTCTGGTTCTAGTTGCAGGAAGAGCAAATTGTACTTAAAAATGGCATAATGGATCATGGCCACCCAACGGGCTGGGGGGCTCCTGCTGGAGAGAAAAGCCACTGACCTCTGAAAAATGTGGATCATTTTCTTGGAGGACAGAACAGCAGTAGCATCGTAGTCTCCAGGTGCTTGCACTGGTACCAGGAAAGCACAGACATCAAAAGTAAACACAACTTAAGGAAAAGTATTTTAAACCATGGACTTTATTAAAATACTTAATACATGGTTTGGAGAGGAATGTACTTACATTTTCTGGAAACTCCACTGAACGCAAATTTTAATTATATATTTAACAAATGACAAAACAGTGGATGAACTCATGCTGTACACCAAAGAATAGGCGAGGTAAGGGGGTTTTTTATCATCATTATTTTCCTGGCACAGACGTTTCTTTACTTTTTAGCTTGACTCTCTTGAATATCTAGTAGCAGAGAAAGGAGGTTTGAGTTTCTCATGGCATTAAACCCATCTTGTCCAAGCAAAAGTCCATTTGCTTTCACCAGGTTCCTCATTCAACCCTTCCCCAGGAGCTTCCTCTTCCAGAAAAGCAAAGGCAATTGACCTCTCTAAAAAGCTACAGGTCACAGTGCAAGAAGAATTTGACAATCAAATGCAAACATGGAGCTCTAAACCTTCTCAGAGTCAATACTCTTTCAAAATATTCATTTCAAGCTGAGAGTGTAAAAAAGACACTGTCCAAATACAAGGGCCACAACATGTTCATGGACTTGGTGGAATGCACATGGAAGACAGCTTGCAGCGCTGCAGCTCTGAAGTAAAAGGTAAACCAGAAGCCAGGTCTTGTTGAAATACAAGATGCAAGAGCTGGGAAGGAGAAAGACAGAAAGTACCCAAACACATCCTTACAAAAATGAAATGTCCTAACCTCACAGAGAAGGCTGTAATCATCATACACATTGCAACTGCCATGAACCATGAAGATCAGTGACAAAGTGTACGTTACGACAATCTCAGTGACAAGTATAATCTGGGGGAAATTATTTATACCGAGGAAAGAAATAATTAACTGTGTGTTTCAATGCAAGATGCACAGAGGATGCATAGGTATTCACATCAAATTAATAAGGCTCTTTTTCTAAGAGATCATTTTGCAACCTTGCATAGGTGATATCTTTTCTATAGATAATGTGCAGAAACTATGTACAGTTGAAAAAAAGAACTTTGATGAACGCATTATTTTCCCCTCAAGTTTTATCAAAGTATAAAAAGTAACTTATATAACTCCTTCAGTTCTCTAAAACACATATGGAATATCCCAGAAACAGACGCCAGGAACGCCATCCAAATGATGCCGTGTGCATTTATACAACGGGTTGAAACAACTAGGGAAGCCACCACAAAGTATAGTCGTAAAGTTTCCATATAAAAAAAAATGCAGGAGTAAATTTTGCTTACAAACATGAAAACTCATTTAAACAAAAATGCATTTTAGTTATAACAAATTAATGACCTTCACTAATCAGACTGCTGAATGGATGGATGACTCACACACTAAGTAAACAATACAAAGAGCCAATTCAATCCGTGCTTGATAAATGTACAGTAAACTTTAAAATCTGCATTTGGTTTCCAATTAATCCCGGCTCAGAACAACTCCTCCCTTAGACAACCAGACGGCAGCTTCTCAAAACTAATATTATGAACATCTGCCAGTGTGCTGCAACAAAAGCCATCAAGGCATTCATGCGCTTCTTCATTTGGTAAGAAAGAAAGCCAGCCAGAGGATGAGCACGGTGCCACAGGACAGCCAACTCCACGTTTGAAAATGAGTGTCCTGTTCCCTGGGACACTCATCCACCACCCCCAAATGACTTATTTTTGTCCTGCAATTACCCAAACCAGGAGACTCTCTGTCTGATGTGGCTCTCTTCCACTGAAACTATCTTCTCTTTTACACAGGAGTTGCCTGGTATTTCTTTTGCCATTTTGTGCCTGGATGCAAGACATCATTATTAGCGCTCCTTATTATTCTTGCATATCACAGTGATGTGTACTTTTTAGCAGTATTTACAATAGTATCACTGTGGAGAACTAAGCCCTGTACTAGAAACAGTCTCTTTAACAGAGACCTTAATACTAAGGATTTGGTAGAGTTCTGATCTACAGATAAACTTAAAAAGGCAAAGCTAAAATCAGGCCACTATACATTTGGCATTAGGTTCAAACATGGGGAAAAAGCAAATACCCAGCACATTCCCTTTCAAAGGGATGCTATTTACAAGAAGGATCCACTTTTTCAATATTTCAATAACAAAACCCCAGCTAATTTTGAAATTAGAGTAATCTAAGGCGGCTTAGTTTTCAATCAACAGAGATCACAAACAACATTGCTGTTTGCTGTTAAACACAGGTCTTGGAAATGCAGGGAAACTATGATCAGTTATACTATGGGTGACAAACCACAACCAGTCGAATAACAATAGTAAAAAACCACTTCTGCTTTTTTTAAATACAGCTTCTAAAAAGTACAGCATCCCAATGTCTCCTCAGTTCCAGATTGCTGACATTATAAATTAAAGGTGAAAAGAGATCCATATATAAACAAGGCAGCTTTCCACTGACTTCATTGTACTTGGCTCTTGTCTAAACCTTTGGAAATTTAATCTTCAAATACCATAAGGTAAGGTTGAATTTATCAGTTACAAAACAATGTCCATTGGTATGTGGGATTAGGAAAAACAAAACAAAACAAAAACCAAACTCAAAAAAACACACACTGGTATTTACAGCAATTCAGATTTCTGTTTCTCCAGCCTTCACACTTGCATATCACCTTCTGCAGAACTGTAAACACACTATCCACTGAGACCATGGCCCTATGTTATAGTACGTGGCCTTTTGGGCGGAGGGGGTGGCATGAGTTCAGTGTCAGGGTCGAGGTGATGTTTCCGTGTCTGTCCTTGAGAAGCTGCTGCACATCTGTCAATGAACTCAAATAGCATCTCCTTCGTGACTGGATTCTGGATGCTGTTGCATACAGCTGGGAACAAAGAACATATTCTCAAGTTACTAAAGCAATTTGTTGTAGTCGGCACTTCAATAATTTCATCCCCTCTTTGCAAAATAAATAACATATTCTGGCTCTAGTATTCAGCCTTAAACACACACTTTCACAAGATGCTTGTGTCTGGAGTCACAAATCTCTGCTTTGCCTCCCAGAGAGCAAAGCAGTGTCATAGGCCCTTATCCTCACAGGAATCTCTCTTTCTAAACCTAGCAAAAGGCCTGTGTGCGTAAAGCTTCCTGGGGAAACTATAAAACCACCAAGAACTGACCTTGTATTGAGGCAAACAAGAGCAACAAAGGCCTTGTGAGACATGGCTTTGAAACTTGCAAAAGTAGCCAGAAACAAGACTGCCCTAATATCGAAAACCTCTGAATTATGGTAACTGGTTTTTTTCACCAGTAACTACTTATAAATACCATAAACCTGCAATGCACAGCCATTTTTTTTTAACCCATATTCCTTCATGGGACAGAAAGACTTGACACCAAGCAGACAGCATGTCTAGCACACCAGACCCTATGATGGAGGAGCAGTCACGGTGCTACATGGTGGCCAAGGCACGCATGTACGAGCACCCCTGGAGCACCTAACGTGACTCCCCAGGCCACAGTTTGTAAGTAATGGCCCATGGGATTTTATGGAACAAATAAAAAGGCTTACTTCATTTAAAACAAGTGAAATATTTTTATACTTAGTTCCTATGTAACTTTATATTTCCCTAATTAATTCTCCCAAGAGAAGGAGAGGGAAAAATTAAAGAGCAAGAAATTCAGTAGGAATCCTATGATCACCGTGGAAGAAAGCACAGAATCATTAGAGGATAACGGATAGCATTAAGGACTGGCCACAGTACGGATGCAATTTCCATGCAAAATAATCTACTGACTCCCTAGAGTACTAAACAATGTTAAGACTCCTTAAAATGCACAGTGATTCTCAAAAACATTCCTCTCTTTCCTGCAGAATTCCAGAACCATTCCAAGGATTACTTTAATAAAACACTTTCCTAACAGTATTTTTAATTATCTCATTATTTTTGGTGAAAAAGTGTTTTAAGAGTTGTCAGGTATTTGACTTTAGTGTTTGGGAAGCATTATGATTATCCATAGTTTAGAACAGAATTTGTGCCACAAGGCAGGTGGTATAACTCTGTATCAACTTTTAAGGGCTGCCCTAGTTTAATCACTCAAAAAGCTCTTCTCTTTTTAATTTGAAAGGTATCAAGGTCCAAAAGCAAGACACAGATAGGTGCTTATTTTGTTGTTAGTTCAATCACGGGGAAAAATAAGTAGTATTTTTCTTCAAGAAAAAGTAAATAGAGCAGAGAGGATCTTGAGAAGGTGACAATGGAAGTCACAAATAACAAAGTACAACTTTTGGAAATTTTGAAAAATGGTCAAAAGAGAAAATTTAAAGCCAAAAGAAAACCCTCTGTTTTGAAAATTCCTATGGAAAACCCAAAATATTTCTTAGAAAAAAATTCTTCCTGTAGCATTTAATTTTCTTTTCATTTTATTTTTTAGGAAATTCATTATATTTTGGCAGAAAAAAAAGTCAGGAATAGCATAACTTCTCTACAAACGGAGAAAATGAGAAAAAAGGCAGATACATATGCTCTTAAGAATGAAGGAAAGAAGAACATGCTACTCATCAAAGAAGAGAATACTCCAAGAAAAACAAACTATTGAAACACTAGTGAAACAGAGAAGAGAAATTTAGGTCATGGTAACAAAGACCCGTTGTACTTGTATGACTTTTTGAGGCCCATTCCTCCTTTACAACGGGACTGCTCAGCAAGTCTTTCAGCTACATTGTGTGCTGGTCCCTAAGGTGCCAACAGATCTATTATCTCCTGGCAAAATGATCACATTGTGTTTATTCAAGAAAATCTACTCACTGCTCAGGCAGAAACACAAGTAGAAGGGCTCAGAGAAAATCCTACATCATTATCTACACATGCCCTAGTAATTAGCATGGTCTTAAATGTGATTTAACTTCATTTTGCAACTTAACAAAAGTCAGTATCAACATGACTATTCTTATTCAGCCTTGCACACACTTCTACTCAAACTCTGACGCTTCACCTGAAAGTAAATATCCGCATTTAATTTAAAATATTTGGAAAGATATTTTTTGGTAGACAAGCATAAAAGCCTCATAATTCTACAGGGATATAACCCCACTTCTCATTTGTTTTCCCCTTTCATTGTTCTACAACTATTGTTGAAACCGAAGATGACATTTTTCTCCTATTAATTTTCTAGCCCATCTGCCAAATAATGGTTTTGGCATTATGAGCAGAGGTGGATTCTAGTGTATTTTTTGTTCAGTAAATTCCACTCATAGTGTGCCAGTCTGCTTTACATCCCAGCAAGCCAACACAATGCTAGGAACTGGTGTTAGATAGTTAACTGCTATCACAACACTATTGTAAATACAAACTTTCTTGGCTCTGACTTAAAAGGCAAGCCCTGCCATTTAAAGTTGTCTTTGTGCAAGTCTTTGCAGTTCTACACAGATTTAGGCTCTTGCTCCTGCATTATCTGTTAAATACTGAATCAGAGTATTGGTTTAATTGACCTTATCAAATAACCCCACAGCCAAAGGACTCATGCTATATAAAAGCTAATGATGACACAGCATTTGCAAAATGAGACATTACTATAATAAGTTAGGGAAGCCAGATCTCAAACTAGAAATGGGAACACAGAGTATCTTTCCTTCTTAAACCAGAACAGGGTTAAAACATAAAAATTTCAGCCTGAGAAACTTTTAAAGCAACTTATTCTACTCACCCATGGCAGTGCTGTAGGCATTTGGAAAGCTTTTATCTATCCTCTGTCTCATGAAGACCCAGCTGTTGTTCTCAAACTTGCACTCTATAATTTTATTGTCATACTGTTTCAGTTCTTTTGTCACCTGTATAAAAAAAATTGTTTGAGATAAACAGATTTTAATTCACATTTTTTCTTTCTTTTAGGGATAAATAATAGAAGCCGAAAAGCTGCCCTGCATTTTTCAGCAACATGCCTCCATCCTACACACAAAAACTGCACAGACTACATCTCCATTATACATATGCTCAGCTACTCAACATTTTAAAAATACTTTTTGAATCTACTGTCAATATAAAGCAATTATATTATGCTAAAACATCAGCAGTGCTAATAGAGGGAGGAAAAGTCACTTCTGGCCCAAATGCAAATAGGTTTCCATGGGAATAAACTGCTTCCAGTGTAAGTGCTACTGCCAGCCTAAGTGCATGAAATGTATTATCCATGTTTCATCAACCTTCTTTGTTGAAGGTCTTACAGCCAAATGTCAGATTTCAATACCAGAAAGAGCTTAGGGAAAATCATTCCACTCTTTACATTACTGAGGGGTTTTTTTCTTTCTTTTTTTTTTTCCTTTCATTTGTCTTTAAAAATTAAGATTGTAACTCCATAATAATGCAGGATTTCAAATTACATATATCCTAAATCCCCTTCAGGCCTCTCTTCATTGATTCATAGATTTGTCAGCAGCCAATATCCTGAGCTATCTGTCTTTCTATTTGGCAACACTATGTGGTTTGGAAATGTAGTTTATATGCATTGGACTTCCTAGTTGTTTTGGCTACTTCATCCTATGCATCCTAATCTATGATACAATGCAAAATTTTCAAGTAACCATGGTAACCTGAGAACCTTATCTAACGCTTTAACAATTTTACCCATATACTTCACTTTGTTCCAAAGGGCCTCGTCAGTAGTACAAAGCTGTGTTTAACTGCTAGCTGTGTTCAGTTGCTACAGTTTACCTATGGAAAGCTGCACAAGGTAACATAACACTCTGGATTCAGCATCTTATGGATAAGCACTCTCAGAAAAAGGGACGGGTTATTGCAAGTCATTAGCATAATTTTTCACCTCTGTTGTCTACTTGCTCCTAAGCGGTGACACGGGAATTTACTACTGTCACAGGGATGCAGATTTGAAAAAGGCCATAACTGTCTCCAGACAGCTTAATAGCACATACAGTGGAAAACCCCATGAACCTCTTTTCCATTAATTCCCAGATAAAACCAAGTAATTAATGAAATGGTCCTGAGCATGAACCAGGTCCTCCTATACTGCATAGTACAGGATTTATCCTTAATTTGATAAGCAAAATCCTAACATTCTTCTTGGTATTTACCCTGAATACCTTTTTACTTTTGGACAGGGAGCATGGGGATTTTACATATCAAGTGAACATGGCACTATAAGTTGTGCTAAACTCACAACTCAGTCCTGTCCCGCTGCAGGACTGACAGAGTTTGATTTGGGTTTTCATCCATTTTGGGTTTTTCATCCATTCCATCACCCTCAAAGAGCTTTTTCTCTCAAGTCATTTACTCCTTAAGTGAAGTTTCTGTCTTCTGTTGATGACCAGTTGGATGAAATCAGCCGATTGCCCAGATCAGCAATCTTTCCCTTTGCAGCATGCTCTGCACAGCACTGCCCTTCTTCCATCCACGCTGAAAAGCTACATTCTGTCCAGAGGTTTGACTGACACACATTTGTGGATTCATTTATGTTCCATTAGGTGTATGTAGGAAAACACAACATCCTTTTCTAACACACTATGGATGCATAAACCCAGGAAAAAACTCTTGGCTGTGCAGTGCCTTGGGAAGATATATTATTTTGAAAACAGCTGCTTAGTGGAACCAGGGGCAGCAGGGGGTATGGCCACATGTCTGATTTTCAGCAAAAGCAGGGAAATGTTAGAAAGATCACCTGCTAGAGAAAGAAATGTATAAAATTGCAGGCAATGACTTCGACTAACCACCCACCTCATAAGGATTTCTCACGGCTTATCATTCTTCTAGGGTTCAGATGCTCAGAATGGCAATAAATTAGATGGCAGCTTTATCTGACTGTGGCAATTAAGCAATATTATTAACTATCGAGAGACTTGCTTGGCCATTCATTAGCAATCTGGAAGACAGATCTTTCCACAAAATATGAACACCTGCCAAAGCACTGACTTAAATGGATTTTCCCTTTACAAAACTAGTGATCAGCCTTTAACAATTGCAAGTTGTAGCAATTACTTTACAAAGGAAGAAATATAGCAACTACTTTTCCCTGTACTTTGTTAAGTGACCTTAGTCTTGTAAAGGTACTTACTGTAATATTAAAGAATATTTTAGGAATTGCTGGGCATTTGATTAAGACTACAACTACCCTGAGCAAAACACACTTTGCAGTATTAAAAACACTCTTCCATTACTGTGCCCTAGTAGACTTCTAAACAGGCATTGTTTATACACAAGACTGAACCAGTCCATAGTGATCCTTGTATCCATAACTCACACCTTACATCTACCTATCATGTACATGCCACCTTCTGGTATTTCAGCTTCAGAGTGTGCCAGGAAGCCATCAAATTTAACTGTCTTGAAACTCCTTCCCTTTGGGAATTCATTCTGAGCTACTTAGGGCAGTGTCTCCTTTATCCTGCCTTTTCAACATGGAGTTATCCATCCCTCCTTCTCCCCTTTAAGCATTACAGTCCATAGCAGTATTTGAACAATGCACCATCACTTCTCTTCCTGAGAGGTACTTCTCTAGTTAGTGCTTCACAGAAAGTGAATTAGGAATGATGGCTATTCTCAGCCAAAATACTTATCTCCTCTATTCTGGTACAGTGCCAATGCTTCTGCTATACTGTTGATACAATGCCTTGAACCAGCATTCAGCCACTTCAAGACGGAAACTCCCACCACACTGAGGACTCCATGGAGCCTGTCTTTATTAAATATTTATTCCTTAGCCTATTTTCAGACAGCCAGTCAGAATTAGAAGCCCAGAGAATCAGGTCTCAGACACAGACCTGTCAGAGGTGGCATGCACCACAACAGTATCAGTGGTCTGGGCAACAACTGTGTCCTGGGCAAGGACAAACATCAACCTGTATACTTGAGGATAGTTTTCCTCAGCAGCAACATTCACTGTTCCTGTCTGTATATGATCTAATTATCAGAAGCCAGCCTATTTGCCCAGCAGAAATAATTTCCAAAAATACAGATGAGCATCCTCTTGGAAGCCAATTCACTACCTTACTGCTAGATTGCAAGATATGATTGGAAAAAAATAGGCTTGAGCTGCATCCCCATTTCAGCAATAGTTCATTATCAAATCAGACTGTATGTAATACAAGACCATTGTCTAAGAAGGCTAGATTACATGAAGATAACAGCAATCTTCCTCTCCCTGCTGAGAAAGGCTTCCCACTGCCATCATCATCTGGGCCATTCACTAGGAAAAACTTCAGTGGGGTAAGCTTATTTCTTTTTCTAAAAATGATGACACTTAAGGCTTAGGAAATCTCTCACTTTCCTGTCTCCTTCCATCCCCTATGTTCTGAAAGAAATTCAAAATATATTAAAAAAATAAATATCTAACCCATCTCAAATTATCTTGCCTGGTCGAATAATGGAGTAATTTTGTAGGTGAGTAACAACATGCAGCCACATTTTATGTTAATTTAGAATAAAACGTGAATCCCCCCAATATATGCAGTTGAAAAAGAGAAGAAACCATTTACATTGAATGTAGTTAGCTCTAGTCCTGAGAACATGTTTGCAGTATCTCTGCTGACTACCAGCTACTAGTCTGCTGATGCTTTTCTGTGTATCTCCACAGTGCACCTGATCAGTAGACCTGGTCCTTCATTCCACTCAAACATTAGTCTCATCACCCTTAATCCCAAATGCGAATGACATTCCTGGGCAAGCTGCTACTTTACATAAGGCATATTAACAATAAAAATTGAGATTTTAAGGCACGTAAGTTAGTATTTCAGAAAGCATGTCTACAACGGACAAGTTTAATCTTTATAAATGCACTCATCTTTCCCACATTCAAGTTCTTTAGAAAGAAAAATGGAGATAAGTGTTTAGATAAATGGAGGCTTGGCTGAAAGAAGCCCTATGTTATCACATGTATGCTTTTTTCAAAGCAATTGAAATTGTTTTAGCTTAGTATATAATTCCCTTTCAAGAAAGTGATGTTTGTAGGCAAACTCTTAAAACATTCTATTTCAAATCCATTCTTTCTTTAAATGGCTTTTTGCTACACTTTCCCCTCTATTACCAAACATTTATAGTGAGAAAAACATTCTTCAATTCACCTATTTCTATTCTTATTCCATATCCCTAGTTATCAGTCTATTTCTAAGATCCCAGATCGTAACAGTAGACACAGAAAATGTTAACTTCCATGAGAGAATAAACAAGCAAAAGTAGCAGTTGAAATCTTATGAAATTAAAAAGATCTTTATTTCTAAATACAGGATTAAAAAATAAGGGAAACTATAACACGCAGGCAAGACAGATTCTAAATGCAATGGCTTCCTATTTTCTAAGAAAAATCTGCTTTTTCTTTTTATTGCTGGCATGTGCAATGAAGGCATTTCTTTTTTATATGCTCAAGTACATAAACTGTTTTCTTTTTTTAAAAAGCAAGTTCCAATGCCTGGAGGGGAGGAAAGTTTAGAGCTGGTACCTAAGGCCCAGAAAGTAACTCCTCATCTCTCTGATATCGTAACTACATTTTCTCCATTAGGATACATTCTCACAGTCAAAGCAAACAAACAAATGAAAGCAGCACATCCCAAAATAAATGATCAGTTGTGTGGGCATGAGGGATAAACCTTTTGGATACTTCCCAGTCTCCTACTGCAGGAAAACTGGAGCCCATTACTTCCCCTAGTAGGCCACCCTGCAAAAATTAAACCATGTTTTTCTAAGAACTGTCCAAAAACATGACATTTGCAAACTCCTTGGCCTCAGGATTTTGGAATACATTCAGCCACGAATGACAGTCTAGAAAACAAAACGTCTCTGGCAAAACAGCA
>JAWWMO010000121.1:78993352-79010117 GCA_035047845.1 Dendrocincla fuliginosa | reverse complement strand
CTTGGGAGAGTTTGGTCAGATGACTTGAAGAACTTTTTTTCCCAATTCATACATGGTATCTCCTGTTTTTCACAGTCAAAGTTCTCAAAGAATATAAAAATCTAAAGATGGTTATATAAATGCCTGTTTACATCATCAGTGTACACTGAACCATGAATATGAATACTGTCGACTGGAAAAAGTTAACCAGCTAATCTGTTTTGCATTTTTGTTCAAGCCCAAATACATTCTGTAATGCAGCTTAATATCTATTACTTAAAATGATTCAAGAGATTATTTTATCAAAACCATAGATTTGCTGCTAAACTAAACATACTGATTGTGTTTCCTTTTAAGTAATATATTATCCAACAAATGGTTATCAGCCTGCGTAAACACAATGCAGTTGATATGGTTATTTAACATTAATGAAGCCTTTGAAGTTGCTTCTCGTGTACATAGCAAATGGAAATGTTCCAATTTTGAGATGTCATTCCTAGAAAAGAATATTAAGAAATGTAAAAATTTTAGCATTTTTGTTCCTGCTTAATTAAGCCACAATGCTAACACCAAGCACTGGAAAATCATGGGAAAAGTCAAAAAGGAAATTCATGTTTCAAAATCATGAGGAGGCTTTTTAAAATTGTGGATTTTTTCATTTGTTTTTGACTTCCAGTGTTTAGCACTCTCAGTTCATGATTTAGTCTTTCTTTCTAACATATAACATTTTCTCAAAGAATCTCCCATTCTTACACGTAGTAATTTAAAATATGCATACTGTTTTCTGATACATAAAATGGGTTGGAGTCCTGGGGTTTTCCTGACAAATGACTGATGGAAACATCAGAAATAAAAAGCCTTCCTCTTATCAGTGATATTACAAGTTTAATGACTTTTAGTGCCAACTGGAAATAGATTTCTTACTGTATCCTGGAAGGTCTCCTGTACACCCGACCTTGCAACACCATTTGAACTACGTGTAAGAAACCGATGTTTCAGCACAACACTGGGATCTACAACAAAGCAGGAAACTGCTTAGACCATGACGTGGAAATACACTTATCTTTGCACAAATGGTTTGCTCAGTGACCGTTCTTCTAGAAAACAATTTTTTCTACTTTTATACTTCTGCTTTAACTCAATGGTAAAGCTATTTGCCATGGCAAAATAATAAACTGAACACTTCTGGGCGTTACAACTCAGGCATCTACATTACTCAGAGAGGAGCTGACCTTCCTGCTAGACATTGTCATCTCCACCTAAATCCTGAGGGAACTTTCAAGTTTTAAAAAATCCTATCTTCTTCTAATCATCATCAAGAACAGGAAGCAGAGGTTTGGGGGTCATACACATCTTGAACAGTTAAATGAAGCAAAGTAATAAATGATTGTCCTCCTAGATCAATATCCTCTGCCCAGGCACTATAATTATCATATGACTCTGAATTAAAGAAAAAAAAAATCTCTCTGTACATCTCCTGTAAAAACAGAAACAGAAGATTTCTGTGAACTTGGCATACCTTTGCTGTGACGAGTTCTTAAATAAAGTCTTATTAAAAAAAGTGGCTCATACAATTGTGACCCTCAGCAGGCTAATAAAAGAAGAAGAAACTCTCAGGGGAGCTGCAGAAACACCCAGACAGTAAGAGAGCAGCAACAGAGCTCTCAAAGCAAGTTGTCAGCACGAGCTTACTGCAAAGAGAATGCATGTTTGGTGCAAACAGAGCATCAGCTGCTCTACAGCCCATGAATTTGTAGGAAGAGGTAAAAACAATGCCTCTCTGCAAGCACCTGACTAAACTTTGTAGAGGCCAAAGACAGACACCACGGATGTGGCACGTCATAAATAATTGTGCCACTAATAATCCTTGGGGTCAGTACTGAAACTTGGGGGTATTTGTCGAAGTCCCAAGTTAAAACAGGCAGATGCAAGTAGAGGAGTAAAATGCCACAGCAAACCACAGAACTGTTCAAAAGGTTATGCAAAAAGCAAATAAGGAAAAAAAATCCTTTTGGTGAAGAACAAGGGATTCACTGGAGGTTTCTCAAAAAAATGCCACCCCACCCTACCAGAAAGATAAGCAACTGTACAGGAGGGGAAAAGAGAGCACGGATATACAGAGCAAACTGATATAAAAAGCTGAAATCATAATGGAGAAATGATTCTGTAAGAAAATATTCCACTCCCAGCCTGATATATTTTGAGGACTGTACCCCTACTTGCCAGGAGCTAGCCTGTGAAAGCCAGTCTGAACCCTCATTTGTGTTTTATCCACTCAGACTGCTTTGGCAAAAGGGTGCCAGCCCCAAACAGAGAGCACTGCATGATCAGACACAAAGATCCAGCAGGCAAGAGTTATACATCACTAGTAGAGAATATACTTTGAAAACACCACTTAGCTCATTCATAAATTATGAATTTCTTAAGGCTTATTATTCTCAGTTTGCAAATGGGGAAGAGAGAGATGGTTCGTGGTCACACCACAGGGAAAGCATTTACCCCCCATTAGGATCTCTAAACCCGATCTTAATTACTCCTCAGGTATTTACAGTCATGCTACCAAGAAATCTTGTGACACAGGGCAGCTGAGATCTTGTTAATAATTTATCAGTAGAAACCCAAACAAATCTTCCAGAGACAAAGCAATGCTATCACTATTTTACAATCCTTGGCAACACTATTTCTATGCCTCAAAATAAATGAAAGAGAGCCTAAATGATTGTGCCGGAATAGGATGAAGAGTTTTTTCTGACATTTGCTGCCTTTGACATGTTGGACTTCACCTCAATAGGGATGGCTCTCCTGACAAATGTTATGTGCTTATCACACATAGATTTTACAGTGTCCTTTCTCATAGGACTTTTTCATCTGTTCTCTGTACTCAAGTTATTGCTACTGTAGGAGTCTAAATTAATCTTGTTTTACTTGTACTTCTTACACCCTACAAGGGATTCTGTCACTTGCTGTCACATTGCCAGGGATGGGTTAGAGGGAGACTCCACAGGGCTAGGCTATCAGGAGCTTCCCAGAAGCCTTTCTGTGTCACCTGAGGAAAACCTACTTTTTAAAAGTTCAGACAGTATCTGATGGCTATTCACGTGGGATCCAGCTCTACAGACTCATACCTTTGTAAGTTACTTGCCTTTGAGCAGCTTCAGAAGATCAATTAGTCTGCACTAGTGTGATCAGGATCAGGCCCTAAACCTAGATCTGGCAATTTCTTATCTGGCTTCTGAAATGTTCTTAGAAACTGTGGGTTTATGCTCTTTAGAAAGATGCCAAATGATATCAGAATAAACCAAAAGAAATTTAAAGGAGAATCTAAAGCACCAAGTAATTGCAAGTGAGTCTTTTAAACCCACTTTTACTTGTAACAAAACACAGCTTTCAAATTACAGCCATTAAGAATCATATTCCTTTCTTTCATCTAGATCCCAAACAACCAGTTTGATATAGTTAAAGGTTTTTTTTCCCCATAAATCAAAATTCACCACTGAGAACAACTGTGTCAACGCTATGAGGAAATTTGTTTGCTGTGTTAAATTGAGCTTCAAAAGCATGAATTGAATGTACATTTGTGATCACAAGTAATGCCTCTTCTTATATCCATTCAAAGTGTTTACTTTATTACAGCTTATTATAAACGTACTGTCTAAAATGCAGCAGCATGACTGTTCAATTTCCAGGCCATAATTTCATGATAATCATATGTAATATATTCATATGTCTACTCCACTGTCTAACAAAGCCCAAACTGGTTTGCCAGCAGATCTGCTTCCCCCATGGTTCAAATTTCTTTGCCTCAGAATGTTAGTGAATAACAACATTAAGAAAGATATAATCAAAATTTTACTTTGCATTTTGCACTATCGTGGGCAAACGAAGGAAAATAACACTGGAAGCTGCATTTGGCATACTGACTTTATCAAATACTGCTATCTAAGTGATATGTAAATTATTAAACATGCTATGCAAGCGTTATTAGAAAGATGGGGATAGGGAGCAAGATTATAAATTTACAATTGTTTTCAACCTCTAGAAATCTTATTAATACTTGAAAATATTGGGATTGTACAGAGAGAATGTGCATATAAACTAAGACAATTTCTTTTTAATCTCCTATATTTAACATGTGTTTCAGTTTTTGCCTGCAACATATTTACAAAAAATAGTACATTTTTTTTCTTCATAAATTTGAGAGACAATTCTTAGTTACTCATAAATCTGATACTAGAACATACAGAGATTTACAGGATTTGTAGGAAATAGAAATTCTGGTGATTCCCATCGACTTCACTAGACTGAATCGTTTGTCAACAACCAAGTCTCCTAAAAGCCAAAGGGTTGAGCCAGAGAGGAGAGCTCAGTCTTGCTCATCATAGCTTTTATACAGTCTGTGTAATAGTGTTTTTAGAAGAACATCAGATCTTGAAATCACACAAGTCTCTTACAGCAGAATAACATTTTTAAACAAAATTTTCAGGTTTTGTATTTGTGTTATATAATTGTGCTGGGGTAGAATTAACCTTCTTCACAGTGGCTAGTTTGGGTTTGTGCTGAACACAATGGTAATAACATAGAGATGTTTTTCTTGCTGCTGAGCAGTGTTTACACAGAGCCAAGGCTTTTTCTGCCTTTTCCACTGCCATGGTAGCGAGCAGACTGGGGGCGCATGGGAGGTTGGGAGGAGACACAGCCAGGACAGGTGATCCAACTGACCAAAGAGATAGTCCATACCGTGTGACATGGAGCTCAGTATATAAAATGGGGGGAAGAAGGAGGAAGCTGGGGATGTTTGGAGTGATGCCATTTGTCTTCCCAAGTCACCGTTACATGTGACGGGGCCCTGCTCTCCTGGAAATGGCTGGACACCTGCCTGCCCATGGGAAGTAGTGAATTAATTCCTTGTTTTGCTTTGCTTGTGTGCATGGCTTTTGCTTTTCCTATTAACTGTCTTAATCCCAAACCACAAGTTTTCTACCTTTTATTGTTCTGATTGTCTCCCAGATTCTGCTGCTGGGGCAGTGAGCGAGTGGCTGTGTGGGGTGTGACTGCTGCCTGGGCTTAACCCACAACAATAATAAAGCACAAACTTTGATTTTTCTAATATAGCATGACCAAAAAAAAAAAAAAATCCAACTACAATGATTACTAAAACCTTGCCATTTTGAGGGGGCCATTGTTACACCTGATTGCCGAGGCTGAACTTCACAATCCTGCTGACTCAACCTTCATTTTTGTAGCCAATGAGTTTTAATAGGATGACTTTTAGGTAACTGTTAGAACCACTTGAATGGGGGAGCTGATAAATGCCTGCAATAATACAAAACACAAAGCCAAGGTGAGCCAAGCACCGATAACAACAACAACAACGGCAAAAATCATCTCAGTGATGCTATGACATCAAAATAATAAAGCAAAGCTATGTTAGGAAAAAAGCTGCAAAAATCATGTTACGGATTTTTCTTCCTTCTAAGATTTCAATTAGAAGGAAAATAATCTTTTTTCCCTCTACTGATAATACACCACAACAAAAAGATTAATGGCTGCTGGCTTAACGCAGACTTTCAAAAATTAGCTTTGATCAAAGCAAGTGCATAGTGAAAGTCAACTGCCCTAACCCACTTCTCAGCTGCCTTTATAGCATTAAGCTGGCTTGAACTCCCTCCCCTTTCTTGAATGGTTTCCTTTAAACTTCAAAGCCTAACTGGCTTTGAGGCTTAAGACACAGAAAGCTTTTTTCCTCCTTCTTCAAAAGCAATTAAAGACGAGAAGTAAAATCTGACCTATAATCTAAAATCTAAGCACGCAGGTCTTCTTGATCATTGTGGGGTTATAGAATGGAAGGGGCTCGATAGGGAAGTTAATCGTGGATCAGAAACCGCAAACAGTTTTACAATGCCTGAGAGCTGATGAAGTCCGTCCACTGAAAGAAAGGTAAGCAAGTGCTAGTCTATCAATGGCACAAATCTGCCAGTAAACAAGGTTATAGAGGGATTCTTACTGCTTCACCTTTCATTGCAAGCCCCTCCTTGCTTTCCATTCCTTGTTATTAATGAATCTGCAGAGTAATGAAGCCAGATTTCCCAGGACACCATAGTAATGGATGTGGGGTGGGGCAATGCAGACTGCAGAAATCATGAGGCAGAGGAATAGACAATATTCTTGGACTTGGAAAATTCACAACTGGCTTCAGAGGATGTAACAGATTTTGCCAGATGTGGTCTGAGAAACCGAAAAACTTCTTGGTCTGTTTGGGCAGCAGTGTTTCTAGACAAATCAGTAAGGACAAAAACTTGTATAAAATCAGCTAAACAGAATTGCAACTTTGAATGCTGAGTGCTGGTAACAGAAAATAATGGTTTCATAGTTGGTCCAGCCAAAGCCCTGAAAGACAGGAAAGCTGGGAAAGCCCACCACACATGAGCACACTTTTTATGGCTTTGTCCATATACTTCGCTATTGCATGGGAGATGAGTAACAAAGTAAGTGAGCAACAACATTTAGAACATTTCCTTCTTATTTCACAAATTAATGTACCGACTTAGCCTGCAAAAGCTAAGGCAAGCAAATCCAAGAAAAGTCTCTTGAGCTTTCTAAACCATATGACCACTCCAAACAAAACCTTATCATAAAGCTGTGGCCTGCAGACCTTCTGCATGGGCCCATTCTTAAATTCTGAGCCTAATTTGAGTGCTCTGCTCAAGTGCTACACTTGTGTTTGAGCAGCCCCTACCCCCCCGCAACCTGAGGCCCAGGGCTGAAACAGCCTTAGTCCCCTATCAAATACAGCCAAACCCATTTGTTTTGCTTTTCACATGATGCAATAACATTGCAAGTAACCTCATAAACCCATTCTAGAGCCAGCCAGTGACACTAACAATTCCAGCCAGGAAAAAATAAATCCTTACAGGCGATTCTCTAAAAGAATAGGGAGTGCTGGAAAGAGATAAGAAGAGAGAAATTAAAAAAACAGGTAACAGTAATGACAACTCTCTAAACCTGTTGCCCAATAATGTTAAAGTGTATTCTTCTGAGTTAGACCAATTTCATTAGCTTGTTTTAGATAAAAGAGTTTGACATACATAATTCTGCAGTCGAAAAGCTCAAGGTAAAAGGGAGCTGATCTGTCAGGCAAGAGTGCACACAGTGGGGAAATTCATGAACTGAAACAGACAGCCTTGGTTTGTAGTTTCTTGCTATAACTACTAGCACTAATTACTAATTACAGATTTTTCCCTTTAAGTTCTGAATGAAATATTAACAAGCTAGTAATTAAGGAATTCAGGGTCTGTTTGCTTTAGTGTTTGCATTAGTGTTAACTTTAGTAATGCAAATCCAAAACCTCTGACTCACTGATCTATAAATGTCCTTCTAAATTAATAAGACACATCCTTTGTTATCCTTCTACTGAAGTTGAATTACTCTGAAACCTCTTTCTACGCATTAATGGCATCCAAAGTGTAATAGGTGGAAAGAGAATGTAACGATGCAGTAAAATCCAGAAGTTGTACCTTGCATTATTGTCTAAAAGAACAAAAACATTCTTGCCTCCAATTCTGCTTTTGCATACCCTTTGACATTGTTTCTACTACAGACCAGCCTCCTCCCTACACCACACACAGGTTTAAAAGAAATGCTACAACACGCAGTTAATCTGTTCCTCCAATGGTCACCAATCAAGCATGTCTAACCACGACCCACTAATGAAATGAAGCAGAAGCTGGGTTGCACTTGTCAGTATTACTGTTAAATTACAATAGGGTAGTTTAACATACAACACTAATCAGGCGTTTTATTTCTTGTGTGGTGCAGCATTAACACACAGGCAATGGGCAGTTCCTCAGGGCAGTGAGGACTGTGGTCAGTAGTGGCCACCACTAGAAGAGTGCCTGAGTCCTTGCAGCTGGACCAAGGGGCTCCACAGCACTGTTTTGCTATAGTCTCACCCCTTCACAGTTAGAGCACTCTCAGGGTCTCGGCTGACCCAGTGAAAGAGGGTCCGTGGATGACTTCAGCAGAGTTTTAAGTGAGACTACTGTCCTCCAGTAGAACCCAGGTCATTACTTCTGTACCAATGCCGACTTCTCTACACCAGGCATGAAAAATAGAAATCTCACAACATTGCCCATACAGAATCCAGCACAGCATCTCATGAATCTACCACTGAGAACATACTTAAATATTTTTTATTACAACACATTAAGCTAAAATCAATAGATTCATTTAGCAAAATGGAGTTAGTACTTCAGGAACCGAGGGAAAGTAACACTTTTTTTAAAGAAAGTGACATTTCATTATAGCATTTGGTTTAAAGTCACTGGCAGAAATTTTTTTGTATACCAATTAAATAGTAACTCATGAAGTTAGCAACATAAAAAGCAGTGTTGCATATTTACAGTTCCCTTCCCAGTAAATGAAAACAACTACAGCTCTCAGCAATACAAATAAAGTGCCTGCACAATGGTTCTAACAATGCTGGCACATCTCTGATCTTTTCTTTTCAAATCTTTCTAAACTATTTTTCCCAAAGATGTAACATGCTATTGTCTCTACAATCAACCGTCTTTTCCTTTGGAGAGAAGCAGAAGTGCCATTTTGAAAACTTCAATTTTTTTAAATATAATAGCACCACTGAACTCTGTTGTTCTTTTATTCTCACTTTATGCTAGAAAGATAAAACTGGGGTGGTTTTACTATTGTCAAACAAAAAGTGAATAAATAATGGTTTTGCTGACTATTAATAACAAGATATTGCATTACTATTATTCAGTTGAGTTTTAATAGATATTTCTCTCTCAAATGCAAAACTTTACCAATACTATAATCATTCTGGAGTATCACTAAGTAGCGGTGTATGTGACCCTTGCCACAAGAATTGTGAAAAGCAATCTGATGAAGAAATAATTTAAGTACTTCACTGTAAATTATACAAATAGAGAAACAAATTAAGAATGCAAACAGAACTAATCATACTTGATTTATTGTCTGTGTACAGCTTCATTTTCCCCTAGGATTACTATTTTCTAGGTATCAAGGGCATTCTTTGAACTGTACACATGCTATTCATCATTTCCTTGGGCAGATCAGCATCCTATTTTTATGAATATGAAATCTGATATTTTTTCCTATGGGCCACCCTTTCAGGGGCACAATCTCATTTAGTTCCACCTTTCTTCTTATTGCTAACCTTCTGTAAAAGCCACCAACTTTCTCATCAGAGGTCTAACACAGCCTAAGCTTGCAGGACTTATCTGCTTTTAAAGATTTTATTTGAGGATAGAAATGGTGGAAAAAATGGTATCTGAAAAATCAATTACCAGTAGCTGAAGTGACAATTAAGCTACAGTGTTTGTCTGTGGGGAATACTATACTGGAAATGCTCACTTGCAGTTAAAACAGCTGTACAATAAGAATTTGGTTTTACTCCAGCATTTAATCTCATAATTAGAAAAATCCAGAGAGAACAGCAAGATGAGTGTTTGCACCATTATTTTCGTTACTTAAGATTTAGGAGCTAGTTTCTGTATGTAATCCACAAGGAGAGACTGGCATCTCCAGAAAGCAGTTTGAAAGACTCAGTGAGGCAACCATCAGCTGCTCTCCTTAGAGGTTCCCAGATTCACCCTTGGATTCAACTGTCTTCCACCACCTGCACAAGGAGCCTGTGGGGTCTGCAGTGGCTCAAATTAGTTCATGTGACTATGCTTCTTTATAGGTATTCTAATTAGACAGGATATTATCCACAACCCCTTTTCCTTTCTAAGCTGATATCCTGCATAATTATCTCATTTGATATTTCTTCTACCTTCAGTGTTATTGTTTGCAATCTTATTCCTTTTCATTTATCTAAATTTAATCTGCATTTGCCTTTTACTAGCCAGCACAGTACCTCTCAATACGATAATTTTTGCCATCAACTCTTTTTCTCCAATCTTATCAGTATCTGACATTTAAAATATTTCTCATTCATGATATTCACTATGCATTTTACATATACTATAAAGAAGGGTCTCAGGAACAATTTCCTAGTCAAAGAATTTCCCTGTTATACCATCTCTCATCCTTTGCAACTCCAACATCTTGATTTATTCATGAGTAATTTATTTTAAAGACACTATCATCTGCATTTCGCAAAGGTACTACAAGTTCAAGCTCATTTATCAAGTTCAACCTCATTTGTTCAGTTCAGATTCAAAATAATTCACCTCTAAAAAGCTTAATAAATTTAGATATCCTCTGTCTATAAACTGTTTACAATAACAATTTGCTTTCTTTTCCCCCCCTCAAGCTTGATCTTTGCTGATTTTCTCATACTTTAAAACAATAAACACAAAGAAATTATTTTAAAAAGGCCTAAAATATCTTTTGTTGGCTCCTTTGATTAGAATAAATTTCAAATGGGGTCTGACTTTTATAATTTTATGTAGAATCTATTTTTGTATCTATTCTTTCTCTTTGACTGTAATCCATTCTATTGCCTTTATTTCACTTGCCTCCACTACCAACAAAAGCCTCTAATACAGAAAGAAAATATGAAGAACTATTTCAGAAATCAGAACAGATTAATTAAGAACAATATGATCACAAACATGACAAGAAATGAATAATTTCGGAAGGAAACAATAAAGACATGCAACTTTAGGACACTACTTTCTCTGAGAGCACAATTACCTACAACAGGTTTCCTAAATTGCCTAAAACTGCAAGAAGCTTGAGCACACAGCTCTACTGTTTGAATACTGTATGCTAGTCGAAAGAAAATGCAAATGCAACTACATTCATGGAAACTAAGTGTGGGGATGTCTACATCAAAGGAAAAAACAGTCCCTGCTGCCACTCGGTCAAGAACAGGAGCTGGCCCCATAAACAGCTGTTGTCATCAAGGTATCCCCAATTACTCAGAACAAATGATGCTCTCTATGTGCAGAGGCACACCCAAACCAGGTTTGACAATGCAGTTATAACACAGGAACAGCTGCAGCAACCAATTACCATGTTCAAGAGCTTAAAATCATCATGGACAAATCATTCTCTCTGCCAGATGATTTTTGTAAAACATAAGTAAGCAAGACAAAAGATGGTGCCAGGCTCAAATCACCCACATATGGGAGCCAGAACGCTCTCAAACACTGAAGCCTGAGGAAGAACAATGTGACAAAGAGGACGAGGACAATAGCAAAGCACAACTTGCAGTACAGCACAGGAAATCTGGCAGTTTTTACAACGACCTGATCAGTTATTCTACTGTGACAAGTATGAAGGCTCAACGCAATGCAGATGAGAAATATCTGCAATATCTATGCTCATTTATTGCTAAAACATACCTCTTATTCTCAGGCTCTTTCTCAGCAATTTTTAGTTGGTAGTGAGCAATAACTTTATGGTTCAGAGACAGAGCTTAAGCCCTTTGTTTTGCCATCTCTTCAATATGGAAACTAAACTGTCTATTAATGTGCTATTTTAATGAGACATAATCTGCATGTTCTAATGTTCACATTTATCACAGTATGTTTTCATACCACTGGGCATAGGAAAGCTACCATAAGCACAATCTGCTTATCGCTTTGAAAATCCAGTTTTCAGTATGACTATACCTCTCACAATGGTGTCTGTAGACCGTACATACTTTTGTAACCGTACAACTTTTTGCAACCGTAAATACTTGGAAAATTACCAGGAAGGTAAGAAAGCAAATGAATTCAAGAAGAAGGAATACTGAGACAAAAAAAAGAAAATAATGAAAACTAAAGTCTGATGGCACATATATTAGCTACTGCTGGTTTCAAATCTCATTATTTATCAACTGAAAGGAAATGGGAAACTCCAAATCAACCATCTCTAATATGATAAAAATTGCCTTTTGGCTTAATCATTGGTATTATGACAAAAGTACCCCAACCAAAAGAATTGAAGAAGAAAATACGAATGGTCTCAGGGATTAATTTTGTAGGCTTTTCCTAAGACCCATAGCAGGTCAGTGTTGCTGCTGGTACAGGGGCTGCAGACAAGACTGGAGGGGAAGGTATGAGTGTTAGGTAGCATGACTGACTTCTAGCACATAAGCAAGTTTTGTTTAGTCAGGTGTCCTGTGTTGTATGCTGTTACCCATCTTCCCTTACTAATGCACAACAGTTACACCCCATTTCACACATTTACAGTCTCTTGGCTTGTCTACGTCCAACAGCTACCAGCTCTTCTTCCAGCCTATTAACTCCCAAGCTTTGCTACTAATCTAACCACTGCTGCCACTTCCAATTTCTTTTCTTCCTTTCTATCGTTCTTTTAAAATTAGCTATGTGGCTCTGAACAATCTATAAACCTCTTAAGTTTTAGAGACATTCCTGAGAACACCAGCTTCTTTCAGTTCCAGTTGGACTCACAAATTTCTAGTTTAAGCCAGAGATGCTTTATTCTTAACATATATCACGCACTCCATTAAAAAATCTATACTGTGTCATTAGAGGAAAACAGCTGAAGAATTACTTCAAAGAAAAAAAACCCATCTTTCTTCTTCTAAATAAACATTTTAGTGAAGAAAACACAGCAAGTTCTTTGAAAGGGTATCATAGGATCTCTGGAATATAGAGCAATTCTACCTCAACAGAAAAAAAAATCTATCTTTTTGTATTTTTTGTATTATGAGGAAAAGAGCCACTTTCAAGGTAAACATTTAACAAGAAAAAAACCAAGATACTAAGAATGGAAGTACTGAAAGCTTTGTATAATGCAAGTTGTGGCCACAGCCATAGGAAAAGATAAGGAGGAGGAACTGACTGGAATACTGTATGTTAATATTACAGACTGAAATTAAGCTCTATTCAATCAGTAACAGTGGACGCTCAGAAACATCCAACTGTACAACCTCCCAATAAACACCATAAATGATGCAGTTTTACATATCCTTATGAATGATTTAAGTTTCAGAGTGGTGACTGCTTATACCCTAAAATGTCACAGAACTTGAAAAATTCAGGTCAGAAGGGCCACCCAGCTATCACCCAATCTAGTTTTCTAGCTCTTTGCTGGGTTAACTTCGAGGATGAATCAGGTTGCTCAGGGTTTTTCCCAGTTAACCTTTGAAAATTCTCACAGTCAGAGATTTTACAGTGTCTTCAAGCACCCTGTTGCTGTGCCCAAATAACCTCACTGTGATTTTTTTTTTTCCTCACATCCAACTGGAATTTTCCTGCTTGTCCTTCCCCAAGCACCTCTGAGAAATGCCTGGCTCTTTTTTTCTGCCATCTCACTTTAAGTGATGGAGGTCTGCAATCAGTCCCCCTCTATCCTCCTCTTCTAAACAAACCCAATTTCTTCAACCTCTCCTCCCAGGCCACATGCTCTACCCTTTGTCCTGACCCCCACAGGAATTGCTCCAGTGGGGTGACTTCTCATGCAACAGGGAGCCCCACATGTCTCTCATGAACCCCTGAGCAGAGAACAGCGACCTTCCTCAGCCTGCTGGAAATGTTCTGGCTAAGACAACCCAAGGTGTGGTTGGCCTTCAGCAGTGCAAGGGCACATGGCTGGCTGGCATTCAGCTTGTGGCCACAGGGACCTTTGGACACTTCTCTGCAGAGCTGCTGCACAGCGACTTAAGACTCCAGCTCACTCTGTCCCTGATGCACAACCCTGAATTCACTTCTGAACTTGTCAAGGCTCCTTTGTCAGCACTTGTTTTTCTAAGCTTTTTGAGAAATGAGGTATTATCATACTTATTTTGTATTGCTAAGATGTGTCTGTAAGCCCAGGAAATGGAAGGCTTAAAAAACTTCAATCTGTTCATTTTCACAATACTCATTAAAAGCACTTGAAGATTTTTTTGTCTTACACAGTTAATACTGAGGTAAATAGAAAAACAAAAAAAAACTTCTATAAACTAAGATCGACAATCAATTAGCTATTATTTTAACTTTTCCAGAAGGCTTACTTTACCCAGTGCTTAGCAAGAACAACTTAGATTGATTTTCAAAAAAAACTACTAGGAGCTGAAATAACAAAAGCTGTCCCCACAAAAAAATCACAGTCCAAAACCAAGCACCAATTATTCTATCTTATTGGCAGCAAAACCAGAAAACTGCAGAGGTAATCTTCCTAATTCTGTGGACTTCTGTGGAACACCACATGCTTCACAAAGAACAATTTTTTAAACTGAATTCATAGGCATAATCATGACAAAAAGCAAAATGGGGACTGATCCATCAGAACAGAGAAAATTTATAAATTATAGCTCATTAACATTTTGTTCTTAGGGGCAGCAATTGTGACAGCATACAAATCAGTGCTTCAGTTTTTGCAGTGCTAATGCAGTTTTTCTAGCTATTCTCTTTCTGTTTATATCTCCAGTTCCAAGGCTAGATTTTTTTAAAATATTTTTCCCCTTAATATGTCTACAGAGAATAAATATGCCACTGTATGCTGGCTTTTACTGTAATATAAACACATATTTACAATATATTACTATTTAGTTATTTATACTATTGATGTCCTAACATTACCAGGCAGGACTGAGGGCTCTATTATTCCAGAGTCTATACAAACACAGAGGCAGTCAGGACCCCCCTTGCATTTAAGAGTTAGCAAGTGCTACTAAGAAAAGCTGCAAAAAAGAATGCAAAGATGTAGAGAAATGCAAGGAAGAAGTCAAGGAATAAAGAATTAAGCCATATGATTTTTGTCTTTCCTAATTTATTATCAAAGTAATGGTTCAAAAGTGTCTTATGTTCAAAATGAGCTAAATTTGCTACCTTTAACAAACATATAACTTCAGAATGAGCAGTGGGTGATTTCTTGCTAGCACCTTACAACATTTTCTAACCTACAGTTTATTAAGTAAATTCTCTCTAGTACTTCCCTCAACTTCTTTACAAGATACCAACTGCATGGGCAGGGCAGAACCTCTCAGATTCAGGTACTACTCTCACAAATTCAGAATTCAGTTCTTGAATATGTTCAGATTATCGTTCAGGACACAAAGTCCTGGAACCTGAATTAGAAGATTCCAAGATGCCTAAGCACTCCAGGTTCCATCAAATTCACTTCAGGCTCTAGGCTGCTCTCCTGAAAAGCCCCTCACTTCTGACAATTAACTTTATTTTTAATGTAAAACCTTCCATCATTCCTGCCGAAGGCAAACACAGGCCGTAACCCTATGCCAGATAACTTTTCACGTATCTTGGAGCACCCTGAAGATAAAAAATAAGATGCTGAATTTGACTCAGTACTTTATGTAGAATCAGTGCAGAAGCAAGGAATGAGTGGGAAAGGACAGGTTCAGGCTCCAGAAGGCATTATTCCAGCAATGTATGACTTGCCATGAGAATACTGCACATTATCATCTTGTGCCAATAAACATTACGAATAAAGCTTACATTCCCACTATATTGAGAAATTTATTTTGAAATCAGCCCCACTTTTTAAGTTTAGTGCTAAAACTGTTTCCATGTGTTGACTTCTGCATGACACACAAATATAGGTTTCCACAAAAGACAAACAAAATAAGAAAAAGGAAGAGAAACATTTCTTTAGACAGCTTCTCAACAGTCCAATACCAGCAATTCCAACGATGCCCAGTACAGCTTCCACAACAAGCAAGAGGATATGAAAATCCTGCTCTAACATCCCACAAAACTCTACATAAGAGCCACCCACCGGTTCTGTTGCAACACTGTTAACAATAATAAATAAATATAATTAATGTTGATTACTTTATTCTAAAGATGCAGTTTGAACTTCAGAAGAAGTACAATATTATACAGCTTTATCCTCATTTTGTGCATTTTAATTTAGAGTGACTGTGTTTAATGAAACATAGGATCTCATGTTATCTATCTTATTTAACAATCAACAAATCATATAATTATGATATTCCTTCTCAACACTATCAAGGTGTTCCTAAGTGGAAGATGGATCCAGTTCAGCTTTCGGAATAAAATTATTTCTGTCCAGCATAGCCCATTTGTTTTCCTATCATTACTCTCCTAGCTTAAAAATCATCTTCTCCCCTTTCCTTCCACTCACTGCTTGTGTTAACTCTGCTAATACAAAGATGAAACAATTCTTCTCTGACACTATCTTGCTAAGCTAACCAAGCAAGGCACCATTATCTGTCTTTAATTTGACAGGCCTCTGTTCCACCCTGTGGTGTCTCTATCTGTTTGAAATTATTTTTCTTCAGTGTGGACACCTAGAATCAAACACTCACAGATAAATCTGTATTTCTGTTTTCTCAGAAACCTCTCACTTCAGAAATTCTAGGGCTGTTTTTGTTGCCATCTCGAAGCTGAAGACATGATATCCTTATGTCATATTCTATGGCATTTCATATCACATAAAATACAATAACAGCACAAAACAGTAAGAAAGGGAGAAACAACATTCTTACAGCTTCACTATGATAAATGAGAAATGCTTTCTTGCTATGGTAGTGAACACAAAAACCTCTGTCAATATGTATGAAAGCCCAGTAAGCAAAGCATCAAATAATTAAGGCACCAACATACCCTTAGAGGCTGTTAACAGGCACAAAGGGAAAACTTTTAAACTTTTTTTGCAACAAGACTGTACAGACCACATGGCTACCGTGAAGCTCTGTCAGGACAGCAAAGGAGTGTATGGTGAAAGTTGGACTAATTCTCCCCCTAAATTTGGAGCAGTCTGAAGAGCTGTACCCTAAACAAGGGTATCCCAAGCTTTGGGGTCACTAACCGGTCATAGTCACTCAGGGAAGAAAAACATGCCAGCTTCAGTTGAGAAAATCAGCAGCTTCTCCTAGCTTAAAAAATAA
>JAWWMO010000121.1:78910117-78993252 GCA_035047845.1 Dendrocincla fuliginosa | reverse complement strand
GTCATAGTCACTCAGGGAAGAAAAACATGCCAGCTTCAGTTGAGAAAATCAGCAGCTTCTCCTAGCTTAAAAAATAAGCTCTTGAGAGCAGCAAGCTCATCAATTCATTCCTTTTCCCTCTTCTTTCAGGAAAAGATTGTTTGGTAAATTGTGGCCAATCACTTCAGTAATCAACTACAGATGTCTGACATTGCCAAAGGAGTCACAACTGATGCCTCTCCTGATTCTCAGACACCATCAGTTCAGCCTGTGTGTGTGGACAAAGGCAAAGCACCTATGTTGAAGATGTTTCAGCTATTGGGAACACTGCGGTAAAATCTCTGAGGCACTGAAAAGTTGCCTGCAGATTTTAGAGTAAAGGTAGATGAACTTGTATCTAGAGGGCCGACAGGCTTTGATGTGATATGATCAGAGAAATTATTTTGGGGTGATTACCTGCTGTGAGGCCTCTTTCTGGCAGAACTCCATAATGCTTTATCATGTTTTAAGATACAAGTGTATTTGCCAAGGGGAAATGAGGCAGTTGGGCAAAGAATAGCTTAGAACCAAACTGCATTCCCAGAGTGTAGGCAGTAAGCTTAGCTACCTCAGCAATCAGCAATACTGTTCCCAAGTTTAATAAAATCACAGATAATGGCTACAGAGCTGCAGGTCAGAGCAGAGCTTGATTCCTTGCGAGTCCTGGACTGCAAGGCTGCTGTAACTACAGCAGCTAATTCACCAGAGGCAAACTTAAAACTCATAATCTTTCCACTGTGCTCCTATCATAGAAACAAAGTACTAAGAACACATTACTATTTCAAAAATATTCTTTTCAACGTAACTGTCCTCATAGTCTATTAAATTCAACAATTCCATTTTGAACAAAGTAGTATTTATTATGAAACTTTTTAATAACTACTCTTAAAACTCTAAAAATAAAATAGTAGCAATTAATCTTTATTTAAATGGTAATTTAATGTGTTAAGAGCCCAAAAATGAAACTAGTCATTATCTTATAGTAAGGACTGCCAGAAGCTTCATTACTGATTAATAATGGAGAACACAGTGTACTGAACAGTTTCCCCTAATCCCAGAAGCAACTAGGAACTGAACTGCAAAAACTTACAATCCCAATAAATTGATTAAGTAATGTAATTTTCGGTATAGATAGAATTACTGTACACAGTGCAGCGAAGTTTTCATTGTAATCTACATTGACCAAATCTCTAGTTTAAAAACAACGTGTCATGTATGTTATGAAGAACATGCCCTTCAATCAGGTCACTATTATGTATGCTGGGACAATGGATTTAGTTACTTTCAATAAACACAAAATTTCTATGATAAAGTTTCTGCTTTAATAGCTTCATTGTTAGTAAGAGTAGTAACAGTATTTAAGGAAAAAAAGATTGAAGAAAGCTTGTCAGTGAATTCCAGATGATGTCAATACTTTATCTTGCTAATCAAGATTGTAACTTATAGAAATCTTTTTCATTTAATCTAATTTACAGGAGATATTTAATAAATACAGCAATTTCAGATGCAAAGAAAGCTGCAAATCACTGAATTGCTTGAAGCTCTTTTAATGAAAGCAGAAATGTGTGACAATAACTACTACATAGTGTAAATGGAAAAGATGTAGAAAGCAAACATACATGGTGGAACTGTTCTACAGTACCTTTGAACAGATACTAGAATTAAACAATAATTTAGAGTAATTTTATTGAGAAACAAAATTAAATTATTAAGAGGAACTACCCTCTATTAAATAGATTCCCTCCATGTAAGTTAAAGAACAATCCCCTGGAAATAAAATGACAAGCCATTGCCACAGCAGAATTTTCAAATAAGGAATTAATTTAAGAGTCTCAGAAGCTAACTGAAACAGACAGCATTTTTTTAAGCCACTAAACTTACTGAAACTCACTAAATATTACCCTAAAACAAGAGCAATCACAAACACAATGCAAAACTTTAAAATTCTATCATGAACTCAATTCAAAGTAGCAACATATAAAATCCTGCAATTCCTGTGAACTGGCACGTTATTAGAAAGTTCCAGGCAGATCCCCCTAGCTAGGAAAACACTGATTTTTCTCCATGTCTTCTATCTATCGGCTACCAGATGCAGGATTGAAAAGCTTGAGGAGCAAATGCTTCACATTTCTTTTGTATAATGAAGTAGAGAGATCAAACACCTATCAAGCACAACCACTGATACCACTGAAAGCAAGTTGAAGAGGAAGATCAGGTAAAGTCAGTTAATCCTACCAGTGCAGCTATGTCTCAGAAGCATTATAAATATTAATGTATATTAATGAATTATTAATATGAGAACAAAAGACACAGAAAAATAATCCTAGAATAGACATATTTCAAACTCTTTTCCCAGAATTGCCATCTACAGTCTTCATCATCAAAGACACTGGTGCAATTATCTCCTGCACAGTTCTGAAAAATCAAACTTGTTTGCTTTTGGGAAGGGATACTTTGATAAGGAGTTTCTCTTTTTGCAGTTTTGTAAATGCACATAAATTGAAACATGAATCTCTGAGTAGGAGCATGGCAGTTTATATGTTTACTATGAACATTTCAAAGGCCTAGTAACATTCCTACTTGTGCAACTGAAAGTGCAATAAAATGCACTGGAAGTACTGCTGTCTAGTAATGGTCCACTTTGAGTAACAAATCTATGCTGACAGAGCAGTGTAGTGGTTGGGGCATTCCTTAATGCACACTTTTAGCAAAAAATGCTGCATCTTGTAGAATACATAATACTTGGGATGTTTACAAATGAACATGAGTGAGTAATTTATGTAACAAGAGGGATCAATCCATCACACGGTGTGTAAAAGCGTATCTGAACTAAAAGCTTATAAAGACTCTGCCTTATATATATTCCAGGACTGTAAGTGGTTCACTGGTCTTTTAACTGGTGAAATCATTAGCAAACCTGTATTAAAGACCTGAAGAACTGCTGGGGGAAAAATGAAACTTGTGTCAGCAGAAAGACCACTGTATATCTCCAGAGTACATAAACTCCTTTTCGTAGCACTAACTCTGAATGTGAATTAACACACCCTTCTTTTTTTTTGGTCTAAAGATCTCTGTGATGTTGTCACCCCACCACTCTAGACCAGTTCCTCCTGTTACCATGCAGCCAACATTCCAGAATCTCAAGCAATCAGAAAGGAGCCTCGGTTTCAAAAGCTTTTAGATTTTGTTAACTATATGCCATTTCCCAGTTGAAGATAATAATACAAACTACAAATCAGTTTACCACTTCAGCATTGCCTTTAGCACCAGAAACAAAGAAAAGCAAGTGTGCAAACATACACTCAAATATATGCCTATAGTTCCAAAAATAAAAGCTCTGTTCTATAGAGTACAGATTGTGAAATTATCTTATTCAAACTTAGTTTATGCAAATGTATCAATGCAATCTACAGTAATTAATTACCTACTCAAATTAAATGCATGTCAGCTATTTATCAAGCATTTATATATATATACATATATATATATATGGCAAGAACTGAGACAGACAGAAAATGTTACTGTGCCCATATCTTCAATACAGTGCCACTTCCTACCCTAAAATAGGCAACAACAGAAACGTAGAGGGGTATGTAGAACAAAAAAAGGTATTGATTGGAGATACAGAATGGCTGGATACAGGGAGCAATTAAATAGATTAAGTTTCTGTACTTTGGAAGATGCAACATTGGGATAATTTGGAGAAGAAAATAAAAGTCAGGCTGCTCACCACTTCTCTTGACATAAGGCCTAGGTAAAACCAAAAAAGAAATTATTGGGCAGCAGATTTAAAATAAAATAATATCTTGTGAAAGCATGACTTTGTATGTCGAAAATTTAGTAAAAAATCCCTTAGGCACACTCGGGGGGGAAGTCCAGCTGAGTCTACTAAGCAACAGGATGCTGATACCACTTCCAGCAGAGAAGGCCCTGCATACAAATTGCAGGAAACTGCATACTTTATCCTGTTTGAGCACTGTTCCCCTAAGCATTTGCTACTGGTACAACCCTCAGTCCCACAGTTTGACCCTACACAGCAGCTTCCGTGCAACTGTCCTATGAGCAGAAGGGCCTCTCCCTGGCCACAAGTGTTAAGAGGGGCACCTGCTCACTGCAGACAGCTGAAAATGGGTGCTGTATTCACCCCTTCTCTCTCACACCCACCCTATGAGCTTAAACTCTCCCAGCCATGGGGAAAACCTCCCATTTCGCTGCTTATTACTCTGAGAAGTGGATGGAGCAGACAGAAATGGGGTGTCATTTGTAACAGGAGAACAGCTGGAGAACCTTTAGGAAGCTTTTAAAGAAGCACTATTCTGAAGAGTTATCACCAAAAATATACAATTGTATTTTTTGATGAAACGTCCGACAATATGTTTCATACAAGAAACATTTAAATTGTGTGACTATTAGCCAAACTGAATAATACACATGCAGAAACTGGGGAGAAAGAAAGGGAAATGGGAAAATGAAAAGTATGTATTTGTTATTTTCAAGTAATTTTAATACAGTACCAAGGTTTAAGCTATAAAAGGTATTTGTTATATATGGTTGGGAATACTGTTGTTTAGTAACATAATTAGGGATGGTAAAGTAACACATCTGAATTATAGAAATTAAGTTTCATTTTGATGTAAAACAAAGCCAAGGCTTTTAAAATTCTGAGAGGCACAAGCACACAAGCATAGGCACACGATGAAGGGAACAATGCAGCCAAGAATGCAGAATACATTGTAATTACAGGTATCATCTGGAAGATGGGAACATTTCAGCATTCTAAAACAGATAGCACATTTCCACATCCCTGTGTAATGACTGACATGCTAATGCTTCCCTCTGTTTGTTCTAATAAAAATACTAATGAAACTCATCAGAATCAGTCCATATATTCTTGCAAAACATTTTTGTTTGCAAGTGACATGACAATAACTAATTAGCAACTGGCAATTAGAAACATGAAACTATTATAGTACCACTGAAGAAACAGTAAGTCATAAAAGACAAATGGTTTTTCAGCAATTGTATGAGTCTTTCATGATAAATCTAATAATACTGGAAAAACAATCTGTGCTTTTTAGTGCAGTGTCTTCCCTGTCAAGGATCACTTAAAGAATTAAAGGGCTCCAAAAGTGGCTTTGTTTTGAAATGTCTCTGACAAGACAACCTTCTGATAATTAAACTAGAGTCAAAATTAATCAAAAGATGATAGGAAAAACTAAACTTCTTTGACAAGTTAAGTGCACAGATCAAACTAAAAGCAAACCCAGAATATGGTAAACATAACCAAAGCAGCACTATTTCCCATTATTTTTTCCTGAAGCCATATTGATAACTTGAAGTCTGGAGTTCTCTAAATTATACAGAAGTGAAATAACTGAAATAGCCACCTCCCCCCCAGCTTATTAATCATACCTTAATTTGTGCAAAAGGTCTGTCAAAGTTTCCAACATAAAGAAGACCAACATTCTGGGTGAGTAGCCTAAAAAAATGAAAAAAATCTTTTAAGATATCACTTTACATCCATAAGTTTTTTTCTGCAGCTCCAGTAGTTGTTACTGAACCCAAGAGCAGGGTAACAAGCTTCATGATAGCAAAAGCTACCTTTGCAAATCTGATTACACAATCCTATCCCAACTACTACAAAAAAGGAAAGATGTGAATTAAAGATGGATGCACACCAGTGGGTTATGTTTACGGTGCCGGCAGCTCTTCAACAAAATCATTTCTCAAGCTTCTTTGTGATAGGTGTCACTCAGTAATGTGGAAGAATGGCAGGTATGTGCTTTTTCTATTTATTAGAGACAAAGAGATAGCAAGAGAAAAGACTAGTAAACACACATTCAGAGCAGCAGGCCCAAGAGCTAAAACAGATTAGGGCACGTAAAATATGCACAGCAATACAAGACATCACTACGAGAAGAGAAGTAACAGAGAATCTCTGCAATACTGTCTAATAGCTTGCTAAATAAAAAGAGACCCAGATACAGCTTGTGCCCACTGTTGTCTTCAACTCTGTATAATTGTGTACAGCACCAAGATCCAGAGGGACAGTGTGATAAGGTGGCTCAACTGACTGTTGATACTTCTGGAAGAGAGTTTGATTTCTGCAGATCCCGTGCAAGTCAACGCTATCAGTACACAAACTCCAACGCCCAGAGGAGCATTAGGGCACTGCTGTTATGAACAGCTCGACAAGAGCATCCCTGGCCAGCAAAAAGGGCTGGAGAGCACTGTGCTGTTCCGACTGGACAACAGCAATATTCCTCTTGCTAAGCAAAGGCCCATTGGTCATTCCCTCCAGTTTGTAGGCCCCACAAGCATTGCACTAACATACAGGTACCCCATAACAAGGAGAACTTTTTTGATGACAAACATCATCAAATGTTTCGATTAAATGGGACAGTGAAAAAACATCATACTCTTCAGTAGCTCCAAGTTTTCATTAGTGTTTGCTATTTTACATTTTCCTTCAATTTTACATCCCATTCCCTTTAGCAATAAGGCCTCACATATGAAATAAATTAAATAGCCAGAAATAAGTATGAATGTAGGCATCATTCAACTTAAGCATGACACTGAGGTGTCTCTTTCTTATGTTTTTAAGCATGTATAAATATAAATATATACTTATTATTCCTATGGAGTTAAATACTTTTTCTATATCTAAACCAGCTGTATTTTTTAATTAATTTATCACCATCAGGAGGCCTGTTTACAGAAACAAAAGAAAACAGAAACTTAGATGGCAGTAAATTGTTTTGACCCCACAGAACACACACCTCTTAGTATGATGTCTTGATTCTTCCCAACAATATGACATATATGATTTTAAACTGGTTCACCAACAGCGGGAATTGATGGAAGTCAGGAAAATGACAAAGTCAAAACATTCACATATATAAAATAGTTAAGAAGAGATGTTGAACTATCATCTTCAAAAAACCCTTCTGTAATTAGATACGGTATACAAAAATTTCCAGGGCACTGACAGAAATACCCAAAGGAAGCAAAGAACAGTAAGGATTAGACCAGATCAGTCACAGTACAGAGAGCCAAGTGGCTTCCTCCCTTTGCCCATCAGTGTGCCGGACTTAATAGGGAAGACTTGTACTTTTTGCAATGGTTCTGTAGTATATGGAAGTCAGGATAAGGATATCAAATTCATTTTAAGTCAAAATAAGTCAAATTTATTCATAACTCAGGTGTCTGGAGTTAGAATATCCAGCATACTGATCAAACCTTCTCTTAGGACTATAAAGCAAAATCAGAAAATTTTTAAGGGTTTTCTAAAACATATGGGAAGTAATTAGTGAAAAAAGCTTAAAGAGACTCTGTAAAAAGGATTTAGGGTATGTCACCATATTTCAGTCAGAAGCACCTTAAAGCAAAAAAATATTCTTAAAAAGAACTGCACAGACTTATTGTAAGACTGAAAAGGAAAACAAAAAGATCCACTAGCTGTATTTCTAGTAAAGAACCATAAAAAGAGAAGGCATACAGTGTGATTATTCCCACGTGGGTATTCTTCACATTTTCTTTACCAGATAAAAATGTAGGACCATTAAAAATCTAAGTCTTTGGATAGTTTTAGTTAGAAGTAATGAACAGCTAGGGAACCTTAAGAATGGTCTTTCTAGGAGACCACCCTGTTGTCTACACTGTTTAACTTGCTATCACTGATGTACACTCCAAATGAACTGCAAGAATTGGCTTCCTTAATCAGATTGATATTGGCACAGTACAAGCTGATTACTACTTATTCACCTCTCACTGCCTTGGCTAAAGAGTATTTTACTTGGAACTTTTTATTTGTATTTACATGGCACTTCAAAAAAGCAATGCTAATTCAATGCCGTGTTAGCAAAACTTGTAGGGAATAGAGTTATTTGTAGCTCGCCCTTGCATAAATAGGTTGCATTCTGTGTTTCTCTAGTTTACACATTTCTCTTGAGTTCTGAAATCCAAAATTACATCACCAACATGCAAAACCAGTCAGTTTCCATATATAGAACTCAACAAAGTTGAAACGAGCATCCCAATATGATCATAATTTAATGTCCTGAAACACTCTGGTTCTGCCACTAAATGGTCTGAGCAATTAAAAAATTCCAAATCTCATCACTAGTATAAACTCTTTTTTACTCAGGGTCTTTCTTCTGGGCATAATTTCTGCATTTCAGAGACTGAGGTCACACAGAGGAATCTAGAGAGGTAAGCAGGCTGTGACAAGAGTCATTGCTGAGGCTCAGGATAAGCCAAGCTACTGCAAGAGTGTAGCCCCTCAGCAGCCACCAGTGGCAGTATCAAAAAGCCACATGCCACTGAAGACAGAGGAGGGACAGAGGAGTATGTAGCAAACTCCATCTCACCCACAGGAACTCAGCTCAACTGACCTCTAAATGACCACTAAGATGTACCTCTCACCAATCAGAAAGTTCTAATTATACACAGCTATTTCTGGAGTTCTTCTCTACACCACCACCAGGCTCTATTTTTACCTGAAATTAACTTTATACCATAAACTAAATTGATGCAGATATTCTCTCCTAATGTTCTCAATTAACAACCCTTTGCCTTTAAAGACTTTCCAATGGTAAGCAGGTTTGGTTATAAGCACTTATATGCCAATGCTGTCTTTTAAAACGTCAGTCTTCTATTTCTTACTCAATTTCACATTGGCACAATTCTGTTCTTGAAACATCATCAGCACCACTCAACACCTAACCCCGCTAACAACTAGACATGACTTGTAGCTGACATACCAGGCTATGAAACAGTGGTGACAGTGTCGCAGCACAATTACCATCTTTGAATTTCACTTCAAATAATTCCCTTAAAATTATGAGAAACAATTGTGAAAAATGCAAATGCTTACCAGCACTTCAATACATATATTAATTTAAAAATATGTAGCAATATACAAAATTGCTTAGCTTACAGATTGCCACGTATTTTATTTGTAGTCTCTTTCATTCAATACACTATCAATACGATTCCCATTTTTTTCACAAGTAGAAGGAAAGAAACATCACTCCAAGAAGTAGTTGTTCTCTAAGATGTGTTCAAATGTAACATTACAGTCCATGAATTCCTGTCCTATACACCCAAGTGAGCAGACCTCTAGCCCAATGTGCCTACTAGGGCTGTACTGTTATATTTCTTGGAAACAGCATAAAAGCCCAAAGAGTGTCAGGACAAACCATTTCAGAGTTTTGCCAATATCATGTCAAAGTCTTAAAGGCCTTTCCAATACCAAGAAAATGCTGCCATATAGTTATCACTAAATTTCCCTAGATGTGGTCTTTTCTGGGATATAAAAGTACCCAATGTTTTCAAAATTCAAGCTGCAGGAGCCAGGCTTGCGGGGGAAGTTGACTCTAAGAGTGGGCATGGTCAGACACAGCATTTCAAAAAGTGTGGACACAGTGATGTGAGGATGGTTAATGCAGATAAATACAGGACAGGGCTAAGAACTTGAATGAAAGGAATCTTGGAATACGGCACTGTGAGATGGCAGGGAATGTGTAACAAGAAGGATGAGAAGGGCAAAAAGAAGTGACAAAGCAAAAGCACTGGGGCAGAGCTCTGAGCGGGAGAAGAGCAGTGGATTAGGGAATGGGAGCAGCAGAAACCGATTTACCACAGAGGCCATGCTCCCTGAGCACAGACAAACTTGTCTGGGGGCTGGGACATTCCCAGTACCACTGACCCCTTCCTATCACCATTGGCCGTGGGAAGTAGAGTGACCCTTGGCTATGGACTTTATTAGGGCAGCACATTTCAAAGAAGCCTAAACATTTCCTCTTCTCCACACACGGTCTGTTCCTAATAGCTCACTAAGACATGTCTGTTAAGATGAAGGTGAATTATCCTTCCAGTACCTAAAGGGGAGGGGACAGGGGACTTTTTACAAGGGCAAGTGATAGGACAACGGGGAATAGCTTTAAACTGAAAGAAGACAGGTTTAGGTTAGATATCAGGAAGAAATTCTTTACTGTAGGGTGGTTAGGCACTGGCACAAGCTGCCTAGAGAAGCTGTGGATGTCCCATCCCTGGAAGTGCTCAAGGCCAGATGGGATGCTGTTTTGAGCCACCTGGTCTAATGGAAAGTGTTCCTGCCCATGGCAGGAGGGTCAGTACCAGACAGTCTTTAAGGTCCCTTCCAACCCAAACCATTCTGTGATTTCAAGATAATATTGACAAAGATGCAGGCACTGCTCACCGACACACCAATGCTCTGCCATTAAGTAGCATTTTGTGAGGGCAGAAAGCAGATACCAAATAGTTCCTCTGTATCCTGTTGGGAGGTGATACCTTGAGGACATCACTGCAGCTTGATCTGCCCATCCCTTCAGATTCAAAGACCGCCTCTGAGGTCCATTCAGGTTATCAAACAGGCCCATGCAAACTGGAGCTGAAAACATTAACTTCTGAGCAGTTAAGATACAAACCAGCTGTGAGTTTCCCTCTAGGCTACCTGCATCCTAGTGCTGCTGTGAAGATTATGGAAAGAAGTTTCCAGAAAGGAGCATGCAGAGAAATAAAGAAGCAGGGTGGAGCCAGGAGCCGCCACCTCTCACAGGAGCAAGTTACTGCAGATGAGCTGCACGCGGTAACTTGCTCCTGTGCGAGGCAGCAGCTCCTGCGCTTGCTCTGGTGCAAGACGGGCGGCACACTGTGCATGAACAAGGATTGAGACTTCGCGGCTCCAGCCAACAGCAGAGAGGTCAGATAGGCTTGCAAAGCAGGGAGGATGAGGTGAGAAATGCAGTGTGTGCAGCAGAAGGGCTGTAAAGAGGTAAGGTAATTGGCATTGGAAAGGTGGAATGTGACGAAGGAAAACGATGACAGGCATATGGGCTTGAGGTGCCTGGTTTCTCAGGTAGGAAAGCTGTCCTGCAACAGGCAGTGGTAGGCATGCAGGGATGCCTAAAGCACTGCTTCAGTTACTCACTACCCCTACGAAACAGAACATGTAACTTCTTCCTTAGATTTCGACAAGAACACTCACAAAATCCCAGAACTGATGACAATTTATCAAGTAATACCTTGCTGTATTGTATTAGGCAACCCTAATATTTAACTTGACATACATCATGTCTGTAAAATAGTTCATCACTCCACCTAAGTCCTTTAATACTTTACTTCTGGTTTTACTCTTGATGGTTGCCTGTTTCTTTCACTAGGTCTTGCAACCAGCAAAGCACCTGATTCTAGATGAGTTACAGTTTGTTTTTAAGAGCTCGGTAAGAGCTACAGCCTGACACCAAATCTCTGCTAGATATAGTAAAACTTCACTGGTATATCCTATAATCACAAAGGTATTTGAGGGCATGCAAAAGTGCAGACACTTGAAAAATTCAGCTTGATGGCTATGTGTATCCATCTCTGCTTCTAAGGACAACATAGATAGAGCTGACTGCTTTCTGCAAAGGATGAGGGGCAGCTTCTGCTGTGGTCTGCTCTCATACCCAAAAGAAGTCTCTACAGATGAAACAGGTTTTTTACTGGTTTATATGAATAGTGGACTGATACCTGAAACATCCTTGGTATCTGCCTAGAAGGGATCTTGCACTAGCAATTATTATTAAACAGAAATACCAATTCCACTGATGGGACAAAAGGATTAAGATACATGGATTGCTTCCACTTTAAAGTCAGAAGCAGAAACAACAGCTGCAATGGTGCTGGGAACTGATCTAACAACTTTATCTTTCATATGCTGTGGGCAGATTTGCAGCCTTCACAAAGGTTGCTGTTGAAAATATTTCCATCCTGAGAAGACGTCTCAAGAGTGGAATAGTTGTGAAGCAAAACAGAAAACAAAAACAATCCTGACACTCAGTGGAACTACTGACTCTTGTGCACATCAGCATCTTTATTGCTAAGGAGACCCCAGCATACACATTAGTGGCTGATTAAGGCCAAAAATGGAACACACACTGTTTTAAGTATAAATTGGAAAGTCAGGATAAAATTTTAGGAAAATCTCTGTGACACACTCATATTCTAAATTCCCACATTTAAAATACCTTTATAATAGGGATTAATATTAGTTATGGTCTGAATGTTTTTGTATTTCATTTTAAAATATACCTTTAGTGTGATAAGCATATACAAACACTTCCACTGACACACTCTGTATGTGCTTTTAATTGTCTCTAAAACTCACTCCAGATGCATTTGCACATTCCAGGCAGAAATGACTGTTTGAAGTCACACAGATGAACAACAGCCATGAGAACAGAAGAAACACTTTTGAAGTTCAATAACACTATTTTCAAACACTACCTGAATGTTCTTCAGGGATAGCTTTGAAGATAAAGGTAACTTTCATACATACTTTTATAAATTTTGTATTCAATTATGCAAAGAAGTTATCCCAGTATGTCATTATTGCACATGATGACACAAGCACAAATAAAGCACCATGACACAGCAGAAAGGACACCAAATTCACATGAGGCAGTTGATGTCCCCTTAAGAATAAAATAAATATTCTGCATTTATCCTGTGGTCACTTAAATTAGGAGGGAAACCTGTGCACTGCACTGCAATATCACAACCACAGAAAGTGAAGCAGCTTTTTAAGCAGTTTCTTGAACCATCACTTGAATTCCACTACAGTGACATTCCAATTATATTTTGCTTCTTGCTTGTGATAATCATTCCCCATTGGTTTAAAATTCTAATTATGTATTTGCTAGGAATATGAAAACAAGAAGAAAATCAGAAAAGCATAAATAGAGAATTATAAAAATTATGTTAGGGTCAAAAGAACTAACTTCTTACACTCAATTTTTTTCAAGATCATTAATTATTTCATTAATTTAATTAATTGACTACTGTAAGAGTAAGATAGCAAATACATTAGGTTTTATGAATCATAAAAGTGTATAAAAGGATGCAACAAGTTCCAGGAAAGGCTAATAATTGTGCTTGTGAATTTAAACTGGCATGCATATATGGTCTGCAAAGAACATTTGTTTCATTTTGTTATAGAAGTATAAGGAGCCAAAGAACTTGACAGTTCACCTAAGCAGTAGTGAACCCTGCATGCAGAATACTGACTGGCAACACAGGGACTTCACAGGCGAGACACAAGAGTTGTCTCCTGCTGTCCACACTGCCTTTACCAAACCACTTTTTCGGGCTATGAAAATATTCTAACACAGTTTCTTACTCATCAGTCAAGCAAGAAAACTTTTTTCATGGACAAACATAGGCTATTCTAGTATAATTATCATAGGAAAGAGTAAGCAAATAAGACTGTATGTCTGATTCAGAACATTCTTCCTCAAATTAGAGCATAAATTGAAAAAAGTTATGAGGGAACTTGAAGAGATATTATGCACAGCTATTTAATAGTAAAGGTGCAAAAACCCCTGGGTTTTAACATGAGGGGAGAAAGGTATGGAATCAAAACGTTAAATTAAAAAAGGAGTCTGTAAACAGTTTTATAATGCTAAATTCGTCTCTGCAATAAACAACCCCATAGAAATGTAAGCAAACACCCTTCATTCCATGAATTCTGAATTTGCAGAATTTATTCCATGAATTCTGATTTGCATGTCAAGTTAATGGTGATGGCAATTAACATAAAAGTGTATTCTAAGTAATATTCACAGGGAAAAATGCAGTGGATAGCACAAACTACAGACTTGAACTTAACACCCTCAGCCTTCCCACAATAGTAGTCCAATACTGTGTGCCATTAGTCATGTTAATAAGCACGGCGCTTTCAAACATGTGAACTCAGGCAAAATTATCCATGTCATGTGCTAATTGCCCTTCGAGCTCCTATGTGTGATACTTGAGAGGCTTCACTGAACTACCTCACTCCCTACAGTAAATCACTATCTGACACTCACTATTGATAATGGGAATCTAGGCTCTAACTGATCCCTGAAAAACTTAGTTCCACTGAATAACATCACCACTGTTATACACTATATCAAATAAAAATTACATTTAGAGGGCTTGAAACTGCCAACTGAAGTGACCTCACATTTGAGGTAACGGTCTGCAAGGGATTCCAAACCATCAGAAAGAATAAACTGACCAATATCAAGGTTTACTTTGAGTTAGTAGGGTTTAATTTGTGTTATTTTTTTTTGGAAAAGTGTTTTGATGTTATGGCTTTTTGTTGTTTTGGTTTGGTTTTCTGGGGGCACAAAGGGTTGTACAAGAACACTTTCCTAGAGATGGAGATTTTTCAAGACACATTCTTGCACTTGATATATAAAACCACAGACATTTCCAAAAAGCACTTCTCTTTGTTTGCTGCATTTATGTCTAGCGCTGATAAATATTTTAATGTTTGTCCAAAGCCTGTGTGGCTTTGCCTTTACCTTACAGGCAAGTCACATAAGGCAGCATTTTGACTACATTTACATATAACCTATCCATAAAAAAATAGAAAGGAAAAGTAAGTAGAAACAAAAAGTACCTATTAAATAATCATGCCCATTCCTCCACCAATGGAATATTACTCCCTGTAGTATAATGAGCAATTTGGCCAGGCTGGCCATAAATTATCTGGAAAATGAGGCTGCTTGCCTTTTCCTTTGGGAGACTATTACGTAGTTCAAGAGATTTCACTATCAGAATCTATTTCTAATAGTTAACGTCAATATTTCATTCTGAATAGCATCCCTTTCATCTCACAGAAACACGGGACAGAAGTCAGGAACTATTCCAAATTTGCTGAAAGACCTGCCTGACATCGGCTGTGCTGCAACTCTGCCCAGATTTACCCAAGTACCACAAAGCAAGAGCCCTCACACAGCTCTGCAGTGGACTCACTGGAGCACTATAAATCTCATTCTAGACTAAGACCCCACAGGGTCCTTTCACCTTAGCCATCTTTTAAAATATAGCAGGTACCACAATACTAGCAAATTCAACTACCAGAATTAGGTGGAGAATTGACACCACAATGCAAAGCTTTGTATCATGAGACTTCAATAAAATAAGAAGTCTTGTTACATATATTTTAAAGTCAAAACAAAGAGTTTTTCAGTGTCTCAAGAGTTACTTAAGAAAAACAGATTTCTAACTAATAAGATAAAGAAGAAATAAATGAGATAATGACAAAAAAATCTCAAGCATATCTGAGTAGAAAACTGGTAAAAAATCATTGTGCAGATGTACTTGATCATGTGAAAATACAGGAAGCAAGTAAGAAAGAGAGTGAGACTGCTGAAAAGCTAGTGGATTTGTTTGTATCCACTCTAAAAATAAAGGCATCTAGTCAGGAACACCTTTTTTGTTTAGTTATCAAAATGAAATGCCTGCAGAAACAGAGGTACTAAAAGAAAAGGTCTGGGATATATGGATATTTAAGGTGAAATTAATCACCAAACCCTGATGCAACATATCCAAGATTTCTGACAGTTCTTAACATGGAGGGTCTAAATTGCTATCAAAACATAAACCAAGTCAATCTTTAACAGCCAAATACGGCAATTTCTGCAAACTTCTTAGATTCCTACCCTTTAGCACAGCATTGTTCAGCATCTCTGCCTTGGCCATGCAGGCAGTGCTACTTAGGAGGTTGCACATCCCCATCACTCACACTGTGGCTGCATCTGCCTCTCCTTAGATCATTTTAATGAAAGAGTGCTTAAAAAGTAGTGGGGGACAGGAGGGGCACCACACTGACATAATCGATTCAGACTGCCAAAAGGCTTCTGTTATAGTCCTCTTCCACAGTAATTTATTAAAAAAAGCCTATAAAACTAGGCAGTAAGTACTTTTATATAGAAGACACTACTTGCTGCTATGGATCAAACCCTGATTAAGAGACTGGACAGGCAGAATAAATGGTCAGTTTTCATCTTGGCAAAGGCCGAGTGACTACTCAATTTATGTAAGAGACTGTTTAATTATATTTATTAGTAATCAGAAAAAGTCAGAACACAGGAAGTCTGCTGATGAAGCAAGTTATGAAGCAAAGGCTGGCAACTTTAGGCAGATTACAAAGTTTATCACTTTGAAAGGAAGCTGATATTGTATTTAGAATCATCCATACAACCTCAGCATTACTTTCCTCTGCGGTGAAAGATTTGTGCTCTTTTCTCTATGAATGAGGGAAAGGTATTATACCGTTTAATTAAGGAATGTGTCATAGTGTATATGAACCTGGCAACCAGAACTCTGTTATTTCCTAGTATTTAAAGGCTTTACTTCAAAGCTCACTGAACTTTCCACATGAGGTTTTGTCATTCCTTTGTCCTTGGTATTTCTAAATAAAAAACAAAACAAAACAAAGTAACAACAACAAAACCCCCACAAAAATCCAACAATCAAAACAAAAAAAAGTCCACAAAAAAATCCCAAACCCCCAAACTTCTGTCTTGCACAACTATTCTAAATCATCAGAGCAGAGCTGGAAATTTATAACACAGGTTGTTAGTACTGAAAAGCCATGACAAAGAATTGGCAGGGAAGCCATGGTGGGGTGATCTCATCTGGCTATAATTTCCCCCATTCTGGCCTCCATTTGTCAGCACAGATGCTCCAACAGTTTTCTGGTTTTCCCAGTGCCCTGCATGCTGCACCAGTGGTGGCAAGACCTCAAGGGTACCCTGAGTAAATCAGTTGGTACCAGTATACCAGTATCCTTCTGACAACACATGGCAAACCAAAGATTGATCAGGTGATTTGTATTTACTTTCCTGTAACATAAGAACAAGGAGTCATTGAATTATGCCGATTGAGCGAGAATTCAAATCTGATAAACGCTTCATCATAAAACCCATAATTAGACTGGCGCTCATTGATGCTGCCCTGGTGTGCAAGAGAAACAGGGATTGAACACGCATGTGCATAATAAAAATATCTAGAAGACTAAAAATTTCCCCTTAAAACAGCAGAGAATATAAAATCCACTTGTCTACATGGATCAGAGATATAATCAGTATGAAAATTCCCATCTTCTAACTAAAGATCCTCCATGGGAAGGCATCATGAAAGAGCAACCCTAGCCATATGTATGCACATTGCCAGACCACTCCAACTGATTTATTTTGCTTCTTATTTCTCCACACCACTTTAATCATTTTTTCAAAATAAATATTTATTAATTAATCATGCACAACCAGAGAAATGATTGAATTACAGTCTACAAACCATTTAGGTATGGGTCCATGGGGGACTATGCAGATCGCAATCCCAAGGTGAAACCTGTAATGAACAACGAATTGTGTGTCTGGAATTAGGATACGCACCCAGCTGCCACTCTATCCAGACACAAGTGCCACCAGCAGAATGCATGAACAGCCATCTGCTACAAACAAACCTACCACCCAAAATAAGGTAGGAAGGCTGTCAGAGACTTAATGAACTCTACTGCATGCTTCACTCTCATTACTGAAACCTGTATCGATGGTGCAAGACTTAGCCTCTCTGTTCACTATAAAATTAAATCCCTCAGCATATTTGTTATATGAACTTGTAAATTAAATTTCTTCCACAAAAATTCTCCAGGTAATGAAAGACACAAAAGTAGTATTCTGCATTCTGACGTATTAAGAAATGCTGCTGAAGTACTTTCCTGGGTGTGAAAAAAGAAAGGACTATTATCTTGTAATACGAACTACCAATGCTGTAACACCAATTATTGTATCTGTAATCTAGAAGGCACTTGCAGGAAAGTTGTCCTTTTTTTCTGGTATGTCTGCTTAACGAAAAAAAAAATAAATCTGTATCCTTACCCATAAGGCTCCTTTCTCTATAAGAAAAAATCACTGCTCTGCTATCACGGTGCTCTGCCTCACTTCAGAACTGCCACATCTCCTCTAGTAACCCCTTTCTCCATTTCTCTGTCTTTCCTTTACTTCTGACTTTAATTCTCAGTTGCCCTTTGGTTTTGTTCTGTACAGACTTTTTAAACTGGCTATCTCACTCCAATAAATTCCCCTCTTCTCCCTTCTTTTTTGTCTGGCCTTAATCACCATTTATCCTGATTTCCAAATTTACAGGGGAAGCATCCTTTTGTCAGAAGCACCAGAAGGGGAGTGGGAATGCACTGGGATGATGGCAGCTTGGACAATGCTAAGAAATGGAAGGCAAACAGGATTAGGAACAAAAAAAACCCTTGAGATGCTTCTGCTTCACACACAGCATTTGCTCCCTGGTTGGCAACTACTGTTTCAGTTTTTCCTGAGCAGCCGTGATCCCCACACCAATGTACACCTGAGGCAGCTACTAGAAACACACAGGGCACTAGCCAGGCTCTGTCTTGCCAGGCATATGGTCACATCCAAGTTCACAAAAACCCCAAGAGCCCCATGCAGCCAGACCCACTCCCCTACGTGAGGGCTGACCAACAGGACCAAGAAGCATCACCATCTTAAGGAGCTGCTTCTACAAAATTTTCATTCCAACATAACCAATTTGCAAGCTCCTTATATGCTGTTATAGTTTCAAAATCTTTCATGGATTTTTTTTTTTCCTCTCCCTTACCCACACCGTGGTTTGGGAGTTGGAGAGCCAGGATGAGATGACTTGTTGAAGCCCAGTCCCCCCCCACCTGCTCTCAGAGCCACCTAACTGGCTAAAGCCTAAAGAAAGGGATAGCTGATAGCTTTGCACTCCAAGGTGATGGCCGGGGAGAGGACTGGGGGAGGTGGGGGGAGAGAGGTTTTCCTGGTGCTGGCCACACTTCTCTCCTGGGTTTCCTGGGTTTGTGTGGGTGCTGGCCGCTGTTTGCTGGGCTGGTGGAAGCATTTGGAGGGGGTTTACTTCTGGCTCACCCCCTGACTTCATGCGCCCTGTGCCATTTAATGGAGGGAACAACCACTGCTGCCTGGATTCACTGCAGACTCTTCGAGGGGCCAGCGCAAGGCTTGTTTTTTTAGACAAAGGATGGTGAGAGGGCCCTTACACTGCTCACAGGCAAGCCATCCCATCCCTGTGGCCACCATTCCCATGTGCGTTTCAGAACCAGCACCTCTCCCTGCCCCTGTCTTTGCCTCACCAAAGCCTGTGAGTGACTCAGCACAGATGCTGCCTCCCAGGGCATGGCATCACCTCCTGCTGTCTGTGAACAGGACTGCACCAAAGGGGCACAGATAGGACTTGATTTGTTCGAAAGTTTTGGTTATGGTGTTGCTGTTTATTCTGTTCTGGGTTTGGTCATACATATATATATTTGTAGTAAAGAACTGTTATCCTTTTTCTGTACATTTGCTCATTAAAGTCTCTTAATTTCAAAGGCTGTGGCGGTTTTTGGGAAGAGGCCCCCTTCCTAGTCCAGAAGGGTTCCTCGCTTCCTGTGATAAATATCTTAGTTTCTTTTAAACTAAGACATATGCCACCAGTATTCTTCTTTTCCAATACTAGCTTTTTAGACTTCATTTAAAATTATTAATCTATTTTGTTACACACTCTAAAAGGTCAAACAAGCTGAGGCACGTGTGATGAGCAACTTGCAAAAATGTCTATTTCCTATAAACTGTGGGAAAAAATAATTGAATTCTACATAAAAATTGCTGCATTATTAGTAAGGAAAGAGAGCATCTTTTCATTTACTGACCTGCATTATGAATTTTTATTAAGTAGAGCACAAGGGAAAGAGCAATTATGATTAAATGCAAACTGCATAGGACAAAAAATTAGTTACTTCCAGATCCTGGCTGATAACTACTACTGATTTAACTTGTATCAGATGACCTGCTCTGTCTCTTCTTTTATCTTATTTCTGAGAAGATTTATGTAATGTAAATTATTAAGTTATTAATTAACAAATGTACAGTAAAGGAGGGTTTTTTTCCATCTTGCAATATGCCTCCAAGACATCATTTTTTACTGCAAGCAATTTTGCATGTCCTCTTAGACTATAATTTATGCTTGCCAAAAAAAACGCTGCTTAAAAAAATCTTAGTGCAACATGGTTCAGCATATTTTGATTTTCCAAGTAGGAAATCCTCGTAGAGCTTTTATAAGCTACCTGCATAGATAATAAGCCTTTTGAAGTAATATAGCTAACTGCAATTAATTACAGTGAATTTAATTCAGGCCTGATTTAAGGTAGGACAAAGTCTCTAAGAAAAAGTAGTATATTTGCATAGACTAAGCCATATAGCCAGGATAAACAAGGACTGGAGCACGCAAGTGAATCTCACATATGAAGAAAGACTTTGATGTTTCAAAATTTGGCTATTTTTAATATCTATATGATAAGCATAACAAAATAACATAAGCCATTGCCTTTTCCTATATACCTAGTCTTAGCTACATCTTCAGACCATCAAAGAGAAAAACTTACAATCAGCATACGGGAATGCAATTTCAGCTATTTCATGGAAATTCTATGCATTTCAACCAGGACTTTAATCACTTTGGAGTAGAGGCTGATAGCAAATAAAAAATAATCACCTTTACTGGGAAATCAACCCTGAAGACTCACATGCAAATATAGGTGAGAGAAGTAAAGGAGAATGAATAAAACTTGAGAGGGAACAAAATATTCAATCTGGGAACAGTAACACAGAAATGAGAAGACAGAAGAAAGAAAAGGGCAAACTCGTAGAGCACATATTACCATAACAGATGACGGGAAACCTACATTTTAACACATCCCTGCTGTCAAGTTTTATACCAGCTAGGAAACCCGACAGCTGAGAGTCTCACAGCTTCTTTTACAACCTTGTTTCCTACAGGAATTTTAATTTAGGAGTGGTTAAAGTTATTCTGTTTACTCCGCTACTACAGATTTGTGCTCTGGGTCTACCTGTCCCAGCACAGCCTCTGAGATCAACTCTTTTTGGAGGACTTAAATTTCTTTTGGACATCCCTCTGCCACATTTTACATGTACAGATTACTGACAATATTACATTAACACTTTCTGCAATTCTACTTTTTTTTTGGTCTAAATATTTAATTAAAAATTCAGAATATTGTTTTAATTTTTCACATCTGATGCTTATACTGAAAGAAGACTTATCCATGATTGATTCAAAATCCAATGAAGAAGAACTAGGTTAACTTTATATGTACATACTTACCTTCCTCAAACAGTAAAAGAATATCTATCAGACAACAATTAATACAAAGGCTGCAAAATCAAGTTTCAATTATTTCTTCACAGGAATCCTTTATCTGTTTAAAAATTAAATAGGCAATTCCTTTTTTGAAACTACTTTCAACGCCACCTTGTTATTATGTCAGAGAAAATTTATTATCAGACAGCAAACAGGCATTTCACTGAGGTATAAATCACTCAAAGTAAGACAGAATGTAATTACTGTATTTGACATTTGAAAACTAAGAGAAAGGAAAAGTGAATTGTTTTCCTTAGGACCAGAATACAAGAAGAAGGGTTTTTAGACAAGCTAGAGAATTCTTGATCATTAAGTTGTTATGAAGATGTCCGGGCTAAGGTAGTTTAGGGGAGAAAAGAGTGTGCAATCTTTTCCTTAAGAGCCTGTGGGTAAGAAATAATTTCACAACTCTCAACTTTCTCAAGCTTGCACACACGACACAGATTTTCTGCAATCGTCCCAATATCCCAGCCACTTCTGTAGAGCCAAGCTAGTCTGTTTTCACTGCAACTGAAGTGACTTATTCTCCTCATTATCCATTATCCTTTCTCCATTCATAGGTTTTTAATAAAACCCACCTTTGTCTAAGCTTATCAGTGATCTTGCTTATATAGAAAACTGGTTGGTATCTACAGAAACTCAGAGTTATGGGGATCAAGGGTGTTTTTGTTGTTAGTTTTATTTACATACATGAAACTTCAGTAAAAAGCTACCATAGCTACCAATAAATAAATTACAGATTATATAAAATGAGGGTAGAAGAGGAAGTTCTCTAGAATTATGTTTCCTCCACCCTGCTTCTTCCTGCAACTCACCATGCCCCACTGCTAATATAATTGCGTAACTTTTGTCTTTTCAGGTCCCCTTGTTAATTAAACTTGAGGATGAGGCTTTGTCAAAAAAACCCAAATAAACCCACCACCTTCTCCGTTGACAGACTTGCTGTTTTAGAGCTTCTGAAACCCATTTGATTTTAAGTAAAAAAAAAAAAAATTGTGATTCTGGAGCTATTACATCAGAGGAATTAACTTTAAATAACTACCAAATTCTTGCCCTTTTGTCATACCCATCCCAGTTTTTCTGCCAGAAACATCTTTATGCACTTTGTCTTGCAAGAATTCATATGAATTCAAATCCAGTGAATCAAAGGAATAATTCAGGTTGAGCAATAATAGAGCTTTATCTTCTGCATTAAATAAGAGTACATAATTAGATCGCACTGTTTAAATATTACCTGGTAAAAAATGCAAAAGAGAAGCAACTTTGCAAAGTCTACATTTATAGCATCTTTTTGTTATGTGTTTCTGGATTGTTTAAAAACCTTTCTAAGTATGAAACTTTCATTTTAATAGAGTCATCAGTTTCATAACTGAGCTTTCAGCAACAAAAGCAAACATTTGGACCAAATGCTGTATAAAATCCCTTGGGAAATGAATGATCCACAGACCACACTGTGGAAAGCAGCAGAACAGACAATGCTGTAAAACTTCAATATTAGTTCCTTTCTACAGTTTTTAGGGTTCATACCTCTTTCCTCAGGCTTGTGCAGTAAACCTGTCAACATTCTAAGTTTTTAAGTAATTGGTACAGGTTATGCCACGCTTTAAATATGTGGGACCAATTTATTTTACTCAAATAGGCATGGCTTTTGACGATAGAGGCTCTATCAAACCACAGAAATTTGTCAGCCAAATAACATCAAAGAATCTTAACTTTATCACTGAAAAAGGCAGGATATCATCTTCAGAAGACACATGGAAAATTCCTCCATGCTGCATGTATGTATCTGAATATTACAAACAACTGGCATACAATACATGAAAAAAAAATTAGTTGTGTAATAGCTTCCTCTTATTATTAATACGGGAGAGAAACGAAGGTAAACAACAGAGAAATTATCACCATATAGAAATCATTCATCATATCTTATTATAAATAAAAAATGACCAGTTTTGAATATCTCATTTTGGTGACATAACGCAAGTAACTGAAGCTTAATACTTCTGCTGTTATAACAAGCTGTATTTATGACCTGTCTTAACTGTAAGAAAGCATTTGCATGTTGTACCCTTGCCTATTCTAAAACAAAAACATCATTCTAGTTCATCATCATACAGAATTCATCTTTTGAAATGCAATTTTCTTAATACATAAGTAATGTGTGAAAATTTTTATCAAAGCCAGTATTGTGCAGAAACCAAGCACAAACATCCTGGTCAGTGAGACTTGAGAGTCTTTTCTGCTTCTTTACTTGAGTAAGAGCTGAATGATCAACAGTGAGTCCTGAATCAGAACAGTGTACAGATCATTTTAACCCCAAATGAACCGGTCGGAAGTGTTATTAATACATTAGTTGAGAAGAGTTGACCATGTACATAGCAAATTTCCCCTTCTAGAGGGGAGATAATAGTTCAGAGCCTTCATTAGGAGATACCCAATTTACTTGTGAGTCTGTCTGTCTTGCTCTACTCCACAAATCCAGGGCTCTCCTACAACTGAACATCTACTTACAAGCAGAATTCTGTACTCATGAGGAAAAAGACTAAAAACCTGAGAATGTGAGATTTGATGCTTTAACATTCACAAGAAGAGTGAAGTGCTTTTATAAACATCTGTGCAAATGATGGTTTTGATATGCAGGCTTGAGAGGGAAAAAAATAAAATAATCAAATTCACTATCTTGTTTCACTCTCTTCATTCCAATCTTCTCTATCCTATAATTAGAGATATACACATTATATTTCATTTATAATCCACTGATAAATATTTGCTCACAGTGCAATCTTTTAATACTTTGTGGGAAAAAAAGGCTTTAAGTATGAAAATAGACAAAGATTATAGCTTTGAAAATATTTAGTTGTCATAAGGGGGAAAAATGCCATCTGCTGGGTACAGCTGAGGACTGTCCTTTTCTTACTAACACATCATGCTGCCCTGAGAGAGTTTTCATTTCAGAATTCATTTTTCCCATCTTGAAAACTAATACAGATACATGCATTGCTTTTCAGGAGTATGTAAAACCAACCTCATTAAAATTTTGTTAACAAAACCTTCTTACTGTCACACCTCTCAGAGGCTGGGAGGTCTAACAACAGATAAAATGACTCACATAGGAATAATAACGTTTTGAATCTTTCAAGAGCATTAGAATAGTCTCTAACCCCTCCCCTCCAAAATGCTCTTGTATCTTCACACACATAACCTTTGCAGTTAGGTAATTAAAAAATTATTCAGCTTATACATACAAAGCAGAGCAACACACTGGCATTTGCTTCTCTGTTAGTCATACACAACTTTTCTACCAGTTATTAGCCAGTGATGAAACACTGGCTTATAAGTGGTCGACTACAGAGGCACAACTAGTTAGTTTCCTAGTTTAAAACCATGAAACCAAGTCACTGAAACCATATTAATAAAGCTGTAAAATATTTTTGCATATAAAATATCAAAAAGAAGTGGAGAATATCTAGTTAAGATACATACGTGTATGAAAAGAGCTAAAAATTAGAAATAGCAAACTGATTCAATAAAATGGATAAGCTTATAAATTAAGAAGCATGACAACAGGTGGATAGGGTTTCCATATGTAAACATGAGGAAGAAAAGAGTTGTTTTCATTTATAACAGACAGTGCAATTCTTTTACAATTTTGTTTCTGATTTTAATCTTACAACATAAAGTAGCAGCTGTCACCTGTGTTTGTGTACACACACATAGGCATATAGGTATATATAAATAAAAAATTTTATTTCATTTCATATGAAGCTGAACCAGCTTACAATCTTGGAAATCTGGGGTCTGGAGCTAAAATAAAGGCTTATTTCTCACATATACAATGATGCTAAAAATGAAGTCGCTCCTGTGAATGCATACGTCTTCCTTGTGTTTAAGATAAATGCCTTGAAGCTGATTTCAGAATAGAATTCAGTAGAAAACCGTGTTTGTGCTTCACACTCACTGTCATAAGACTGCTTTGTAAAAAGAAAGCAAGCATAAAGAGTATGAAATTTGGCCTTTTTAAGATCCTCTAGCAGGATGACATGCTTACATCTGTTGTCAGATGGAAACAAAACTCTACTGAAAACTATTAAATGCTTTCTACAAATTGCTAGTCAAAGTGCAATATGCACACAAGCTCCATACCCCACACTTACTGTTCTTTTCCCTACTGCTTATGTAAGTAACAACATGGATTCTCCATTACCATTGACTCATCAGGCCTTGATTATGCAAACTGGTCTCCCACAGATACATGCACCTATAGTCTCACTGATTTTAATGTGTTTCTACGATAGGATAAGCATCTTTCACCACAAAAAAAAGCTACAAGCTGGGTGTTAGCTAAAAAGACAGCCAATGTGAATTACCAAGCCTATGGCAGATCCCAAGTCACTAAACAGATATTAAAAATCCAATTTATTTTCTCAAAATGCAAATGTCCCTTAAAAAGTTAATTTTTAAAAACTCATATACATACATCCATATTTTGAATCAACCATCACAACTTGAATCCCTACAAAACCAGAGATACTGGATAATTATCCTGAAAAATAATTAAGTAGGTTTCTTCCCTAATGTCTCTGAAGTTGTAAGATAAGCACATGTACCAAGAATTTCTCCTTAGTATCAAAGAGGGACGGTGAAACTGCTGATAATCTCCCAGTATTCTAAAAGCCCACGGTTGCATGCATACCATATCGATAACACTGTCACGGCAGAAATGCAAACAATCTGCATCAGGGTCATTTATTTTGTTGACACATATTGCTGATTCCAAAGTAGTCATGAATTCAGTAAGACACAAAAAGCTAGGCTCTAATTCCTAAACCAATTTCAAAACATTCTGATGGTATCAAAGCAAAGTGAACGGTACTCTTGGAACTATAACTGTCATGAATTACTATTATCTTTAATATATTCATTATTTAGTTCTTTTATGATTTGTGAGTTTGGTATTATCAGAAAATTAAGTAATAAAATGCTCCAAATAAGACTGATGAAGAGCAGAAACACGTACAGTATCTTTGTCTGTCCAGACTGCTTGCTCTACCCTACCATGGTGATAATTTCCCCCTTAGTTTGCTTTATTCTTCTTTGAAATGTATACCACAGCATGCCAGGAAGTCATCTGAGCTGAGGTTTTTTACCTCGAATACATGTTCCACAGAATCACAGAATGGTTTGGGTTGGGAGGGACCTTAAAGATCACCTAGTTCCAATCCTCCTGCCATGGGTAGGGTCACCTTCCACTAGACCAGATTGCTCACAGCCCCATCCAAACTGGCCTTGCACATTTCCAGGGGCACCCACAGCTTCTTTGGGCAACCTGTGCCAGTGCCTCACCACCCTCAAAGAATTTATTCCTGATATCTAACCTAAACCTGCCCTGTTACAGTTTAAATCCATTCCTCCTTGTCCTATCACCACCTGCCCTTGTAAATCATCCCACACCAATCCTCTTGTTGCTCCTCCTTCAGGTACTAGAAGCCTTCTCTTCTCCAGGCTGAGCAACGTCAACTCCCTCGGTGTGTCTTTAAAGGAGAGGTGCTCCAGCCCTCTGATCACCTTTGTGGCCTCCTCTAGACTGATTCCAACAATTGCTTCTTTAATTCCAAACACCATGGAAAAATACTTATTTTTCAGATCTGTAACAACTCTACAATAATGCTCTTTTTCCAAACATGGTTTAAAATGTACCAATCTGTAAACTCGAAAAAACAAACAATAAAATCTTAACTAACAAACAAAACCAAAACACAAACACACACGTCAAAAAAAAACCTCCAAGCAACTGAATATTAATTCATACTGTAGAGAATTAGTGGAGAAAAAAATATTCTGGATAAAGTATTATTCATGGCATACTCACAAAATTTAGAAAATACTCCTTTTCTGAAGACCAAATAGTCACTACACGCTAAAATGCAAAGACTGCATTTCAAATAAGCTCACACTGATTCCTAAAATTCATTTAAAGCACTTTGAACAGGATATTCACAAATACTTTCTAGTAAGTCCTATAATTTAAAGAGTTTATATGTACTGGTGGAAAAGAAAAATATATTCACAACAGAGTTTCAGTAAGTCTGAGAGCAGCATAACTATTGTTCAAGCTATAGCAAAAGGAAGATGAACATTTACTGCCCCTATTTAAATTAGATGGCTTTTAATTATGTATCTGGCAAATCTTAACAGCACGTAACAAAAAAAAATCAGATTCCTGTTTATAAAAAATGCATACTATTTTACTTGGCAACTCAAAAATCTTCTCAAAAAGGACATTCCCACAAATTGTAAATTAAATATATATATACAGTAAGTGTTCTGAAAAATCTCTATTTACATTAAGGGAAGCATGAAGAAACAAAAAAAAGTTTTAAAATACATAGTAGTTATCTGGGTAACAGTTTTATATTATTTGCAAAATACTTAACATTAATCTGAAAATAATCTTAGAGTAAGTCTGATTGGCAAGGACTAATGTCAACTGCCTTGTGCTCAAGACAGGGTCAGCTTCCAAATTACAAGAGCTTGCTCACAGGCACATCTAATTAATTTCTGAATGCCTCTAAAGATGGAGACTCCACAACTTCCCAGCCCACTACAGTCTCTGACCTTTCTCACACTATTTCTCCTCTTGTCCTACAATTTGTGTCCTTTGCCTTTCATTTTTTCAACATGAACCTCTGAGCAATGTGGCTTCATCTTCTCTATAATGTGCCATTAGGGAGTAGTAAACAGCAGTAAAGTATTATCCAGCCTTCTCTTATTTGGACAGAGGAAACCCAGTTCTCTCTCTCTCTCTTTCTCTGTATGTCATATTCTCCAATTCCCTCACTGTCTTGGAAGCCCTGCACTGGACTTGCTCCAGTGCAGCCATGTCTTTATCAAACTGGGGAGCCCAAAACAAGACACTACTCCAGATGCAATTTCACAAATGCTGAATAGAGGCAAAGACCTACCTACTCCCCCACAGCCCAGCTATCACACCAGCTGGCCAGCTTTGCCCCAAGGTCTAACTGTTGCCCCGATTTCAAAGTTTTGCCTTCCAATACCCTGAGGTCTAGCTTACTTAAGCAGTCCCTAACTTCAGCTTCCTCACCTAACTTCCCTGCACTCTGCCATGAGAAAAGCCTGAGAGCAGAACTTGCCAATTGTGACCAAAGCAAAGGTGGCAGTGTGTACCCTCAGCCCTTTTGTATCTTATTCACTGCTTAGTGCTGGATCAGCATTACACCATTTCTCTAACTCTTCTTTCCACTACCAAGATACCTATGGACATCACTGACTTACCTGCAACTCAACAGATGAGTTTTGGCTTTCCTAATTCCTTCCCTCAACACCCAAACATTGTTCTTATATTCCCCATGTAGGTCTATCATTGTTTACAGCTTCCGTATATTTCATTGCTTGGGTGAGCTGACCTAAGAATTTCCTGTTCAAGCAAACTCAACCTGTCTGCCATGTCTACTTATCTTCTTGCACAGGGAAAAGTATGTCCTCGTGCATTTTGAAGAGGATGTCCTTGAAGATCAACCAGCTGCCCTGGGCCTCTCTGCAGTTCAAGGGACCTGCCATAGGACACTACCTTTGTTCCTTGAAAAAGCCAAAGCCATCAGTTCTGAAGTCCAATGTCATTCCTCCACTGCCTGCTTCTCTCACCCCTCTCAGATTCTACCACCTTACAGCTGATTAACTGGGAGTGGCATCAGTCCTCCACTTCCAAATTCACAAATAGCAAGAAATCTAAGCTACATGCTCAAATAGGAAAAAAATATCTATCCAAATGTAAATTAGAACAGAGAAGTACATGGCAGATAAGAAAATTTTAAAGAATTGGTATTTGCGAACTTTTCTTGATCTCACTTAAAGATAGGAGTGAATCTTTAACAGAGTGGATAATCATTATGATAGCTGACACAAGCAACTGGAAAGACTACTTTAAGGCAGCAGCTAGTTCAAAAAAAATGAACAGGGTATATAAAATATACAGAGCTACATTTACATTTCAATTTGCAAGCGTACAGATAATTTTAGGATGATATGAGGCAAAGCTTTTAAAAATCTGGAGAAATGAGTAGCTAAAGTAGAATAATCATCTGACAGATGGAGATTGCCCAAGGCTGCCACTTGAACATATAAAAAGATGAGGCTGAGTTAATTTTTGAAATCCAACATTAGAAATTCCAAGAGCATCCTTAGTATTAGTTGTGGAAGGTACATTATTATGCTCAGTGTACCAGATTATAAACCAGAGGTTAAATTCAAAGCCTTAGTTTGAAGATAGTTTTGAAAACCTGAAGCTTTACAAAGAGACTGTAAATATCTTCATATAAGCAACGTAGCATAAATATTTCCAGCATAGCACCTAGGTAAAATGTCTGTCTACCAGTTTCCATTGCAATGCCAATGGTGGCAGTTGCACATGCATAATTCTCTCATGGTGGTATTTGGGCTTCCCCTTCCTGTGCCTCCACACTGCTCTTTCTACGTATAACACCCTCTTCAATTGGTTTGCACAATCATGCCCCTGCATTTCTCCAAAACTAGTAAGATCTACTCTGGTAACAGTTGAATGCCTGAAGGTAAGAGCTAAACAAATTACTCTTTTACTTTCACTTGCAACTCCCACAGTTCCACAAAAAAGTAAGCAACTTCGAAGCATACGTCCTTCCTTTAACAACAGTACAGCCATAAATGCACTTAATATATTCAAGCCTACACTCCTCCTGCTGTCATCCCCACACTGCACATCCTGGCCTCTATTTGCAACATCTTGTCCTTGTTTGTTCCACTATTGCTGTGCAACATCGTCTGCATTCTGCCTCATGACTCTACTGTACTCAATAGCAATGCAGCCCCAGTATTGATGTGATCTATGGAGACCAGAGGAATATGTGATTATTATTTTTCCTGACAGGCTACTATTTGTAAAAGTCCCTTTCTGTGACAGATAGCATGTGTAAGAACAAGCTTGTGCTCTTTGATAATGGATGTTCTGCACACAGGTAAGAAGGCAAAGAGGTCACAGCCCAAACCAACAATTTCTGAATCACATAAAAGTGGGAATGGAAAGAGAGCAGGGAGCAACAACATATGGGCCAAACCATCATGTCAGTTCTGCTGATCTTAGCTGATTCAATTAACTTGCATGATGTTTCAGCCAGTTACTAATTTTGTTTTCAAAGCAGAAGAGTGAGGAAGACTAGCTGGTAAACAGGATGAGTGACCCTGTGACAGACATCATAGCTATATGAAAGCCAATCAGGAATATCACAGCCATTTTGAACTAGCAGCAGATTTCCTTCATCCCCAGTCCTTTCTAGTTTCCCAACTAGAAGGACAAGATCAGTTCTAAAAAACTACTACACTTGCCTGTAGTCATGATATCTGTATCTTGGTTTTGATTTGCAGTTACCAATGTATCCAAAAATTTAAGTCCCCCCAGTCTTTGAATGCATTGTGTTTTATCTCCCTTTTTTTACTACTTGACAATGTCCAAGCTAAACAGCATTTTGCCTACACACCGTTTGTTTGGTTTTGTGGGTTTTTTCCCACATGGTCTAATTAATCACAGATATAGTTAAAAAAAAAACAAACAATACAGACTTGACACTAACAAATAGTTCATGTCTACTTCAGATTACTAACTTTTTTAGAGAGAAGTTCATCTTAGAAGATGAGTAAAATCCTTGATGCTTTCCAATACTTCAAGGTACTACATAAAAGGTATATTATACCATGATTTGAAAGGGTATTGAATTGGCTCAGTCAAGATACTAATTCAAAACCAATAAAACCAAAACTTTGCTTGTAATTTGATTTTAGCATCTCTGATTCAGATAAAATTCAGGGACTTGCACGGCTAATTAAAAATCTGTAAAAGGAAGCATGGACATTTAAGAAATTCTGGTTATGGAAGCTACCAGAAATCTGGCACTATGTGACATTTTCAGTTGATATTTGTGACATTTAAATAAGACTCAGAGTTAGTTTGGGGTTTTTTATTTTTTTAAGAAATATTCTTAGAGTCAGACATTTTGAGAAAACACATCTCTGCTATTTAAAGGAAGTCTTCCCTCTAATATAAGTGAGATATTGCACACAGCAATTAAATATCTTCCACATTCTCTTCTGATAAGGTTGTTTAACTTGTAGGTCATTTGGAAATAAAGCTCATGTGCTTAAGTCCCTCTTATTTCATTTTCCGTGACTATCATAATTTAGGAAAAATACAAGGTACTGTCATACGACCAAAAGGGCTCCCCTTTGCATTGCTGATGTGAGAACATTATCCTAGTAAACCTGAAATGAAAAAGAAGTACTGAGAAGTCGGTTTGCCTTTATAAAGCACATGTAATGTTAGGGCTTTTAAGTTCAACTGCTATGTTTCACCAGAGACAAGCAATTAAATACTCTCGTGTTTAGCTGATTTAATCAGCTTCTGGTTGTTATTAGGGGGTTGTGTGTTTGGGTTTTTTTGCATTTTTGGGTTTTGTGGAGTTTTTGGGTTTGTTTTAATTTCTTTTTAACTATAAGTAACTATATTGATGCAAAGAGAAAAGATTAAGAGACAGCATAAACTGAAATTCTTGCAAATATAACATAAGAGTTAATCTAACCATCATCCTGATGCTTGGAAAAGCTGGACTGATAATACACAGGGGACAATTACCAAGGCTCAGCTGATAAGCTTTAACTCAGTAAGGTGCCATAACGCAATTACTTTCAAATATGGGCACTGAACAGGAGTGTCAGTATTAGGTCACTGAGGTTACAGAAACCCTGTCTTTCTATGGGATGCAGTAGTATCTTTTTTCTTTATGTTTGTTCTTTGTTATGAAATCTTCATCTTGATAGGGCTTATTTTAAAAGTACTTCACAGATTCTAAGCCCAAACCTTCTTTTTAATTCAATGGTAAAAGTCCCTCCAATATCAATAGTGAAATAACTGAATCCTAGATAAAAACAATTGGTCATTCATCTGCAACTGAACTACATCTGAGGTGAAACAGTGGCTATTTTGCATTTAATATTTCTATTGTAGACTGATCTATGGATGGCAATGCTCAACTGAAAACACAGAGGAATTTATGCATATGGAAAATAATCTTATTGACTAAAATCTGGCAAACTCCCTAGAGGTAGCTCATTTATTCAGATGAAAAATGCACAAGATTGTTTACAATTGTTCCAGATCTCAATTACATATGCTAGCTAAAAAACATGTCCAACAGCTGACAGAGCCCTAATATCATGCTACTGAATAAATAATGCTCCTATACACTGTTTTTCACTATTTGAGTGAGCAGGTAACTATAAATACAAGGGCTGCATGGTTGGAGTTTTGCAACACAGGTTCAGTCTGTATCACTGCTGCCCAGGCTGTAAACTGTGATAAGATCACACACAATTGTGGCACAGGTTTAGTTATGTCTGCATTTCAAGATTTAAATCAGAACAGAGGAATTGGAAATTGCAGACAATCCCTGTTCCCGTTGCTTCAAGCTGTTAAGTATTTGAGATCAATACTCAAACTTCAGTGCCTCATTTGTCAGTAAGAGATCAATACAAAGGCATACCTTCTATTTCCATAAATATTACTTGTTTAACTGTGCCAAAACAACACACAAATTCTGTTTCAGTATTCTGCTGTCAAATGCCTGAAAAAATTACCATCTGAATGGCAGATCACAGAGGGTTGTGATCAGAGGCATGGGGTCGAGTTGGAGACCTGTCACTGGTGGTGTCCTCCAAGGTTCAGTACTGGGCCCAGTCTTAACTAATTCATCAATTACTTGGATGCCCCCTCAGCAAGTCCATTGACAGCACCAAGCTGGAAGGAGTGGTCAATACCTTAGAAGATTGTGTAGCCCTTTAGAAGGACCTCGACAGATTAGAGAGATGGGCAGAGAGGAACCATCTAAAGAAGAACAAAGGCAAATGCAGTGTCCTACAACTGGGGAGGAATAACCCCAGGTACCAACACAGGCTGGGGTATGACCTGCTGGAATGCAGCTCTGTGGAGAAGCACCTGAGGGTCCTGGTGGACAAGCTGTCTCTGACCCAGCAGTGGCCCTCGTGGCCAAGGAGACCAAGAGTATCCTGGGATGCACTAGGAAGAGCATTGCCAGCAGGTTGAGGGAGGTGATCCTGCCCCTCTACTCAGCCCTTGTGAGGCCACATTTGGAGTGCTGTGGAGCTCTGGGCTTCTCATTACAAGAGAGACATGGAGCTCCTGGAGTGGGTCCAGCAGAGGGCAATAAAGATGATTAGGGGACTGGAGCATCTCTCTTATGAGGAAAGTCCTGTTCAGCCCAAGAGACTGAACTGAGAGGGGGCCTCATCACTATTTCTAAGTATCTGAAGGGAGGGTACCAAGAGGATGGAGCCAGGCACTTCTTCTTGGTGCTGAGAAATAGGACAAGAGGCAACGGGTTGAAACTGATGCACAGGAAGTTCCACCTGTATGTGTGAAAGAACTTCTTTATTGTGCGAGTGACCATGCACTGGAACAGATTGTCCAGAGAGGTTGTAGAGTTTCCCTCACTGGAGATCCTCAAGAACTACCTGGGCACAATCCTGTGTAATGTGCTCTGGGATGACCCTTACGCAGGAAAGTTGGACAAGAGGTTGGTCCCTCCCAACCTAAACCTTTCTGTAACACTGTGATTTCTTTTCAGATTACTGAAGAAGAAAACTTTTTTTACCTAGAAAGTTGAAACCAGTATGAATGCTTTCTTTTAATCTCAGTATAGGAGGAGGAGGAGGCAGGAAGCCTAATGTTGTCATGTTAGAATTGCAAGTAGCAAGACATTCAGTTCATCAAAACAGAATTTTTAGTTATATCACAAATCAACTATTTTATTATGGCAGCACTCAGAACTCAGGAACTGTCTTTAAACAGTCTAAAATTAAAGATGCTCCTTCTAAAACTCTAATAAAAAACTTCAAAATCTGTATAATACTGATGTTTCTTCAAATGAGTTCAGACTTTACCCAAATTAACAACTGAAGCAGGCAAACTTGGAGTATTTCATTTAATTTTTGCATTTAATTGGGCAGAAGCTACTTTTTCATAGGACATTATTTAAGATAAATACCCCTCTCCCAACAACGTTGTTATTATTTTCCACCCCATACTTCATTAACTTTTCTTTTTGTTGGATGAACGCACTTACAGTATTAGTAGCAGTCAACTGCCATGTGAGATGAAGTAAAACTTATCTGGAAGAACTGTACTTTATTTCTCGAATATCAGATTTCTAGGTGGGTTTTTTTTAATGCAAATGAGAACAGCATAAACACTGACATATTTAAATATTACATTATTTACAGACTAATTCAGGTAGTTATTTCCACAATATGAGCAATGCACTTATTTTCACGTAGCTGAAATATGAGAGAACTTTTCTAAAAGTTATCAGGTGTTTCCAGTTCCACAATGGAACAACCATTCTGTAATAACTTGCTACTAATTGCTACTAACTTTTTAGAAATAGATTTTTGCTGGCTCATATTTTATAATCTTTTTTTTTATGTTCCAATGATAAAATCTATGATATAATATATTAAACATAACACAACAGCAGTGATAGTTTTGTGTTTGATATCAGTCATAATTAATCAACCACTATTCATTTATTAATGTGAAATAAAAAATGTGTTGTGTTCTGCTTCTGAATCACAGGCTACTACTGTATATTTCTAAACTTCCTATCAAATAATGGTCAACCAAAAAAGAAGTTTTACATAAATATTTTGTATTACATTACCCTATGACTTCAATAAAAGCCAAACAAGCATAAAATGTTTGTAATGAGCTGATTCTGTGAAGTAGAACTTAAAATATTTCTGTATATTCTGTGAAATAGCTACGTTTATACTGAGGACTTAATAGTGCATTTTCAAACACAAAAATTTGAACATGTAATTTTGACCTCATGAAATGCTGAGAAGTTATCAGTCGGGTACATTTTCCAGAATAAATCCCATGTCCTTAAGATTCTCTCTGTTCACCAAATATATTAACATGACATGCAGATGTCTAAAAGTTAAATGGGCCGTTATTAGCACTCTGGAATATGCAAGCAATATATGAATTAATTGTTTAATCATATTGAGTTGCCTCTGGCACTAAGAAAAAGAGAAGCTACATGTCAGTATTTTACACTGTCAATTGAAACGAGTCCCAGATGTTAAAAGACTAAGCAACCTAAAAAATCAATTAACTTCATTTTAAACAAAATCTTTTCTGAAGCAAGCTTTAATCTAGAGATTCAATCTTCCCCTTTCCCTCCCTGGCACAAGGGAACGTGGAAATTGTCCCTCTTTAATGTGTGCAGTGACTGAACTAGGCAAATAGCATGTAGGACCAGTGTAAAGATTTCCATGTCTTCTGTCATTAGAGCTCACTGTTTTGATTAAGATTTTAATGGCTTTTAAAGACAATACCAAAGAATGCCTAACAAGTAAAAATGTCAGGCTTTGTTTCCCTCTAAGAAAAAAAGTGCTGTTTGTCGCTGTGCATGATTCTAAAACAAAAGCAAGCTTAGGTTGTTATTATTTTGCACAAAATCAATGAAAAATAGTTATGCAAGAACTTAAGCTAATACAACCTGCCTACTCTCAAAAACATGAGCTAATGCCAAATCCAAACGGCACTTTTTTCAGCAATTTTATAAAATTTCATTTGAGAATGAGCAAATTCACATCAGAAACATCTGCCATTGTTTTCAGTACAACACTAATTACGACAGTTGCTTTTATTTTGAATGAGCAATTTTTAGAGAATATAGAAAGGCTTAGCCCCAGGAAGTGTCAAGAAATATCAGAGGAGAGATTAACTGCTAAAGGACATTCACACGGGTCTTATACATTTAAAAAGGGAAGAGATTACATACCCCTCTCCACCAATTCTTGTTATCTTTAGACGAAAATCAACAGAGTTCAGGCTGGGTGGCTTCCATTTCAAAATATCATCACATCGACCAGGCTTGTATTTCTGAAGTAAATTAAAATGCAGTTTAATTATGCTTATTGGTTTTCACTGGTTTTAAAAGTAACAATTCAGCCTTTCACACTGTATTAGCTGTCTCTAATGAATTACAATAGTTAGTGACTGAAACAATGAATTCCATTACCATGGAAGTAGTTGTGCTTCACTACTTTATTTGCTGCTCCCTTTTAAAAGTACTTAGCACTGTAGCTATGCTATTGAATATAATAAAAAAGCTGAGAATGGAAATAAAAATTAGCATACTTCATTATCTCTCTCTCTGGCTAATGGAACATTTCAAAAAAAAGAAAGTAAGACAGCCCAGAAAGAAATGAAAACACTGATAGGACATACAGAAAAGATACATTTAAAACAATCTCAACATTTTTGAAGACTTTTATGAATGATATTTTTGTTAGCCATGGTATTGGCTGACACAACATGAAAAACCAGCAGCCACCATAGTGCCACCTTTCAAAATAGCCCATCAGGAACACATTCCTACACAGCAAAGGAATTTAAGTTGTGTAACTATTAAAGTTATGATATACAGGGACATAAATACGGGAGCACCTCTTGCTAAAGACAGAGGGTACACACTTAAACCATACGTTGAAAGAAGCAATTTTCTCTTAAATTAAAGCTTTAATTTCTCCTGGTCCCTTCTACCATCTGCTTTCACTTACTAAGCAGCCATTTTGTTCCTCCTCAGTTATCAGAGAGACTGATCTGCTAAGCCTTTCCTTAGCAGAGAATCTTTCATGGCAATAGAGAAAATCAGAAGTAACAGAAATTGGGTAAAAGTAACAGAATAATTTGGAGATGCATAGAGTGAGAAATTCAGCTTCCTTCATATTTTTTCATCTACAATGAGAAAATATATGCAAACTTTACAAGAAAAATAAGACCAACTATGAATATCCATTGTCTTTTGGTAACAGAGCAATCATTAGCATCACATTACACTCAGGCGGTGTTAAGTATTTCCAAAATACAAAATTTACTGATGATAAACCTAACAGTTCCAGATCTGAAATTACAAAAACAGATGAAGAATTTTATGTTTTCTGATGTAAGAATGTAAAGGTATTCCCAAAATAAATGCAGCAGATCTTACTTATCATTTCCTGTTGAAAGGATGGTGTGTGACTTTTGCTAGACAGTAAATAAAGGCAAGCTTCACATAACTGACATCCAAATCAGCTCTAAACATTTTTAGCCACAGTTCTGCTACACACTGCAAAAATAACCCACTAGCAGTTTCTTCTGGAATTTGAATGTGGCTGGCTAGAGTGCATTATCCTTTCATTTTTGATCATCACCCTTAGATCATTTGAGAGTGACGGCTTCAGGCACTCAGTTCTGGTTCCCAATCAGGGCAATATAAACCTGTTACAAGCACCAATATTGGAGTCACCTGCTCAGCTTACTATTCTGATCAGAAAACTAGTAAGATACAGTGTGATAAAGTTATGAAAGTTCCTTCCTTCCCTTCCTTCTCTTTTCTCTTTCTCTTTCCTGTCTTTCCTTTCTTTCTTTCCATCTTTCTTCTCTTCACACCCAATTTTCCCTCTTATGTTTCCTGTATTAGTTATCTGTACACCTTTCCAAAAGAGCTTTAGAAAAGTTAATGTTTAAGCAATGCACAAACCTCAGAAATCTTTCAGTAATAAAGAAATATTCCTTTAGTTGCCACCATACAGCTATTCCCTCCCTCTTTTCTTTGGCTCTTTTCCATTCACCTGAAATATCTTAAAATTCCAATGATCCAATTAGATTTTTATAGTAATAAAACTTATCTTGCTCCTTAGTTCTTTCCTCTACTTTCACAAACTAAAAATCTGTTATCATGCAGTATGGAGTTCAAAACATTTAAGGACTCATGGCATACATACCAACTGATTCTAAACAGATAAATCAGAATAGACAAGATATGATGCTTGGTAAAGCAACCAAGCTTTTCTGATCATACTTTTTATACACACAACGTTTTATATACAGTTTATGCACTTAAATATACTTTAAAGTATTTGCATTCAATTTTACAGAAAGGCAGATGGCACTGAAATTTCTTTTTAAGCTAATTTTTCATGCCATTTTCTTGCACTCATACCTGATATATATAGAGAATATGGAGCTAAACCCTATATAAGTTTTATGAATAAAATACGTTCCAGAAAGAACAGAATGTGGTTGCAAAAACATTACCTGTTGCTTGTTCTCATCTGTAGTTTTTAATCTGGCCAAAGACAATTACTACTACTAATTATTTGTTAAGTAGTTCAAAGAAATACGGGGAACAATTCCATTTGTGACAAATTTCTCCAGAGACATTGAAACTTTAATTATGAAACAACTGCTACAGGAGGTATGAAGGAACACAGAGTAGAGCCGAGTCAATGAATTTGTTGTAACAGGTGATTTTACTGTATGGAACAGAAAATTCATCTTAACAGTTGCTATTCTGTCTTTTTGAATAACTGAGGACTTCAACCATTCAATAAAGGTGGTATTTGTCAATCATACATAAACAGTAAAATATTGTATTAAGCCTCTGTGTTGCATGGTTCCTAATTTACTGATGACTTTACTGAGAGGGTTCAGAAGCAGTTTGCCCAGAGAAGCTGTGGATGCCCCATCCCTGGAAACATTGAAGGTCAAGCTGGATGGGTCCTTGAGCAGCCTGATCTAGCGGAAGGTGTCCCTGCCCATGGCAGGAGGGTTGAGCTAGATGATCTTTAAGGCTCCTTCCAACCCAAAACATTCTATGACTTGCAATAATCTTCCAAGTAAGATTACTAGAGTCTTTACAATTACTGATTTATTAATATACACTCAAGTAATTTCTTTTTAAGCAGTAGGCCATATTTTAGCTATTAAGACTAGACCCAGTCCAAACTGTCTTTAGAAAACAATCTCAGCTGGTTTAATATATCACTCTTAAACCATTGTTTTATAAACCATTCTTTTATAAACCATTCCTTTAAAGAGACGATAAAGAAAGGTAATAGTCTTCAAGACAGAGGTGATTTTCTCTTTTGTACAGAAATATCAGTCTCAATCAAAACCCACCTCATATTCTGTGTCCATAAGGTAAATTTGAACTGCTTTTGCATTCATGAGAACTAAATATTTCCATAAACAGAAGCCTTACTTTCTGGAGGAAGAGAGAACAGGACTGAAACACACACCATACTGAAAACTAAAGGCCAAGATTTCTTTTCAGCAATGTGAGAAAATTCAAAGGCCTTTAAGGGAGGACCAAAGGCTTGTTTCAAGATAGCAAACTCTATCCTATTCATGTTTGCTTCCGCCTGGAACATTGCCCCCGAAAATACTACACACCCCTTTAGGAAATGAATTCTTATACAGAAAGAAAGAACCAGCCTCTCTGAGTCACAGCACTGAAATTCTGAGGAAGAGCTACATCTGATCTATGTAGGAACCTTCCCCACTGAAGCTCTGGTGTCCTCACTCTGACAACAGCCAACAGCATGTGCTCAGGGAAGGTGAAAAGCGGGACAATTATATATGATATTGTCTACTACCACTCTCTGAGAAACAATCCATTTTCAAGCTCAGAGACTTCTGATGTGGATATGATTCAAATGTGACTCCTATATATTTAGAGTTTTTCAGTTTCTCTGCATGAGCTTGTATAGTTCCCCAGTAAAACCATGTAAACCATCACCAGCTGTAAAAGCAAGCAAAAGCACCACCTTTTGTTTATTTTGAACCAGTTTTTGTTGGGTTCAAAGACTTGCAATCCATAGGGCTCATATTAAGAGAGCTGCTGACCAATCAAACCCCATTGTTTCCATGCTACTCATAGTTTCATATGCTTCTGTACGCACGGAAATACACTCAACTCAGAAGCTACTATTTTACATGTGCAGTTACAATTTTTTTCTCCACTTACATTACTCTACATTTATCTACATAGAAGTTCATGCACCATTTTATCACTCAGCCACCCAGTCTAATCCAGAGATTACTATAATTCTCCACATTTAGGACCAGCCCTTGCTGATCCAGATCCATCAGGAAAACATCGCTTTACAGTTCATCCAGTTTTCAAACTTGCTTATGTGCAGTACAGGTGACTCCCTTCCCTGGTGAGGACTGAATAGTACACCCATCCCTTCACTCCAGCTTTCTAACCCATTAGATATCTGTGCGAGAACCTTTTAAGTCTCACACCTACTTTAACTCTTTCAAGATTTTGTTACAAGACAAGAGGCTTTCTGGAAGTCTTAGCTAGCAAAACCCTATGATCCCTACTAAAATTAGTTTTGAACCCCTTGTTGGAGAGGCATAACATTCCTTTCAATAATTTACATAATTTTCACCAACTATATCATGTTGACTCAGATATTAACTCCTGTATTCCTTATTGTTGTTTCTGCTCCTTTTTCCAATCTAGATACCAAGCTTAAAGGACCTATTTCTTCCATGACACCCACCCTCACCCTTGTTTGGTTTGTTTTCCAATTGGCATTGTATTTTCTACCCTCACATGCTTAGACACCAATGTATATTCTTCACATAGGATCTACTCTCCAACTTTTTCAAACTCTTTTTCCTAGACTGACAAGTTATACCCACCTAAAAGTCATTAAGAAACCAACTTCAAAACAGACAGGAACAGCTGTTCCAATATCAGTAATGAAATGTGATGTTTTGACAGGATATATCTGTATACCTGTAATTACACTGCTGGATCCACAATTTTGTCTCAAGTTTAATGATAAATTTAATTGGCTGACTTGCTTGAAGGGCAGAGGGGAAGGACTGGTTTTTTAATATGGAGATATTTTCTTTACCTCTAGAACTAGCACAGTGTGAGAGAAGCCTCAGCTAAACATTTTGTACTATCAATTAAAAAACTAAGGAAAAATAATCTCTACCACATTTCACGTTAGTCAGAGATCTTACTTACAAAGCAAGGGCAATAAATACACCCACTTGACTACCACATTTAGTTTTGACCATTGTCAAATAACAGCCTTCTCACTTCACAACAGTTTGTTAAGACTGAACACCTAGCAAATGTAACAGGTAATTTATAGGTACCTTTCAGAAACAGTTAAAAAAGGCTTAGATAACCTATAAGACTTCAAAACTCATACCAAGAACAAGTTATACAGCTCCCACCTGCCCCTCCCCAAGAAAGACAGAAACTCACAGCAGTCTATCCTAAAATGCGAATTCATCCAAAGGCTACGTTAATAATTCCTGAGGAAGAGATTAATTTTTTTAACAGGTGAGTCTGTACACAATACAGCAGTAGTAAGTTGAGTTTGACTGCTAAGTGCTAACTCAATTTCTTTAAACACGAGCTGAAGCCAAACAAGAATTCTGCTTGTTAAGTATGTGATAACTTCACCTTAGATGAATCACTGCATACTGCAGACCTGTTCTGCCTGAAGTTGTTCTTTATTTTAATTCCAAACCAAAATGTGAAGCAATCTGTTTGAGATCAAACTACACCCTGGCATTTTAAATATAGCATTCATAGCAATGATATCCTCACCACCACCACCCAGCAAATACTTATGTGCACGACTACTTCTAAAACTTACCAGATCCCCTATCATCTCAAATACAAAGTTCATGTTTCAACCTGAAACCTTTCAAACTAGTCTAAACAAAAACAAATAGAACTCTCAAAAAAGGTGCATTGACAAATCAGAAGCTATCTCATATAGCTTTAAAGGATTAGACTAGGTGACCTGCTGAATCCCCTGCCAACCTATATCGCTCAACAAAACTGTATCTCTCTTAGGTTGCTTGTTGTTTTATCAGTCATACTGGGTGCTAAATTACACTCCCATTTTAGCTTGCAAAAGTAACATACTTTCAAACCAAATTCCCCAGTTGTAACCACTTAGTATATATTAGTTGCTTGGCAGCTCTGGTGTATGCTAACTGGACTTCATTACTGTAAAACCAAACCTGACATTCCACTCCAGAGACACACCTAATGCACTTCACACCACGATACAGACTCCGAAGACCAAGGCAAAGGCTGTGCTGCTGCTGTGCTACTTTGCACCTATGTAACACAGACAAAGCTGAGCTGTGAAGATATCCTGCACCACCTTGAAATGCTCCTTCAAAGAAATAAGGGTATCAGTGCCTTCAGTTGGCTACTCGTTCACCATCTACCTAACTTTTCTTCTACCTATTATTGGTACTAGTAGTATTATAAATGCCCTACCTTCTGTGGCCATTATCTCCTGGCAGAACTTCAGGCCCTTCCTTTTCATCATTCTTTTTTTTTTCACAACTTTCCACTCCAGTCAGTGCTTCTCCCAATAGCAGTGCCCACCACCTCAGCCCCCTCGAAGATTGACCTTGGCCCATTAATGCTTGTCAGCCTGTGCCAGTGGACCAGGAGTTCCGCCAGCAGCTGAATAACTCACAGAATCAAGAGGTTACTAACCTCGGGAATGCTGCAGTGTACAACAGCCCTATCAATCACTATCACCTTCATCAGGAGGATGAAGACTAGGGACAATAGATGTGTCAGAAGTAGCATGGTGAATGTATCCCTATTATGAAGATCTTGAACTTCAGGAACGAGCATAATAATGACCCTAAAACTCAGGTGCACATACAACACCTTGGGATGCAGAATCATCACTGAAGACAGCTCAACAGAAAGCACATTCTCTAGCATCACTCTTAGGCTGCTAAATCCTGTTGATTTCTAACCTCAGACTCAACTTCACAGGCTCAAGTGGGCCCACTCAAATCCTTGTGAGGGTTTTTTTGTTAGACCCTTGTTAGAACGATTTTTGCATTGCAGGGCAAAGGGATGGGTTGCTGGTCATATCGAACCTCAATCCCCTGCTCTGTCCCAAAGTACTAAGTCTAGTTCCACCCTTCCTCCACAGGTTTGAGTAGAGAGAGCAACTCTTTTCTTCTCTCCCTTCAGATAAAGGCTGGCCCTCAGAGACCCTAGTTCTGTTATCTGAACTTCTGCTGACACATTTCTTCTCAACTGCAGATAGCCTCACAAAGGCTTTTTTTTGCCTAATGTTTCAGCATACACATTCAACGGGTGGCTCCTAAGAAAGCTGAACGCCTGAGCAATGGAAATGTTAGCTGCCTATAATGAGGATAAAGTTTCATTCCAAATAGCTTCTTCCACATGGGATAGATGGTTCTGCTTAGTATTTTGTAGGAGGAAGAAAGTGGAGTTAGTTTCTGGGACTGAATTCTGGGCAGGCAGTGTAGGCTGTGGGGTGGTGTTGACTCACCATGAAGACACCCACCTGGAAGACTGAGTAACTTCAGCCTAAAGTCTAGACAAAACAAACCATTTCTCCTAGCGACTGAAAAGGAAGAGGTAGTGGGATGATCAAGAGAGAAGTTCACACCTCATCAAGAGGAGGAAGAGAAAGTTTCCTTGACAAGGGTGAGTGCCTTACTATCCTACAAAGCCTTATCAGCCAGTTCTACCTCCCTAACCCTTATTAAATACCATCCCCCTGAAGTGCAAGCAACAGTTAACACAGGTCACTACATTTCCCATCCTCCACATCTTCCTTCACTCCTTCCAAATGACAGGAAGCCAGCTGACAACCCAGCCCTGTCTTTTCTCCTAAATGGCACAGTTGCTGCTACTTGTCAGCTGTAATTTACCCTCAGTGAACTGGTCAGACCTAGCCCTGCAAAGTACCCAAAGGGCTGCAAAGCTGGCAGCTGCAGGCACACACCAACTGAGAAAGAAGGCTGAAATAAAAGGGCACAGAAAGCTCAGGAAGATTTGTTTGCATAGCCATGCTTGCCCAAGAGGTATGGAAGGCTGTGTATCTTTGAGGGGTGAGGGCAGAGAAGGTGGGAGGAGATGGGTTAACCAAGACAACTACTGGGAATCTACCAGAGTTCTTTAAAATCATTAAAAGTAGTTTGCCACATTGCAAATGACATTAGCATCAAAAATGCAATAAACTGCAATTAAGTATGCTTGAACATGAAATACAAATATTAAACATAAAACTTTACACCTCTAGTAACTTAAGCTTCAAATAATGTATTTTAACACCAAGAGAAAACTTCTGTCATTACATCAATGATATTCTCATATTTAGTTAAACTTACCAGGATGAAGACTCTAAATGCACTTTCAAAACATTCTAAACCACTTCAGGTTTACAAACAGTAAGAACTACTTTTGCTGCTGTAAAATTCACACATATCCACTACCAATATTCTTTTGTTTTTCAATTAAATGGTTTGCAAGCAACTTTGTATTCAACGTGACGCTAAAGTTTTCACTTGAAAGCAAAAAGTTGACTGCGGTAAACCTATAATAACAACAAATCTGGTCCTCTTTCCCACTCAAAACAGTATTAAATGTTTTCTCTGAAGAGCTCTACTTAATTCTGAGGCCTCTTAATCCACAGAGCAGCTGCTGGCCTGCCCAACCTAATAGTTTGCATTCAGCTGGGTAAACATAAAGACAGAATAATTACCCAAAATGTGTTTTTATTTTCTTGCAATACAGACCTTGGATCATTTCAAGTAACCAAAAGGATCGATTATAATCAATTATTTCAAGCTAGACTTTAGAAAGTGATGAGCCAAAAATACAGAAGTTACTAACATTGTTGACAGATTATCTGAATAAGTCACAACAATGGATCAAGAAACCACAAGATCAAAGACAACCATTGAGTCAATTGTATATTCATAGATTTTTAAGACTGCAAATTATTACTGGGCTCATTGAGTCAGCTCTGTTGCATATAGGACAGAGAAACCTGAACAATAACGTTTATATCAAGCTTATATCTCTTATCCAAACAACAGTAATGTTTGTATCAAGTTTGTAATTCCTATTCCAAACCAGCACCCCTTTATGAAAAATACCAAGTGATGAAGAAATCACAATGTATCTAGGAATGTTACCACAGCCATTTATTACACTTATGCCTAAAAATGCTGCATGCTTATTTCCACACTGAATTTTGTTAATGTCTTACTTTAGACAGAAGCCCAACCTTCCATGTAATTACTTCCCTTTTTTAAGATAAAATGACTAATTCTGAGTCTCACTGCATGGGTAATTTTCCCGTTTGCTAAAGTACGCATCCTCATAGTGTAATTGCACAAAAGCTTTTAGAAGAGTGGGTAATAGAACTGAAACTACTATTCCAATATTCTTTTCATTGCTTATGTATAGTGGTATGCAAAAATAAAGTGTATTTGTACTCTTTATTCATTTGCATTGTACTGAAAGGTGTTGATAACTAGCTGAAATAATTTTTTTCAGATTCATGCCTTCAATTGGGACTTAATACACTTGCTTATTGATATATAGCCTACATCTGGTTGTATTCAGACACCATCATAAGTTTAAATGATCCAGGTTAGCCTACATGATGGATCTTTTGGGAAAATAGCTAAGTTTGCTGAAAAAATTCAAAATATTAACATGACCATAAAGACATATGCAAAATCCCAGCCCTATCATTAAGACCCTTCATGGTAACATACTTCTTTAACTGTCACCAAAACAAACAAACAAACAAAAAGGAAGTTATCCCACCAGCAGTTACACTGTGACCCTTAGCTCCTTCAAATATTCTGCTTTCTGTCACTCCCAGCATCCCTTCTTAGTTCCAACTTCTTCTGCTCCTCAAAGCATCCACACAAACAATTTCCATCCTCCCTATATTTCCCATGAACCACCTCTGCAATAATCTCTCTTCTTCCCCATGTATTCTACCTTTTTTCCTGGGTAAAAAGCTAAGTAAAAGGGAACATAGTGCCAGAAGTCATTGATAGGTAAATGCGATTAATGCTTGTTCTTGCTGTATAGCGAGCAGGACACTGATAACTGGAAGAAAGAGATATGCTAGTCTGATCACAGACCCACAACACTCCTTGACTGAGAAGCAGAAAGTCCAGCTTTTTTTAGTGAGGTCTGAGGCAAACAGGTTATTTGAGAAGGCTGCTTCAAGAGCAGTGGGCTCAGCCCTAACTCACATCCCTGAAGGTGAAGGCAAACTGTGTTGCGCACTGTGGCATTTATGGTGCTTGGTGGTGATTGCTGGTGGATCAGCTTCAGAGATTATCCATCACACCCTCACAGAAAGCTACTTTGCACGTTGATGATCTAGGAGACAAAGGAGAACAATGTCCAAGAGTAAAGGCCTCCAGGTTCAAACAACAGGATGCCTGACTACAAAGGCTGATGCATAGAAAAAGTGACTAAATTAACACATTGATCTAAAGTAGACAATGGAAATAAGGACCTGGACAACACTATTGACCAAGACCAAACATCAGACAGCAAGAGAAAAACACTATTGCTTTTTCTTGCCTTAAACTATCGTATTTAGTTCTCATTTATCATACATCAGAGCTGGCCAAACTGACTATCTGTCACACAACAAAATCTTCATAGATATCATTTGCCAAATATATTCCACATACCACAGAGGCAGTAAGAGAACTCTTAGAAAGCCTCTCACTGGGGTCTGAACACGTGAAGGGACCCTGGACATCCCACAGACACTGGCCACACTAATTTCCACCTGGCTCCACTCTTTAAGTAGCTAGAAAGAATCATCACTCTCCTTATCATCACTGTTGTCCCATCCTGCCCTTGTGCAGCATCTCCTTAGAACAACCACTGTACTACTCACAAAGTACCACCTGGCCATCCACAGTGTACATCCAAAGACCCTGAAACGAGGTTCACAAACAGCCAACTCACAGATAAAAAGACCAGCTTCACTGAAGTTCTACACCATAATTCTGCAGCTTAGAAGACATTATTTAGCCTTTTAAAAACTAATGGGACCAATGTAAGCTAACCATGATTGTTAAGGAAAATAATTTCCAAATTGTTTCCAATTAGAAATGTAACTACAACTGCTCCCAAGAGGATGCATTTTTCCGACAAATAGTTTGGAGAAATTCACACATTAATAAAATGTTTCATACCTCTGAACCCACTTGACACAACTTATTTAGATTTCTAGAATACCTTTAAAAAAACCAAAAACAAACCCCAAAAAAACCAACACCACAAACCAAAACCCCCAATCATACTTTTTCACTGTGTAGGAAAAATTAATTCATATGCGGGGCTTTCAAGCCTACAAACATGTATTAAGCAGTTGCCATTGAACTGAATTGTTCCTTATTTCTGCAGATTGAGAAATATACTTTGGTGGTTAAAATATGCATTTAGGAGCAGAACAAAATGATTATAAGGCAATAAAACACAGAAATGCCAAAGCTGAGATGTAAACAATATTGGTTAAGCAAGTTTGGAAAGTGAAGAATTGAGAGGCATCTAAAAAACTTCTCTGAAGGAATGCAGCAGGTGAACCTTTGACAATTGCAGGTCAGCAAGGGAAAGATGTGCAACTTCCACTGAGAAAAAGTGCTTTAATAAAATCTCTTCACTGGCACTCAGCGTGTCAAAGATTATCAGGATTCCTTTGTACTTCAGAAAACAAACCAAATGTAGCACATACTGATTTCTTTCTTGTAAATGTTTGACACAATTTCTGTAGAAAGTCTGGAAATTTTAAAGCAGGCTTTTAAAATATAATTATGAGTCAATTATCCCTATATTTATAAAGGAAAGCCAGGTAGATATGATTTTAAGTACTCCTAGGAGTGATCAGGCTAAGAGAAATTCCTGGATAAATACTGGTACTTTCCAAACACTTGTCAATTCTGAAAGGCATTTTCATAGTTGAGAGAAAACAGAAGAATCTAAAAGCTGAATGGAAAATATGTAAGAACTCAAAATGACTGCAAACTTGGTACCACTCCAAAACACAATCCAAATGCTTTCCAACGTCATGCAAACAGTTTACACGTGCTGTATCAAGCCCTTTACCCAGCACAACCTGTGCCTAACTATGGAGTGATGGCCATGCCCTGTCTAAAAGATGGCACCAAACAAAAGCAAATTCCCTCCCTTCAAAAAAACTCTTTCAACTAAAAGAAATTCATAAATGCTGCTTTTAATGCTTAGTGTTCAAAATCACTGATTCAAACCACGTGAACAAAGATCTGCAGTCCTCACTAAACATCAGCTTTTTGCCTGTTTCAGTGATTTGGTCAGAATAGAGACATACTGATGCTCAATAAGTGTTTGACCAGCTTGAAAATAAGGTTGTTAATGGAATCCAAATGTTACACAATGTGATGCTGTCACATCATTGAATGAAAATCTGTAATTAGTAACTTTAGATGCTCAAAAAGGTGGGGAAGACAGGTTTCTTGACCAATCTCAAATCCTTTAGTGTCCACAGTTAAGTCAAAAGGATGACAGAGCCAACTCCAGGTAACACGGTTTTAAATAACTCATTACTTGACAGTGAAGTCAGCAGACTTTAATTCCATGTATTCAAACAAGTTTGTGCCAACTCTTTCATTCCTCCACTTTAAAAATCAAAATAAAGACAGACACCATCACATCAGTGTATTCCAGAAAGTTTGCCTTTAGAGGGTTAAAGATCTAAGTAGGAATGACACTTTTTAATACATTAGGACTGATTAGTTATACGTAGCTGTTTCTATTGTGAAAATGTTATTACACCACAATTTGCCTTTTATGAAAATGTGACTTGAAGCTATATGAAATAGTAAGAAAATTATTATAATCAAAATTACTTCTGAAATATTAAGCTTAACTGTCATAGCAGACTGAGAAGCAAAACACGCTACTAATATGCACCCATTTAAATAGTGTTAGATTATGTTTTATACTAAGGATTTTAACACCTGAATGCAAATCAGGTTCAGAAGGTTAGCCTGTATACAGAAATTAATATGTTAATAGAAAACTGCTTTTTCCAAAAGTGCCTCTGAACTTCAAGCTAGTGGAATGTTTATATTGGACTTCTTTGGTAATTATGGGGCTAAATATCTCCTCTTGCACTTTAATTTAGCTTTATACCTTCAGCTTCATTAAACATCTTGTTTCACAGCTATACTAATAGCTTTTCTCAATATTCCATTAAGCAAGGAGAAAAATATGAGGGCATTTTATTCATAACTAACATAATTTACATATTAATCCTATTAATATTTGATAAATGAAGCTCAGACTACAGTCAAAACCCCACATTTATAGCAAGCAGAATATAGCAGCCACAAAATTACCCATTGGTCTTTCCTCTTCCCTCTCCAGCACATTACTGCAGGCAGCACAAAGCTATTCTTGGTCACCTCTGTTTGTATTTGTCCTTTCACTCAACATCATGATCTGCGACTAGAAACTCCACTACTTGGGTCTGAAGCAAAACCAAAAAAATAAATGGCTCCATATTGCTGGCTAATGTGTATATTATCCCAAATGGACTAACTGGTGTATGCCTTCGATTCTAAACTCTACTTTCGGCAAATTAGAGTAACTGCTGATAAGCTACATACTCCTACCTTTGTGACAAATAGATCTCCTGACAGCAGAGCTATAGAACCGTGGTCAAAGGAACAGGTGATGGTCCATGCTTGCTACTTAAGACATTAGATTTATATTCGTATTGATTATTCTGTGATTTTCATATTTTTCACCATCACTGTCTACTGTTTATAATCTCATCAAGTATGTGCTCTTCTGAAAAATTAACACAATAATAGAAACAAGAAGACACTTTGTCTTCTGTTCCTGTATTTCACCCTCTTTGTTTCACTTTGTATCACTAACTTGAACTAAGGAGGCCTCAGTGTGTACCATCAGTGTAAACTGTCACCAGGAACTATTGTATTACCTCCTTCAGATGAAATTTTCTTTCCAATTAAGCTTCACAACTCATTAAAGCCTTAAGTAGAAATTAATATAATGGAAAAGCTCATGTTTATAAAATTTTTTCTCAGCCACACATTAATTTCCACCTGTCTAGAAACACAAATAAACAAACCCAGAGGTAAGAACTATATGGATTAAAACTGTCCAGGAAGACAGATGAGAGTTGGGCTAAATTAGAGTTTCACCCTGATCTCCAAAAGACCCTATAAAATATGGACTGAAATCAATCCTGCTTTGTTTCCATCCACCTTTTTGTGCAAAACAATCAGTCACTTCCTCTCGTGTGATCAGGAAACACTTCCCTTCTTGAAGATTTCAACACACTCCTTGTTAAAAACTGCAGGAGTTAGCTTGGCACGAAGGCCAGAAGTTATCTTTACCAATGAAGACTGTTGTGAAATCCAGTCTAACTTAGGCACAACAATGACATGGGTGCCCTAGGTGCTTAATAAAGCATCTCTCCAAAAAGCACCTGTTTCCCATGTAGCAAACAGTGACAGATCTGAAGCTTTGCATATATTTACATGGCTAATTTAGGAGGAGAGCACTCCCTATCACTTGCTCCACTTCACTGAATATATGTAATACCATGGACCTTCCAATACAAGTTCCCTTACAAGTTTATACAGTACATCTTTTCAGGTTCAGACACTCTTCTTGAAGTTATTACATTACTACGTACCTGAAAAAAAAATCAAACATTCCTTAAATAAGAACATTTGAAATCATTAATGCTGCTTTTTTTCTGCTATTCTTTCAGACCTTACCAGATATTTAGGTATCTATCAAAAATGCGATGTTTGGAATGACAGGCCACAGTGTGAACTGTGAAAGGCAGGAGGAATTTTAATTCTGTTTTATTCATTAGATGATTTGTGTTGTTTTCAGTCAGCACTAACTGAAATTTAGAAAACAAAACAGAAAAACCTTTGGACAACCGTATAGCTAGATACCATGACAATGCTCAGATTATGCTTTTTGTGTGTACAAACAATAACCTTTTAAAAAACTATTCTACAGTTGATCACACTTCAAATTTTAAATGTCAATATTCTCTTTCCATTGTAGTTTTAACAGGACTCTCTCCAAATTCATCTCCAGGGAGCTGTTTAAGACATCAGTTCTTAATTCACAGCTACAGAAGTTGTTGACAAAGGATGAAGGGACGAGTCTGAAGTAAAGTGTTGGAACAACCAAGGCAACACAGAAGCACTCCTGGACTGCCCCTTTACTGTTTGTATGTTGTTTGTTTTTTTTTCTTTCAGTCTCCTAAAGCAATACCTATTATTCTTCTCCTCTCCCCAGTGACACAGTTTGAAAAACTCTTAGGGAGATCATCTTCTATCTAATCTCTCTTTCACACTTTTACTGTGAAAAAAGCCTTGGTTGCATGAAGCCAGTGATGTTGGAGAAAACACTAATTTTCAATGCATAAAGTGCTAAGTGTAGTTGCTTGATGGCAGGATTTATCTTATGAGCCTTACTGTTTAGGTCTCTTTACATGTTTAAAGTGTTGTACCAGTCAAAATCTTCTCTCATTTCTCAAACCTGGGGGCACCAATTTCTCTCTACCTTTTGTCCTTTCATTTTTACTGCCTCTGCCCCAACTCAAGCTTAAGTGTAGTCATCATTTGAATTTACACCAGAGAGAAAAGGAAGTCAGCCTCAGAGGACTTATTTCTTTGGGGGTAGTTAGTTTGTAATCAAAGGCTCCTAGAAACTCCACAAAAGTTGTGTTGGATCAGCAGGAAGTATCCAGTGTTTGAAGTCTGACAACAGAAGCATCCCTGGTATAACAAAAGAATCTCCATGAACTGAGCAGCAGTGCTCTTGGCTGACTCACTGCAATAACCCAATTTCGAAGTTGGGTAATTTATCAGTATTAGAGACCATATTTGCAGAAGCTACAACCTGTAAACGTAAGGCTTCATCATAGCATTGGTTCTGTTGACATTTTTGTAAGCTATGATAATAATCAGTATACCAGGAATAACATTTCAGCAAATCACCTCAGAGCCCGGGAAGATTAACTACCAACCCTAAAGAAAAAGTTGCAAAAATATATCCCAAAATGCTTCTTGATAAATGCCAATCTTGAAAAAAAGAACGAAGCCTTACATCAAAAAGCAATTAGTAGGCCAGAGCTTCAAGCTAATCCAAACATAAGAAGAAATGTACAAGTACTAGCTAAGAAATTGCAGCATGCTAGCCTCAGACATAGTCTAATTTCTCTTTGTAATTCCAGAGCTAAAAAGCCCCTAGAGCTGAACAGATATGCATGAAAGATGATGCACAGAATTGCCAGCAGGGGTTTTTTTCTACATGTTGCCAAACGTATGTTACACAAAATTGTCATTAAGGGCTAGCTTATTACATTTTACAGGGCTACAAATCTCCTTGAATTAAATATTCATGGATCTTGCTTGGAATACTGAATCCTGTGGCATTTTGTAAGAAACAACAGAAATTAGCCTTTTCAACTACATATTCTAATATATAAATTATAAAATGATGAGTTTTAACCATATTAAATTCATTATTAGGTGTGGACATTAAAATAAGAAATCACATATTTTTCATCCTTAGTTTCACAAGAAAACATTCATACCACAGAGAGTAAGTCCAACCCCTAGAATTCATCATGTGCTTTGCAGTGCTTTTACTTTGCAAGGCGATGTGCTTGGAGATTAAAAGCAAATGGGAAAAAATGTATATTGAAAAAGAATCAGTATGTGTTTTCTCTTTCAAGTCTGCCACAAGACTAATACAACTTAAAACTGCATTTTCAGGAGAGTAATTTGGATAATGAGCAGGGAAAAAAATCTTCCTCTAAGAACTAAAAACATAGCATTCCAAAAGAGAAAATGAAAGGATCCTGTTCACACTTTGTGAAAAATTAATCCTTGTAGTTCTGAGTTAGGAACAAGCAAGTCAGTGACTCTGGGTAAGAAAAGACTAAGTTGAATAGGGTAGCTATTTGCTGAGTACTGTAAGTAAAGGGAAAAGAAATGTAGGTTGTATTTTAAAACATTATTCAAAAAACTCCCATTACTGTGAAACTAGTTGTTAATCTTCTTAGAAAGGACATTCTCCCACTAAAATCAGTGGTTCTGATACTGGTTGATAATATTGCCTTGTAGCCAATTTGACAACACAACCAAACAATAGCTTCTGCCTCATCAGATTTTTTGTATCCCTTCTAGAGAGCATGACCACACATGCAACACGAGATCTCTGGTTTGAATACTGGGATTGAGCAATTGTGGTGAAGAACCTCTTCCAACTGCTCTGCTGCTGGCAAGGAGCTTTCATTCTGTTACTGGCAGAAGGGTTACAGACAGACTTTTTTCTCCTTTCCCTTCTCTTAAATGTTTCTTCTTTAATTATATCAAATGTTAAAATGTTAATGTAGCTATGCTTTGAGCAGGAAAGCAGCTGAAAGGCCAAAGAATTAGGGGAGGGGGTAAGAGACAATTACCATTTGCAAAAACAAATGTCACCAGCTTTAGCTGCTATTTAACAGTTTAACATTTTAACAAGGAGGAACAGAAAGAGTGGTTAAGCACAGCTTTTCCATAAACAAAAAAATGCATTTAAAAACCAGAATTATACTTCTTAAGAAAGAGAACTGTAATTCATAGGGCCAATTCACCAGCATTCATCAAGTGAATTGAAATGCTTGATGTGAAGTCACTGGAAAATTCTGGAAGAAAAAGGCAGACAAACCCGAGCCAATTCAGGAGAAGCTTTTTTCGAATCTGATATGCCTCTGAAACATTTCACAGCTTATTTAGTTTCCCATGCATCCTTTTTGCTAACGTTACAAAAAGACAACAGTCCATTCTTTAACCTCTAGAACATTAAGCTTTTTATCTCTGTACAACTGAGAATGACAAGTTAAAATATAACATCATTCAAGCAAGTATCTGTGATGACGTTTGGAAGATAGTTTACAAATCTCTTCCCACCTCCAATATAAGGCGAGTTTATCATTTCAATGTAAGTGTTAATAAAATGCAGAGATAATAGCAGGCATGCTAGTATAAACTCTGAGCTAATAAACTAGATTACTGTCAAGCTCCAGCCTACTTGTGAAACATCTGCAATAGAATCATTCAAAAGTTTTCTTATAGTAGAGTGAGAGGGGAGGTACAGACATGGCAACAAAGTGAACAAGTCCACCAGTCATCAATCCAGTAGGGACTCCAAAAAGAATCAGAGACCCATGTGAAGTTACACCTCTCCTGACACCGAGAACAGTATGTGCCATGCTCATTTTATGAGCCATCTTTAAAAAACCTTTTCTGTTGTATCCTCAACAGGAGAATGTGACTTTTTTAAACTAAAATAATTCAATAAACTATTTGTTGAAATTAAATAATTCTAAAGTCGGGGCAAAGAACATGAATCTTAGAGATGGGGAGTCAGTGCTACTGGTTTGGGCAGAAAGATCTAGAAATTCAGTTCCAGTGGAAATCAAAGGCACCTTGGCTAAAATAAAGCTGTAACAATTATTGTAGTGGACACTGAGGGAAGATATTAGGTGAAGCACCATTCCTCATTTAACAAAACACTGAAATAGGTGGACCAAAGTTTTAGTTGCATTAAATAGACAATACTTAGGTTATTACGTTTCTGAGAATATTTTCCCCTTGGTTGCACAAGTGCTTTCAAAACGTGTGAAATTGGGAAAAGCTCTGAAAGCTCTGGGTTTCACAAGGGGTATCAGCTCAGGTCCTGACAACTGTTGCAAACAGATGTATTACAAGAAGGCACTGCAAAGGATCAAAAATTTTAGACTCCCACTCACAACTGGGGGTAAAAAAGAAAGACCATTAAAAAACAAAACCACTCTAGGATACCAAAACCTAATTAGAGCAGAAGAGTGGTGTACAAAGGGAACAACAGTCAGCTGTTCATTAGGAACAGAAGGAAAGCAATTTTGTCTTAGGGGTGGCATAAGAATACTGAATGGTGTTTAACTCACTGCATCCCTCCTCCCCAGCACCCTTTGTGCAGGAGAGAATAGCCACACAGTGGTGTTCAATAGCCTTGTTCCCTACCTCCTTCTATTCCAGCATCTGGGGATCATACCCACCTGTATTTAAGTAAGTGCAATCTTGCAGAAGAGAACTGTGATCACATGTGACCACAGTCAGAAATGCAGGAGTGCAGTCAAAAGCTGCCTGCAGGAGGCCATGACATTGCCCTAACAGTTAATAAAGGAATTCCACTTTATCAATAGCTACTCAGATTTTCATGTCTCAAAAACACATCTTTCATCCTAAGGAAAAATAGTTTTTGTAATTTACCCCTAGGCCAATGACTGATTTTTAAACAGTGAGCTGCATCGTGACTTTATTTAAAATTTTACTGCTATTCAAAATTCCACTCCAGTACAAGGCAGTTCTCACAGCATAAAGCCATTAGCTATGCAGTTAAACATAATCTTTTTCTAAAACCAGTCGAATTCTACTTTACTTCTTTAATAGCTGTAGGCTTTTTTCAGCACCTAAAATGTATACAAACAGAGCAGTATACACCCAATTAAAATCAAGCTGGAATACCAATTCTAGGAAAAAGATATTATTTAAAAAAACATTGCCTTCTGCATGATAAAAATTTTAATAACCTTTTGCCCCTCCACCTTTTTTCCTAGTCAATCACCATTAATATTCCTAAGAAATTAATTTATACATGTTTGCAGTGAGACACTGAAGAGTTTCAGAAGTAATGCGATAACACCCACCAAATTTGATAGAGGACAGAACTCTACTTCTTTTGAAGGCCTAGCAAAATATGCAAGCAAATGTCATGGAAACAGAAGCTCTCTCCATAGTAACATGATCCCTGGTACTGCAGCCAACCACTTCAATTTCTAACATGCTCCAAGGATGATACTAGCTTAAATCCAATTTTCATTTAGTATTTGTTCCATAACATTCCATGTATCTAGCAGCTGTAAAAGATTTATTAAAGACATTAATAGTTTACAAGCATACAGTATCAAAGCCCAAGTCAAACATAAGTGTAAGGGCAAACTAATTAACTGTGATAAAGCAAGTCTGAGTAATACTCTTTTGGAAAAAAAGCCAAGAGATTGATGGCACCACAAAAATACTTATATTAGAGCTGGTTTCCCTTATACTCTCTGACTTCATGCGACAATTGTCAAATGTGCAACAGCATCTCACATGAAACACATAGGAGCTACAGAATAAAAAGACTCAATTCATAATTACACCCAAGCAACACTTGTTACCTGCCATTATACAGAATTTTACATTTTTTTATCAATCAACCCAGCAACCAAAATTCTCAAAACCAGATGAACAAAGACTCTTACTAGCATTGTAGCTGCTCTCCATGGAGATGGACCAACACAGTCCATAGCAATCAGAGGCATGGAAACTATTTTCAATTAACAATTTATTTGAAAAATTAGGTACTCTTTGTGAACTATCTGTATGCAGCCCATGATGGACAAAAAAAAAATCCTGATTGATTCTACAACAATGCTTGCTAGACTATTTTCTGATCTGATGACCAATGCCAGGTTTCATTTCCCTGACTGTTACTAGATACAGGGCACATGGTACTACTACCTGTCCCATCCAGAAAGTGAAAAGAGTCAGCACTGCAAATGTGTACAAAATTACATTAACCGTGACATTTTTGCAAGTAAAATACCAAGTCTTGCATAAACAGCTACAGCAAGAATAGAAAATACAGCTTATCCTGCAGAAGTATTTTAAAATGTGAACAAACAATCACAAAAACAATTTACTTGGTTGTTCTGGTTCATATGCAAATTATAAAAAGTTGCACTCATGTTCTTTACTGGTTCAAATATTTTAATGAAATGTAAAGTTTAAACCAAATCCTGTAACAATGAAGAAAGTATCATGACTGTATTACTTAAGCCATCTGAAGATAAATAATAACAAATAAATATTTACCAATATCCTTTCTCTGAAAAATTAGAGAAAATCTTCAGGTCTGTTTTTATACCTAGTCAATGGAAGGGAGAGGTATATTTTCTATAATCTTCGTACATGGAAATAGTCTATATTTTAGAGAGTAGTGCCAATCCTACTCAAAAAATCAAACACCAAAAGCATGTTAGTGCTCTGGAAAAAAAAAAGCACGGAAGGTTTCAGAAATACAGTATACCTGATAAAGTACATTATATACATGCATATTTGTCTAACAGAAAAATCTGTACTACTTAAAACTGATACTTTTTAAAAATTTTCTGTAAATAACAAACAAAGCAATAGCACTTTATCTACTGGCCTTTGAGCCAGCTGGGGGAGGGGGGAGGGAACAACCCCCAAAAGCCAAATCTCATTTTGCTTTGCTTGAGTTGATGTTAAGACAGCTGCAAAGAAGTATGCTGGCTAAAAACTGGCCGATACTGACCTCTGCCATTCTATTCTCCAACTAAACTTATGTTTTTCCTCACCATCACATGCATCAGACATCTTGCAGAACAGATTTATGTAGAAAAGTGGAACTTTACATTTTATACATGAAGGCAAAAGGAACAACCTCAAAATTCCTTTGTTAACCACATAACAAACTTTTTGTTTCCACTTTTCCTGAGCTCCATCCTATAAGCAGTGGATCCTGTGATTGACTTATATTTGTTACACAGTTGAGAGTTTTCCAAAACTATTTTCCTCATTACCAGCAGAACAAGCCATATTTTCCCTTAACAATGGCAACATCAATTCAATGTCTGACAAGTCACAAAGACACACATTTTAATTGCTCTCATAAGTTAAAAGTTCTCTCTAGAGAATCTTGTGTTGCATAAGACACATGTTTCATTTCAGTGCTTGAATGAACATACAGATACAGGATTTCTTGGGATTTCTAGTGATCACTGTTTGGAAACAAGCAACCTATTGTTTGTCAGTTCAAACTTGTCAAAACTTTCAGATAAGATGTCGTAAGTGTATTAACTGCTTCTTTAATAAACAATTCAAAGTGTATGGAACATCTGCAACTTGGAAATTTGGGATATTTCCAGCTAGGACTTCTAATAATTTTCCCCTTTCGGACTGAAACAGCAGACATGTCACAGTCGTCCATTCCTCTATTTCACTGAAAAGCTTCTAGAGTAAAATGGAGAAAATCTGAATTTCATTTCAGAAACAGAGAGAGCAGCCTTAAAAGAAAATAAGCTTTTACCTTAGTAATATCTGCACTAGTCACATAAGAAATTTTCATCAGGTTTCTATCTCTCACTTCTACAGTTATGGTATGAAGACCAGCCCTGCCCTTCTGGCTGTACTTAGAAAAGTAACCTGTAGCTTACAATCATGTCTAAATTATTCAGCACACATGTCAGTGGAAGAAAATGAAGTTCTCTTAAAAGCAATTTATAGCTTTCATATTGAGCTCAAGACTTGCATTGTTAATGGGCTGGTTCACTATTCTGGGAACGGTAAAGGCTAGGAAAGCTGATGAATGGAACTACCATCACAACTGAAATTAAAGTTACTGTCAGTCAGAATGAGATTGAATTATCACAACTGTGTTCTGCTGTACCTCTTCATTACAGAACACTCTTCTGCAGGCACCTCTGAGCTTTGCAGAGCTACTGTTTTGCACAGTACCATGCATATGAAATGCTGTCACCAAAGATAGTTACCTTCGAAGATTTATCTAATAATGCATGCTACCACCTAACAGAAATGTTTTGACAACTAAAAAATTCAGTTAACCCTTTGTTATATTTATCATTCGTTTTCAAATTCACTGATTTTAAGAACAGTGACCCAGTAAACATTTCAAATTATGAATAACAGAGCAATGTAGAGTAAACTGTTCTGCTTTTTAAAGAAAGTGTCTTTACCTGTTTTGACCATCCAGATACCACAATACAAGTGCTGATACTCCTCTGAAAGCCACCTGCTTTCTCATCTCAGGTACACGTCATTTTCCTGAAATGCTGCTTATACTAAAAGATCAGGATGAAGATCTAGCAAGTATTCTGCCTTATTCAAATACTACTATTTTTGTTTTACTACTATACTCCTGACTAATAAAAAATACGAACATTGTATGAAGGATTTTCATGGAAACTTAAGAGATCTGTTGGCTGTCTTGTTCTGGCATGTACAGAAGACAGCACAGGGAGAAAATAACTACAACATAGTCCTTTCAGACATTTTGCTAAATCTTTTCAGTTTGATAGAAAGAATATAGAGAAATCATGAGGCACTCTTGTTTATGGATATCTGTTCCGGGATGTGAAGAAAAGAGCGTGGACAAAATACTTTCCACTACGTTGTCCAGTTTTCAAGTCACTCCTGATCTAACAACTTCTCAATCCTAGAAAGATTACTGTAAAATTCTGGATGAGTCAAACAGTGCCATAAAGACAAGTGATCACTTCATTAGCCTATGTTAAGCATCAAGAGCTGAATCAACTGCTCAGATGAATCAGTAAAGAGTTCTCGCTGATTCAAAGCAGAACCTCTCCTAGATTTCCCTATGCAGCCATAAAAGAGATTTGTTTTTCAAAACTGATGCACAACACATATAAATTGACAGTCTGTGGAAAAGAGACTTCTTCTTTTAAAAGCAGGTATGTTTTGCAGAAGCTGAATGATTGCATTGGTATTCTCACATGAAATCACATTTGCAGTATATATTCCTAACATTAATCTATTTATTTCAGTTAGAAAGTATGTGCAATCTGACATAGAAGCACAGTAGCAAGTGCACTCATCAAGTTCCCGGACATCCAGCTTTGTGACAAAGAAGCTATGCAAAAATTGTATCTGAAAGCCTTTATGAACAATAATTCTAAGTCTTTAACTTCCCAACATTTAGAACAGGAGCATCCAGAAAAAGAAGCCTTCTTTTATTTCTCCTAAATAACACATGCACAGACACCACCAAAATAATGTCAAGTGACAATCCTGAGAACGACTAGTACACATAATGTCAGAAAGATCTTTCCTAATGCCACTGGCAGGCAGAATGATTAAACTGTGCAACAGAAGTTCAAGAACCTATTTAAATAGGGCCCATAAATGCAATTCATTGCCTCAGAAATCAGAGAATGGCAGGCAGTATAGGTCATTAGCAAACAAATGAGATAACGTACCAATTAGAACTAACTCTCTCCTTAAGTAATCAGACTCAAGGCACTGACGTCTATTCAAGCAGACATAAAAGGGAAGTCAGGTTAAACAATTCTGGCAAAGAGCAAATAACTTTGCATCTCAATCTAAATTTACTAGAGCACCAACAGCAGAAAGACAAACAAGAAAACTTTTGCTACACCCCAACCTTATTATATTCAGAGCTAAAAATGACTCACAAAGGCCGGGGGGAGGTGGTGGTGGTGCTTTTTTGACTTTTTTTCAGCTGTGGAGGCTAGAAGTTTGCACCTGTAAGAAATGTTCAAATTTCCTGGGGTATGAATTATCTCAGATTCTTGGAAAGTAAGTGAAAATCATAAAGATCTACTGTGTTCAAAAATCATGGTACTGGTATCTGGGAGTCTAACAATTTAATGAAATGAGCTGTAATTAAATTAATTCGACCTTACTGGTGTTTAAGTTAGCATTTCTGCTGTTATTTTTGCTTAATTTTCTGTTTTTCTGATTTGGAAAAAAAAATAGCAGAAAACAAATCACCTCAAGACAGCACAGTCAAACTTGAATCTTTATAGAAATTTTACTTGCACAGTCACAGAAAAACTCTTAAAGAAATACTCTGTATCACTAACAAATTTGCGTATGCTCATAAAGCAGATGATAGAATGGTATATTTGAGATAGGACTAGCTATTTAAGAGATGAATTGCAAGGAACATTGCCATGGAAATTGAATATAACAACTATTCATAGGCAGAAAAGAGTTGCAAAGCTCAGTGGCATTTCAGGAGATTGACAGCAAGTCCTCTGCTAAAGGAAAACCTGTAACTGCACAAAAAGAGCACCCTGACGTGACAACAGCATCCCCTGACTAGTAACAGATTCAGAAGAAATCACATTTAGCAAAGAGATATTCTAAAGATACATAAAAGGTTTTAGTAGTGTGGATCAACACACAGACTGACGAAATTTTTTCTCTCCAGATTCTCCTTCGTTCTGCTGCAAACTCTAGAGCAAAAACAAATCTTAGCATCTATGTTAACAACTCGAGGTGATGGTTTGTACTCCCTGGTACACCGTCATAAGACATGTGGGAACAGTTCAGAGCTGTACCAGAGGAGGTTTAGACTGGACATCAACAAGCATTTCTTTACTGAGAGAGTGGTGAGACCCTTCAAAAGGCTTCCCAGAGAAGTGGTCACTGCCCCAAAGCTGTGAATGTTTCAGAGGTTTTTGTACAGTGCCCTAAACAACATTCTGTAACTTCTGGTCAGCCCCGAAGTGCTCAAACAGTTGGACTAGGTGATCATTGTAGGTCCCTTCCAAATGAAACACAGTATTGCATTCTATTTTATTCCAGTGCCTCCAAATCTTATATAAATCACTGCAAAATTAGAAACCTAAATCCAGAAACTTATACATTTGCTAGAAGTGAAAATCTATGCTATTATATAATTCTTCCTAAGCCTTTGTGTATCGGCTTTAGTATTGAGACTATATCTATCTAAAGCCATTATTTGCTATTGCAATAGAAATATGTAACAAAAATTGATGCCCCATCAGTGGTAAACAGGATGTCTGAGTTTCAGAAATAAGCCAGCAACTGACTTGGCCTATGTTTAAAAATTCACAGACCATTTGATAAAACATATACCATGGAAGAAAAGGCTTACCAATTATATAGAATTATTTAGGACAAACTGGCACTGCTTAATGAAACAAATAATAGAGATGCTTTATTTGGTGGCATCTCTTGGAGATATTTTGTTCAGTGTTAACTTCAGTGACTTTGGGTGAACTTTGACAATGACAGAAAATAACACAGCCTATTATAAAATGGGAAGAATAGCACAAATAATTAACAGGCAACCAAGCATTTCAGATCACCACTAAGTCTGCCAAGGGAAGGGAAGGAAGATATATTAACAACTCATGCAATGTTAGTCAGTTAGAAAAAACTGCTCATTATTCTTTCATTTTAAAGGCTAAGCTTTGTATTAGCATTCAGTATGGAGAGTTACGTGTTAAATTAATTCAGCCATTCTTTAAAATAACATTTATCCTAGAAGAACAGAGCTTAGCGGCTGTCCTTCCTTCTTCCCTGTAAAAATCCCAAATCCACACAACTGGACTTTATTTCTCATCCAAAATAAAAGCACGGAGAAGTACCAAACAAATCAGCCTGAGCCAATGCAAAAGCATTGCAGAGCTCACGAGGCAAAAAAGGAACAGAATATAATAAATTGTGATAAAAGCTTTTCACAGACCCAAAACTGTCCTTAGGCCTTCCTAACTGATTGCCAGCAAGCCTTCTTTTAGTTGGCTAGAGTTAGAAATTAATTCCTACAAGCTTTTACCAAGCAAGAGAAAAGTAATACTTTAAGCCAGAAAGAAAGCTGGTTATTAAGAGATTACTAGCATAAAAATCAGACAGTCTGAGATATCTAGCAAAGGTATGATTTACAAGGCAGACAACGTAACTAATTTCACTGATGGCTAAGCATAGGTCAGAGAGCCAATTCTGCCAACAGAAGAGGCAATTTCTGAGATTTTCATTAAAAACACAGGCTGGCAAACTGCAAGTATTCTAAAACAAATGTAAGAAGCTTGTTGTTTTGAAGTAACTTTTCAAAAAAAGAAAGGACTGCAACTTTCCAAACTTTACACAAGCACTCAGAATCTGTAAATAAGTCATTATTTTTTTCCCTTCAAACTAATGCACTCATTGTCTGGGGCATGATCCCAGAGTGAGATACCTGCCCAGGAAGTTTCCTGAAGGTCTGTTTCATTCCTAAGTAGCACTTAGCTTTGTTCCCTGCTCTGCCCACCTGGCACAGGTACAAGGATCAGAAAGCTGGTCAGGTGGAATGGAGCTGACTTAGGCATATGGGAGTTATAGTGGTAGCATCTTAAACAGATAGAAAATGATGCAGAGAAAAGAAGTGTTACGGAGAAGCAACATGAAAGGGAAATAAAAATGAATGTGGGAAATAGGCTGCTGGATAAAGAGAATGCATGAAAAGCCAGAGAGGAAAGGAAAAGAGTACAAAGGGAACAAGAGAATCAACGGTAAGAAAATATCTGGAGTTGCTAGAGTATGGTAGGAGATGCACAAGAAGCACACATCACATCAAACTACCTACAAAGCATTCTTAAATCATAAACAAGGCAAAACCCTCCATCACTTCCACTAAGCATGCCCTTCTCATGATCTGCAAAAGCCTTCAGACTGAAAAGGGAGGAAGGGGAAAGAAGAAGGGATGCCTCAGTCATTGCCACACGACTGTCATTTTGAAATTAAAGCACTTGTATACCCCAGGCAATAACCAATACAAGGAACCTGAATAACCAGTTAATTTGTTAGGAATAATACTGCTCAGTTATCATGACCTTGCAGAACAAACTAACCTGCATAGGCAGAAAACAATCTCCTTACTTCTTAATGTTGTTTCTACCATCACCAGTCACAGTGCAAAACAATATCTGCTTCAGTACAGAAGCAGATAATATGAGTTTACATAGGAGGACTAACAGAAGAAAATAAACCCTCTAATATCTAACTGAAACCCTAGATTCCGTAGTAAAACTTCACAAATCCCTTTTCATTAAAGCATGCCAATTTTTCAAATCTGAACTAATACTGAGGTATTTGACACTAGATCTCTTCAAACCAAAGAGAAAAGTGAAAAAATGCATAGCTCTTAGAGGCTAAAATCATAATTGCTATTCACAGATAATTTTGGGTATTTTTATTTTTATTACAAATCAGAATTAAGCCAAACTTCAACAAAATATATTTTCTCCATCCATGTTAACTCCCAGTACAAGTGCTGTCCATAGCTACTGGGGAATATATCCATCTGCTCAGGTCTAGATACCTTTGCCAAAGAGCAGACTGAGAGGAAAATCTCTGAGTAAATAAGGGTGGGCAGGAGAGGAAACACAGAAAAGACTTTCAAACAGACTCAACTAACTAATAAGCTTGATGTTCTTTATATTTAATACCTACATTCTGCACTCTGCTTCAACTATGAAAAATATGGAAAATGTGGGCATTTTCCTCCCAAAAAAATTCTCTCTGTAATTGGTGACATTCCCCTCATCCTTCTCTGCTGCCACTTTATCTTTCTTTGTGATTTTGCTCCAATCCCTGTCTACTTTTGCATTCTTCTCATCAAAACACACATGAGACTTCAGGAGCTCTCAAAAGATGTTATTAAATTTCCCCAGTCTTCAAAAATGGTGCATCATTTCTGGCTATTTTTTCCTATGAGATCAATTATGTCAATAAAAATGGTTGTTAAAAACTATTTGTTTCTGGATTTCCCATGGTGTCTTCTCTTCACTTGAGACGAACTGGTTTCTACCCCAATCAACAAAAGAGGGTTGCTGGTTTCTCTGTGAAAAGATGTTCTACATCATGCATTTAACCACAACACAAAAATTATTTCAGTTAGTATTCTCAAGGGGTCATTTATGCACCGTTATACTGTTGCCCTTGTATTGTCGTCTATTAATTTATTCCCTCTGTACCACATAAAATAAAAAAGCAGGATCAGCTATGTCTGTCAGCTTCAGCCATTTCATACTTATTTCCTAATTAATAGGTCTACAACAATATCTTTTGCTCTAAATATATTTTCTATACTTTTTAAAATACAAAAGTCATTACACTGAGAAAACTGCATATTGTTTCATCCAGGAAAATCAGTTTAATAACAGATGAAACAACCTTACATTCCATAAACCAAAAAATACTAAAATTTGAACATTAAATTAGAGTAAACAAATATATTAAAGATGAAAAACTTTTATAAGCATCTATGAAAGAAAATTAGTTTTCAGTTGGGTTATAAATTTTTTAGTATGTTAGATCAGAAAACACAAGTTCTAGAAACACAAAACATAACACACATTGATTTCCTGTAACAACAGCAGAGACATTCTTCATCCAGCTAGAAAACGTAATTTCAAATTTAGCTGCAGTAACTCTGCATAGCTTAACTTCTAATGTTCGGGCAAGTGTATCTGAGAAATCTTTACACTTGCTTTAGATTTTAACAGTATTTTAAGATATCATCAGGACTTCCTATGAAAATAGGAACTTTCTTCACTCTAGTAGTTTTGCTTTAGATTTGAAATAGCTATATAACAAAATAATTAAAAAGTATGTGGCCTAATTGCTAATATCTACCACACAGGAAGTAGACCAGGAAAAACTGTTTTAACTGGTAAAATAAATACAGGTATTTTCCACAAGTAACTGTAAGGGTAGAAATATCTCAAATTTGAAATAATCAAAAACAATTCCATATTTGATTCAGTCGACCTGTTGGAGGGAAGGGATGCCATCCAGAAAGGCCTTGACAGACTTGAGAAGTGGGCCAGTGCAAACATCCAAGTTCAACAAGGCCAAGCACAGGGTCCTACACTGGGGTCATGGAAATCCCAAGCAAAATACAGGCTGGGTGAAGAATGGATCAAGACTGGCCCTGGGGAGAAAGACTTGGGGGTATTTGTGGACAAAAAGCTCAACATGAGCCAGCAATGTGAGCTTGCAATCCAGAAAGCCAAACGCTTCCTGGGCTGCATCACAGGAAGTGCGACCAGCAGACCGAGGGAGGTGATTCTGCCCTTCTACTCTGCTCTCACAGACCCCACTCATTGCCAGGTCTGGGGCTCCAAGAAAAGAAAGACATGGACGTATAGGAACGAGTCCAGAGGAGAGCCACTGAGATGATCACAGCACTGAGGCACCTCTCCTACAAATACAGGCTGAGTTGGAGGTGTTTAACCTGGAGAAGGCTCCTGGGAGACCTTATAGCAGTCTTCCAGCAGTCTTCTTCTACAAGTAAGATGGAGAGGGACTTTTGACAGGGGCATGCAGTGACAGGACAAGGGGGAATGGGTTGAAACTGAAAGAGAGTAGCTTTAAATTAGATATGAGGAAGAAATTTTTTACTATATGGGTGGTGAGGCACTGGAACTGTTTGCCCAGAGAAGTTGTGGATGCCCATCCCTGGAAGTGTTCAAGGCCAGGCTAAACGGGGCTCTGAACAATGTGGTCTAGCAGAAGGTGTCCCTGTGCCCTCCTGAAAGTGGGTTGGAACTAGGTTACCCTTATGGTACCTTCCAACCCAAACCATCCAATGTTTTACAAGTTAAGAAGACAGTCAAGATGGATAATGTTACTGTCATGACCTCTGCCAATAAACAACACACACTGCAGTACATCCACTGTATAAGACTCAACAGTGCCAGTAATAGGATGGACAAGGCCATGCTACTGACTTCCTTTAAAGTCACCTTTCCGGTTTGAGAACCATTTACCTTTTTATTTTTTCTGGTTATCTGCAGTTCTTCTGCTGACCTCTCCCCAGACCACTGATACACCTTTATACTGGCAGATATGGCGTAAGAATTTATCAGGGTTTAATTGCACTAAGTCACAAATTTTAATGAAATTTTAATGTGTGAATATCCTTGAGAAAGCAAAACAATACGAGAACTCAAATCAGAGGTTGAAAAATTCACAGAACTCATGCAGTCAGAAAATCCTTCCTTATTTAGCAGCACATCATAGTATATACTCTAAAAAAACATAGGCTGATTCCTGAAAACTACCACCATGGATTAATAAGAAGTTACATACCACAAATAAGATGGCAACCAGTGGAATTTAAGTACTTTGAGGAATTGAGAAGGTCAGAAACAACACTACAAAGTAATCCTGATTGAAACAAAGATTAGGTTGCAGATGGGAGGATGAGTGGAGAGAAGAGTGAGAATTTCATGCGAGAATGAAGGGAGAAAAATCCATTTTTACACTACTTACTCCTGTGGGTTGAAATATCAGTCCATCCACTTCATGGCTAACTTCTCTGGCAAAGTTTCCTTCCAGGAGCTGTAGAACAAAAGGAAAAGAAATCTTTTTTCCATAGAGAAATATTTCATTTAGAAGACTGCACATCAAAGCAGATTATACGCTACTATTGCAATGGTTTGCTAGTAAACTGCTTATTTATGGTTTAAAACTAGAGCTGTGGAAACGTCAACATCAGCAAAGTAGCAGATTTTACAAAGAATACTCAAGGCTAAAAGAAGTTCAGTTTGAGGAAAACACCATTGTCCAAAAAGAAATACTTAGAAACCAAGATGATTCTATACACTTAAAAAAAGAAGAAATAAATGCTAACACAGGACACTAAAGACATTTGTGGGCAAATTAAAAAATCCATTTGTCACTCTAACACTCAAGTAGCACTTACTTTAGACTGAAATTATCTACAGCAAAATATTTCAGGGCATCATTCAACATTCATGTTTGACAGACTCCCTAACTAGGGCATAACCCAGTAACACAGCTACACAACTGCAAAACAATTCTTTGAATTAATTTGGGTCCGGAATATTCTGTTTTACACTTTCAAAGACTGTGAATTTCATAGAGAGGTAAATACATCCATCAAGATGCATTTACCAGAGAAAAACAACTAATTAAACAAACTACTGAAACCAGCTAGTCAACAGCTATGATAATTAAGGACATACTTCCACAATAAATTATGATTTGCCTAAGGAAAAGCAAATAAGCAAGAATTACAACTGACAAGTAACAGCAAAAAATTAGGAGAATTACCAAAATACATCTTTATTAATTTCAATTTATGTTTTACTATAGAGACAAAGAATCTGTCCTGAAATTGCAGGTGCTTTTAGTAATATTTGAAAAACTTTGATGTATAAGTAACCATACGGTGATAAGCCACAGAAAATACAGAACTCAGTAAATCACAGTCAGTTTTAAAAGTATCATTTTGGCCTGGTCTGCTAATTTTGTGCCATTTCCTTTCTAGAGTCCAACTTAACTCAATGATCCACTGACCGAATTACGACTAAATTATTCAAATGAAATCAGTAAAGAGCAAAAGTATGCAAGGAGATGAGAATTAACATTTGTATCCTACTATGGACCATACAACTAAAATTAATGCACTTATATGTTTTACGGATCAAAAGGCTGATGGCCAAATATTTCAAACAATAATAATTTACCATATTTCACTAAAACCTGCAACTGCTTGCACAGGACTGATCATTTTGCTACAAAAATAACTTTTTTCTAATCCAGCCATTAGCATATTTGTGTCTATAGCTCCAACAACAAATAAAGCTCTCACTATTCAATGATCAGATATGACTTAATTGAAAAAAACACACTACAAAGGTACTGTAAAGAGGTAAAATACTTAAAGAATATTTGATTCTGGGTAAGAAATCACCCAATGAAACACTATTTTTCAGTAGAGAAAGCCTCTACTTGATACTTGGAAATTGTAGCTCACATTTACCTGTCATTATTTTGAAATCTACATCTGAAGCACAGAGTGTAATGCATCCGCTACCAGGTGCCCACACAAAATAATAACAATCTCAAATTCTTTCATAAATTCACTGTTAGTTTTGCTTCATCAGAGTGCATTGGAAAAATACTTAAATGTCAAAAGTTTCAAAAAATGTGGATTATTTTAATTTCTACACAAACTAAGTTTCTGTGGACCACTTGCAAGGTTACTATGCAGTTCCAAGACTCGCTGGCCAGTGAGAAATCTGTAAGAACAATATGTTTCCAACTTACAAAAATGCAAAAGAATGATTTCATTAAATTCAAGTACCAAAACACCTCTCTCTGAATATTAATAACAACATTTAAAAAATAAAACACAAACTTCAAATTGGCTGAGACTATACTTTTTATAAATTTCTAGCTAGCTTACTAAAAGGCACTAACTAAAGTGGCAAAGAGAAACCAACCACCTGTTTCTGCTTACTTGAAGTTATTAAGGGAACTGTAATTTGAGGACATGATTACTTTGGTATTAGTTTACACAACTAAATTATGCATTCCTTCCCACAGAAATAATCTTTTAATTTGGAGTGTGTGGAAAAGCATAAAATTATTATTGTGCACTATTGAGCTTCTAATTCTCTCCACTCTGGTCCACATGAAGTTTTAGAAAAGAACATTAAAGCACTATTACAATTTGCTAAATGGAGAAGAAAATATAAATTCAAAATTTACCATTTCAGAAATACATTCTGATATTCCTTTTCATTCACTACTTCACCAGAATTATAAAATGCAAGGGAGTCCATCTCATCAAGCTGCAACTCAGTTTAAGATTAGAGCATGTTCTCAGTTTGGAGTTCCACACTGTTCTTACTAAGACAGCTCCTCCAAAGTGTCAATTAGATATCAAAGATAAACAGATTTTAAACCCAGAGCAAGCCTCAAGAGACAACTACATTCCTTTGTACACCCAGTTATTCTGCTTTCATTCTCAGTTATGCTGTTTTCATTTTCATTAGGTGAATTACATGTATTTGAATAACACCTTAGAAAGGAATCTTGACTAGATAGGAATCTTGACTAGAAAGAAAATGTGATTTGGGGAAGGGAAAGACCTCCTTCCCATACAAATTTTCTTGAGAATTAAACTACTGGGAGGTTGTCTGTGAACAGCAGAATACATAGGCATTGAATATTGCATGAAGTTTGGAATGACAGGAAAATGAGCAGAAAAGGAATATTTGACATACCAGCAAGTATTTTTGACACTAAAAAATAGCCATGTTTTTTTCAGTTTATGAACTTAAAATGCAAATATCATGGTTCATCTCCCCAAAAAAAATGTTGTTCGAAGTTCCACATGTTAAAATTTCTAATTAACTTGAACAGAACAGTCTTTTTTAATCGGCGCCATGATAAGTGGCACACCTGCTTGACTGGGATGACTGCCAGGGACCAGATAAAGTGCAATGCATCTCAATGACATTTTATAAAAGATGGGTAAATGATGCATGTGAACCAGTTCTTCTGGCATTCAATTCCTTGGAGCCTCATGGCATCTATTTTCACTTGTGACCCCCTTTGTTCACTTCTTGTAATTTCCTGCTTCTCTGTGAACATTGCAATAAGCCATATACTCATACTAGAGTATATTATTTAAAACTTTTGAACAAAATTAAAAATTACTGCTACATCTAATAACAGTCCTCTGCATGGATTGAGTAGAGATGTATGACGAGTAACAGGATTTCTCCTTGCTCTTTAACCACTGAGATGAGGAGCAGCAGTGTGTCACCAAAGCAGCACTAAAAACCTGCTGAAGCTGATTTTGCTAAAACACTGAACCAGTCAGCAGTTCTTGAGTGGATAATTGAAAATTCACGCTTTGGAGATCTCTCCGTACTTATACCAATAAAGAAATCATGAGGCTTCTCCAACAGGAAGGGGAGAAAAATTAGGTAGATACAGGTTCCACATAATGCCAGAAAGGTTTTCATTAGTGTTTCTGTATTTCTGAGGCAAGCCCATGATTCTGATGAGCTTTCACACATTACTTTATCCATGAAATAAATAAGTCCAGCAGGTCTACTGTGCCTTTCCCTTACCGTTACAAAGAAAAAGAAATCTCATGGAAATGCCACACACTGTGAGAGTTATGTAGATTTCAAAACATAATAATGACTCTTCAAAGTCATACTGACTTTTTACAAGATAATTTGGCTAAGGTCCTTGCACACACAAATTACTGATTTCCTATGTCACAATATGCAAATATTGGTATCCATTTTGTCCATATTTCTGATTCAAAACTGACACTGCTTGTTAGCTTCTTGAAATACTTTAGGATACAAAAAAAAATTCCCTGTGAATGTTATAATACAAGACAAGTGTATGTCCATTTCCCATGCTTTTTCAATTTCAGAACTGCTATCTGCTTCATTCATCTTCAAGTTAAGCACGAGTAACTCTGCCTGCACCAGTCCCCATGCAGTTTCCCAGAGCCATCTTCAAATTACTGACCATCTTGACCTGTTCACTCTATGGGGAAAGCTGTGAAAGAGAACACATTAGCTCGAAAGTATTAGTTACAAAGAAACTACAAATCAAATTTCCAGTTAGCCAGAATGTAAAACACTTTGAGACATGAGCCTACTGTCACTCCTAACTTCACAGAGCCAGCATCTTCACTGGCCTAGGTTTCAGCCCAGCTTAAAGGACAATCCCTTCCTCTGAGGACGACAGACCTCACCATCAGCTACAAAGTAATTCTCACACCCTGACAACTATGACTTCTATAAACATGAGCTCACTGACGTCTGCAGATACTACAGATTCTTTACGCTTACACACTCTTCAGAGAAAGATTCACAAGATCATCTTTTCTAAAAGCCAACAACTATTGCCTCTTTCCTTGCACTTCTCTGAAAGAGATGGACTCTTCGGCTTTTAAAATAGGACATCACTCCTGTTTTATTTTTACACGAGTTTGTTTCATCTTGTTTATTTTTACATGAATTTGTTTCATCTTGTTTGCCAGTTTCTGTATCTTTTTATTTTTACATGACAACCACCTCAACAGCCCTGTCTCTTATCAGTATACACTGTTCCACGAGCTCTTAATTATCCGAGTTCAATATAAAAATTATTTACTTTAAAACTGGTTGCTGGTATTTAAGATATCCCAGAAAATGTTTTACACAGAAGTGAGAGGTACAAAGGTTTTCAAATATACAGTGGTTTAACAACAGTCAATAAAAGACACCTGAATTTAATGGACCTGCTACTGAGAGAAGTATTTTTAACATATTTCTGCTAATTCACAGGACAAAATTTATCTCTACTGGTTCACACAGAAGTCTGTGAAGAAAGGATCTAGGAAGTACAAATCCAGCTGAAGATATGTATTTCTATTGGGCAGCTCCCCTGGATTTAAGTTTGGGGGAAAAAAAACAAACCTCCAAACAACTAACCACAGAAAAACTAAACCCCTGTTGAAAAAAAATATTTTTCTTAAAAATCAGAATTGAAATCTGGATCTGCCTTGTTGTAGCAGAATAAAAACACTTTGAAATTAACCTACAACATAGATCTTCATAAATCCTGGTTTTTAGTTGCATTAGAAATCTACAGAATGATTTCTATTTTAAGATCAGTTAAGGTAAAATAATGCAAAAATAGTCTGGCTCAGATTCATCCCAAATATCATGCTTCACCCCAAAAAATCAAACTGTATCAGGCAGTGATGGAGCCATCATCCAAAATACTAACATTTTAAACTCCAGCTTTCAAACATTGCATTTTGAAAAGGAGGCCTCCTGGGAAAGAATTAAGCATGCTCTTGTTGTGATATAAGTTTCTATTCAGATGATAAAGGGGTTGCTGTGTAGGGCTTGAAAATATTATCAAATGCAGCTTAATGTCAGGTGAGGGAAGCTGGTCCTCTAAGCTATGGCTCTGCTCTCTGCTCCTCCCTTCTCGCCAGAATCTTTCCAGTTTCCCCTGTCCTAAGCATCATGTCTTTTTTGGTTTGTTTTGTTTCTAAAAGCAGAAAAGGTATCAAGAACTGAAGAGCTGCTTTTAGTCTCAGAACAAAAAATAACATGTGAGTAGCTATGTAAGCAGGGGAGAAAGTTTCATACATATTATTTAAAAATAAGACTCAAAATCACAAACTTTCCACAAATAAAATTGGGTAGTTCACATATAAAGAGAAATAGAGCCCAAAATAAAGTGTTAAGAGAAGTTTTGATTTTGGTTCATTGACTGGCTTTACTACAAATACATGGTAAAACTTTCAAAATAGTCTTTAGTGACTCTGGGGAATTCATCTTTTTTGGAATTAAGGGGAGCGCATATCTCCTGAAAAACAGAGGGGGGTGAAAAAAAAAACAAAACACAAAAAAATTCCAAACTAAAACAAACAAACAAAAACCCCCACTTCAAACTGGTTCCACACACTTTTATCTTTTTCATGCTCAGGATACCAATCACCTCACCCAGCAGTGCATTGCAAGTAAAACAGCTGACTTAAACAAACCTAGTGTAAATTAACAGTTTGGGGGCAGATGGGAAAGGACCTCTGGCAGTTCCACTACTTCCTTCCCTCCCTGCTCCAAACCTGATACAGCCTGGATCACCAGTTCAGACTAACTTTCAGACAGCTATGAGGATGCAACCCTCTCCCTCTCATGCATATTTAAGTTCCTCTTCAAGTGATATGCTCAAGTGCCAACTGATTTTTTTGGAAAGTTATGCAATCTCAAATTACAGCATGCTGTGATGGAGAACCACAATCTTCATTAAGCTGTCCAATGAAGTACTTGATATGTAATTAAAAAATTAGTGCCTATTTCTCAGCAATTCTTCTCATCCTTCAACTTTTCTTCCTTGTTCCTCTAATGAGACACTGACCACAACATCTCTTAGAGGTTTTTTTAGTAAAAGAAACAAGTTTCACATTTCAAACATTTCACAAGGAAGCAGACGTGACTCTTCAAATACTTCAATATGTCTCCTCAAAAGTCACAGATAGCATTTTTTAATCAACTGAAACCATCCCATCTAAGCTAGACAGAATATTCCAGAAGGACCATAGCAGCAAGAAATAATGCACTCCCTGTTCTCCTCCACGGGAGTCTCCTTTCAAGGAGATCTCTGGATACATGACCACTTGCCAAAGTATTTCACAAGCCAGTGCTTGTGAAATTACTCCAATGCTTGTGAAAGTGGCTGCTTCCAAGTAACTGTGAAGGTCCTGAAATCTTGGCCCATGGTCTCAGGAGCATGACTTAACATACAGTCATACAAGTAAAGATTTTTGCTTCAACATTAACATTTACTTCCCTCACAAAACCATGAGTTATCTGTCTCTCATTTATACAGTTTCATGTTTTCCTCCAAATTACATATCAAAATACTGAAGAGTAGATTTTTAATAATTTAACATGACTCAGTTTGCTTTGCATTAGTCTCATTTCCTAACCAAAATATGATATGTTACCTTACTTCAAATAAATGAGGTAAAAGTCTTTACAGCAGGGTAAAGTCCAATTCTATAATGCATCCTCCATTATTCATTGTATTTGGCTGTATTTATCTTAAAAGATTTTGCATTTTTGATTGCTGGGAAACCAACAACAAAAGGCAAGAAAAGAAATGCATCATGATAGCAGAGAACAGTCAGAAAACCACAGCTTATACTAAATGTCCTTAAGTCAATATGATAAAAAAAAATAAAAAGACGAAATTACAAAAATATTTTCTGACCCACACTAAAATATGCTTTAAGGAAAAGTAGGATCAAAACTGTAGAAAATAAATTAAAAACTGAGCTCCCTAAGAAGTAATCACTAAAAGAAGAGTCCTATGCTAATTAGGATCCAAAACATTTTGAAGAATAACTGCTACATTTTCTATAAACCAGTGGAATTATCTACTTTGCCCTTACTGTATGAGGAACACCAAGTATAAACTTCTCACTTGCTCATTACTTAAAAAGAAATTTCATTCTCTTGGGCTGTAAAATCAGGGCTGCAAAATTGGATGAAAGTTCTTTAGAAAAATTTATGCTCAAATCCTAGCTTTCACACAGCCATCCATTGAGATGCTAATTCAAGATAAAAACATAGAAAAGCTGCAAACATTATTTTGGCTGTATGAATACGTATATTCAAAAAGCACTTGATGTTAACCAGTAACTCAGTACTGAACAAGACGTAAAATTGAAAGGTTCACCTGTTTAACAAAATCCCCACTATTTTAAACTGTGTAATCTGTGGCAGCAGCTAAATCATCCTGTGATGAAAAATATACCAAATGACTGTGTAAAGACACGGTAATTTTTTTAGCTAACAAAATCTAAAAATACATACTTTTTATAAAATACTATTTTATGGAAAGCCTTTCAGTTTGTTAATTTACTAGAAGTTCTGAAATCAATCCTACTGAAAGACTGAAAATAACCTCTTTGCCAAGTTAATCATACAGAACATTTTGGCTTAAAAGACATTAAAAACACCTAATTACTGCAATGGATTTGTTCCCTGTAAGAATGAAAGCAGATAATGGCAGCAATGTGAGACTGATGTTCACTAATATGGTCAAGAGACTAATTATTATCCATGAATCATTTGTAGCATTCAAAACTTGATTAATGTCAGGTCAAGTTTAACATGTGATAGGTTTTATTAGTAATTCTTGGCTATCCCACAGCTTGTCAGCGTACGTGAGTGCCATCTGTTAGGTGCAGGAATAGCCAACAGCCACAACAAAAACACAGTGGCTGCAACTGGTCACTGAAATACGTTTTAAGAATTCCACAAGGGAACTGCCCTAATAGTTTTAAACACATTAAACCAGAACCCAGTACAAAAGATCTGATAAAGATAAGAAATTTGTAGCCCAGAAAAGCGAGCACTCAAGGTGGATTTCTCTCATTTTAAAAGCCTGACCAAAGGCATGTTAAGTAATACTGAGTTTAGCTTCACAGATTGACCAGTTTCCAGTAACAAAAATTCTTTTGTGAGAGGAATATGTGTAGCTTCTCTCTGCACTCCTCCATCAATCTTCAGCAAGCATTCCTGTTCTGAATACACTGCTTTGTCCTTTAGAGCATCACTCATAGCAGTCAAATGCATATTGCTCATGTAGCAAAACACTGTTAGAAGACACTGAACCTGAAATTCATATTCCACAAAAAAACGTTTACTGACAGTTTTTTATTTGTTCTAATTACAAATAATGGCAAGAAGAAATCCTTTCACAGTCGGCTCACTTTCTAGTATGTCCTAGCACTTTGCAGGTGGCCAGCTTTACTGGGGGTCACCTCTCCCATGGACAGCCCTTTGCAGCAGGACAGGAATTCACCTGGGCACTTCCACCGAACCTCCACAAGCTCTGCATTAGGAACAGCATGAGCAGCAAGGCTGAAATAACATGAAGTGGCAATAGACAGGTGCATGCACAGAGAGGAAGGAAGGTGACCTAATTCTACCTGGGTTTGCTCGGGCAACTATGCACTCTCCTCTGGTCTATAACTCGTTAGAAACTCAGTGGGAGCACTGAAACAAACATTTATTTACCTCATAGCTACAAGAGCCCTGTCAGATGTATTATAAACATGTTCTCACTTGATGGCCCTCTTGCATTCTAAGTGAAAGAAGTTGAAAGGCTGTGGATTAAGTGGCCACTGGCATCTGTGGTTCTGTACTGCACCTCCAAGTGTTCTGTTACCTGGTGAGTGTGACACACAGGGCTCCCAGACACCTTGATGTCTTGATGTGAAAGTCAACTATTCTGAAGACTTGATGCTAGGAGACCATAGACCAAAAATAACACAGTAATTCAAACAACCAGAACCACTATAGAGTGTCTTCCTCAACCATTTGACCATATAATTTCACAGCTGGTGTCTGACAACGACCCAAACTACTAGTGACTGGTCATTACCATTCTAACTAATGACACTATTCTAACTAATGATTCTTCATTATCTTCTAGAAGAGCAATTCTGCAGAGAAGTCTTTACTGGCGTCCATACATTCTTTCCAGAACAGAAAGGCAATAGAAATTTCAGTTTATACACATGTGACAATGAATGAACACCCTCAAGCAAGAAAGCCAAAGAGATTCATCCCTCCTGTCTGCAGCTTGCTTTATGACATGATTGACACACCTCTGAAAAAAAAAAAAGTTATTCCACACATTGGACTTTCAAAGCTTTCCCACTCTCCACCAGAACTGCTGCCAGTTTCGCAAGGGAGCGTTATAGTCGGCTTTCTTCATAGAGAATTTAAGTCATATATATCATCTTCTGAAAGCTGCTTCCTAAATCTTTTCTACTACCCCTCTAAAAGATTCAAAGAAAAGCCACTTCCAGATATATGACTAGCTAGAAGTCACTGTAATCTGTGATAGGATGCAACCTCCAATGTTAGGGTCTAAAGAGCCATGCTAGCTTGCTTTCATTACCCAGCCACATGGGAAAAAATGCCATTGTGAACAACAGTAAAATACATCAGGAGGGTAGCTGGGAATCAAGTTTGATGTTTTGTATTTTTAATATATTTTTGGGTTTGCAGCTAATTCATTAATTGCATTCTTTAAAGATGCTAATAACACTAGCTATATGCCATGTCTCTGAATTATTTGGATAGAGACATTTCAGAAAAATGTATAGCACACGGCACTAAGAGCCCCACTACAAGCTATCATCCATGTGCTGGTTCTGAGTGAATAACTCCAAAGGTCACGTACCTAATATATTCAAAACAATACCCAGGAATAACACAAGCACTATGTGTTTTAATGCTTAATTTGACAGCACATCTGCATTCCTGAATTCAAAATAAGCATGAGGCATTTCTCACTGTCAATCTCTTCTCAAAACCACAATTGAGAAACTGACATCAATTAACTACAATGTTTTCAAATGCTTCTTTCACATAAGAGAAATAGGCTGCTTCAAAAAACTTTAATTGACTTTTGTGATAGCTTCAAAACGAGAGAAACACGGACTCTCCGTTGCCGTGTGCAAATGTCCCAGCCAAAGAGCAATACTTCTTATTTATTTTATCTGATGAAGAAACAGAGGAATGTATTTCACAGCTTGGCCATTTCATTTACTGTGGTTTTCACAGTTCTCTATTTCAACCTGCAAGGTACCTTCATTTTTTTATTATTATTTTAGGGATTGGGATTTTGCCCACATCACTTTCCCAATGCTCTCCTACCTGGCAACACACCCATCTGAGATTACAGTCCAGCTGGAGCTGGAGAAGGTTTGATAGGTTCCACTACCAGATTCTTTGATGTAGTTAGAAATTATCTGCAATCTATGACATTCCTGAATGTATGAAAGATACTCAGTAAAGTCTATTACATGCTGTGTTACAACTGAGCAAGGTTCTAACACCGATATTTACAAGCTCCCTAATACTCTGGGTTAAACCAAATACTACACTGAATAGCTCTTCTGATGTAAAGGAAAAAAACGACACTGAGTTGAGTGCAATGGGGCCAGATACATTTTAATTTGTTCTAGGGTTTATCTGTTATCCAGCCCCTGTGTAAACTGTTACAAGATAATCTGGTCTCTGGTTGTCAGGAACATGAACAGGCCTGTTTTAATTAAATCAGATAAGTAAGGATTTTGTTTTATGAAGCATTTCTATTAAAACTTATCAAAAGACAAAACTGTATATACAATAATTCAATTAGACACAAAATGAATATTCAAGAATACAGTCTTCATACATTTACTGTTACAATGCTTGATTCAAACTGGGCTTAATATATAGCACTGGACACTGATGAAATGATTTTAACACAAAAATTAAGGTTTAACATTATATTCTGGATGTTTAATAGCATCTGCTTATTCTGCTATACAATGGCATTTGAGTGCTTTATTTGCTGCGAAGTTGAAATTAAAACTGCAATGCCATAACAGTAAAATGCTGAGATTTTATTATTTCTTGATTTTAAAGATCAATTCTGTACAGGAAGGGGTTTTTTTCAGAATTTGGCATATCACAAGAAAAGAAAGAGCTAGCAGCGATGTCCAATAATCTTGCATCATAATAAATCGCTTTAAATTTCACCCCCATCTTTACAATTTTCTTTGTGCCTTTATTCATTTTATCCAAATTAAGCGCATGTCTCTTGAACGTCATTCCAGCACGAGAAGGCTGATGGCTTCCCTGCGGAGCTGCATTGCCAGGAGGCAGTTTGGAAAGTGACAGGCTGTGAAGTGGCACAACCGACAATATTAAACAGTTGCCCCTCAATTAAGGAGCGGAGTGACCCACTTAGTCACCACAGCTGAGTCCTCTAACTAATTCAGAAGGTATCAAATACACCAGTTCAACTGCCCATACTGGGATACCAATCGGCAATTAGGTCCTAACAGATTTGCATTTCCCTGGTTTGGTAATACACCAGAAAACTAAAAGTAGAAATCACTGTTAAAGACATTTTCCTAGTTAGAGAGGTATATAATATTTCCATTGTAAAAAATACTGGAGAAATCATTTAAAAAAATGTTCAAATGTTCAAATCTAAAGTTAAAATGCTAAAAGCTAAACTGAACACGTACTGTTCAGATGTTTAAACCTGCAATGTGCACCAAGTATAACACTTCATCCATATGCCTTTATTTTTCCACTAGTTTCATTGTTCTCTTTCCCACACTACAGTTTGGCAAGTTGTAATTTAATTATATATTCCACACCTGAATTATTCTATATTAATTTAATTTGCACCATTAGTAATATCTAACATGGGTCACAATGTATGAAAATAATCCTTCCTGCAAATACTGAAGACTGTTTGTTTTAACTTCAGTAGATCACTTTCTGAAAAATGTAAAACGTAACTAACGTGAAAAATTTCATAAACCAAAAGCAGAAAACTTATTTTTTTTCCTAACCAGAATTATACTGTGCTGAAATATTATATTTGACTTTCAACACCACAAAAAGTAATAATAATCAAAAGCAAGTAGCCTAATCCTCTTTTGTTTACTGTAGGAAATGAACATAGATTCCTGTTCGTCAATGGGTCTCCTTAAGTGAGTCCACCAAAGCTGAAAAGTTTGCCATAGCTGAGTCAATGTTTTCCCCAGCACAAGGGAAAATCTTTTGGTGTAAACCAAATCTAAGCACATAGTTGCAGCCCTCATGCCCCGCTGGAAGCAAAGGAACACTCAGGGGCAGCTAGACACCCCACCAGCCCTGGCCTAAAAAGTCTCTGCTACCCTCATCCTCCCATTGATAGAAATGATATCTACCAAACTATCCTCATCACTGCAGTGCTGCAGCTGGTTGCATGAAATAGCTTCAGTTCAAGAACTGAATTTCAAGTGGTAGTAACATACATTCAGCTCAAGAACCACAGTTTGGTCATCTATCTCATGGTACAATTTACAAAGCTTCCACTTGGGCTGCACTTACTTTTACAATTCATATGTTAAAATAATTTTGAACAATCAAACTGAAGTTCTACATGCTGGGATACAAGACAGCTATCAAGTGAAGATTCGAATTCCAGTATAAGCATAAGGTAATATTTTTACAGCTTCTTATTCACTACGTGTTTATTAGGTTCCTCAGGTCAACGATTATTTGCATTTACAGGAAGAAAAGCATTCCAAAATGAAGATTTAAGAGAAGACAGCCACCAGCACAAAAGTATCCATTAAGGCAATAAGGCAATTTTGGAATAAGGCAATACTGCTTTTACACCATTTAACTTTCCATTCTTGGGGAGATGGAACAGAAGAAAGTGAGGAAGAAATAAAAGAAATAAAAGCAAACATAAACAACATGATAGAGGTGAGATGGGTCTGAAGATAATTAAAAGGTGATGAGATGATAAATAGGCCAAAAACCTGGAACAGAACAGATGGAATAAGGACTATAGTGTATGCCAGACACCAAAGAGTGATTGCCAACTCTAGGTCAGGAAATGCAGGATTGAAAGGTGAGCCAATTAAGCTACTCCTTAAGGCACAGAAAATCAAAACAAAAATAAAAACAAAAACAGAGGAAACAAGTCTTTTTGGCATTAAAAACCCTCCAGATGGTAACGTTCCCTCTCCACTGAGATGTGGAATTCAAAATCTCCAATAAATAGATAATTTGACGCTTCTGCCATTGGTGCCAGTGAATTCTTCTGTCCCATGACTGCAAAGCTTCTCCACATTGTTGTCTGTAGGAAACTTGGAGATAAAAGACAGGGTTTTGTGGCCATTTCCAGTTGGTTTTAGGTTAGTAGCTCTCTCCACATACATGGATGAGCCATGTCTGCGTATTCTGCCTTTTATTAGGGTTCGCCTTTTTCAGGGCATGCAAATACCAGCTTACAGCTGCCTTAGCTGCCTGCGGAATACTTCACATCAGTAACAGCACGGCGTGTACTCCTTAGTTTAGACAAACTCCTCAACCATCAGAGATTCACAGTCACTGAAATTTCCAAAGCAAACCACCCCAACAGGAGTTTTACATTGTTGGTACTGACTTCTAAACATTCCAACTCTCCTAACTACAACAAAAGCCTTTTCAGAAAGTAGAACTAAAAATACAAATGTCAAATAAACTAAGAGAACAAAATAAGTCATCTGTCAGTTCACAGCTTTGACTGAAAACTTTTATGAAGATCCTAGACCATTTAATCTTCTTGCAGAGATTACTCACCTTCTTTGTAATCCCTCTAGGACAAGCTGTCATTTTAAAACTAGATAATAGTCTAAGAACTGACAAGTCATTGACACACAGAGTGCTAACATTTGAAAAGGGTTGTTCATTTGACCTGTATCATTGTTTAACCTTTAGCCCTATTGTTCCATTCAGAGTGATGGGCACAATTCTCCACGGGACCACGGACTGCACAGAACTTTTTTCCTACTCCTGCTAGACAGCATTTTCATTAGATAATGGGCTTCAGTGATGACATCCACACTGAGACTGTCCACAAAAAAAAGCCTTGCAAAAGAACTGTGGGTTGATTTAAGTAATGAAAGCCAAGAGATGGATCATTTCCAATAATTGAATAATTTTCTTGTTGAAAATTCTAAAATATTCATATAAATAAAAGGTTAAGGCTCTAAGGTTAAGAGTATGTGGCATTTAAAGCCATAATCACACTGGTCTTTAATAGTTTAGCAACAAGGAAACCAAAAATTCAATTTCTTCCACTGACTGCTGCTATCCTTACACAATGGGTGCTAAAGTTGGCAGATTTGACCATGTCATCTCCTTGAATTCCGATGCAAACCAATAAATAAAAAGAAACCAAGATATACAACAAAAGGGACCAATTACGCAAGTGTAATGACAAATACTGAAAATTCATTTTTTCCCAAACGTTTTTCTAAAATAACATGGAAGTTACATTAAAAGGCAAAATAGCTCATAAAATACACATGTTCCCAGCAAACATTTTAAACAGATTATAGAGGAAAATAAATGTAGTGATACCGCTTTCTCTGTCAACAACCAAGTTCAACAACGCAACATTTTTAGGCATTCTGAGAATAAACAACCTGTCCCCCATTGACTGTCCCTTTCTTTTCTTCCTATTACCATCAAAACCCAGTCTTACAAAAAATAAACTCTATTAAAACATCTTAAAAATAATGTTCAAGGTAACACCATAAAGATGCAGCCCTTATTTCCAAAATCTAGTACCAACAACAAAGGTCAAGGCACAACTATGAATGCTGCCATACTTTGTAAATGCTCCTTAAAAGTACATTTCATTTCACAGTAAATTGATTTTCAGATTAGAAATAAAAATCAGTCAGTATACTCTAACTCTGGTATTAAAGTCCCAAATCCATAACTCTAAGAACAATTTCATTATTGGGCATATTATATAACACAGCACAAAGTTTACTGCTGTTTCAAGTAATTACTTTCACTTTCTCAGTGAAAATAACTAGACCTATGTGGACAACATTCATTTTTCCTAATACAATTAAGAGTTCCAGCCACTTATTCTGATATTGAAGATTGCGCTCAGACTCCTGGACTTTTAAGTAATCTTCCTACAGTCCACACAAGCTAATACACATTTACTGATACATTATTGTTAATAAAAAGAATGGAACGGAATGTGTCAGGTCATAGAAAGGAATGATGGAGGGAGGCTGTGAAGAGAGAAGTCTGCAATATTTATTTTCGTGAGGTTCAGACTGCACTCTGGGAATGTATTTAAAATATTGAAGCTTCTCAAAACAAAAATGTGAAGAACATTTGATTCTCTTCTAGACCCTAAGCAAACCCCAGCTAAACTTCAAAAAAACCCAAAACTCTAAAACATACTCCTAACATTTTGATGTAATGCATTCTGACCAGTGGTATTGGGTTTCCACTTTTTCAGTTTTGAATATACTGGTGTAATCAGAGATCCACCTTATTTGTGGCCAGAGACTGCTATCTCCATTGATCTTTGAGAACAAGGAGCCTCGCCTCGGGGGTGACCTGAGAAGCTAAACTGTCTCTCAATGGAATACACTGGGAAGAAGGTAGAGAAGAAACTCACACTTAAAAAACCTCACAGCTTTTCTGAGACCACTCAAGGGTGTAAATCTTTAGGGATCTTGTCAAGTTTTAACCCCAGCCAGCAACTAAGCACCACAAAGACGCTCATTCTAGCCAAGAAAGGAAGGAACCTGTTAGATCCTTTCTAAAGATTAAAGGATCCCACTGTTCTTGGAAAACAAAAGAAAAATCAAGAAAAATGAGTCATTAAACATAAGGAAAAGATCTACCTAAGCAGGCCCCCCTTGTCAGTCCTTTAGCATCCATTCAGTGAC